>CM060927.1:214151463-214646463 GCA_030737875.1 Allium sativum | reverse complement strand
GAGAACCCCAAGTTATCACAAAACTAGTTGGCGATTTGAAGGGTGAACTCTTAATGTTTTATACAGGATTTATTTTATAAATTCCCCGGTGTGGGACTTGTCTAAACACTCCCACGCACGTGTGGCATATCCTAAACCACACACGTGGAGCATAAGAGTACGTGGGCAAGTGTGGCTTGTGCACACGAATTAAACCTTACTCTGATACCAAGTTAGAGAACCCCAAGTTATCACAAAACCGATTGGCGATGTGAAGGGTGGATCCTTAATGTTTATACAGGACTTATTTTATAAATTCCCTGCTGTGGGACTTGTCTTAACACGCTCCCGCACGTGTGACAATCTCATACATGGATTTTATACATGACGTAGGCAAGTGTGGCTTGTGCACGTGAATTAAACCTTGCTCTGATACCATGTTAGAGAACCCCGAATCATCACAAAACCAATTAGCAATCTGAAGGGTGAACTCTTTATGTTTATACATGATTTGTTTTATAAATTTCCCGTTGTGGAACTTTTCTCAACAGATGTAATATTAATTTTCATCTTATTGATTTATTATCTAAAGTCAAAATACTTTTATAACTCAAAATCTTAACAAGTTTATTTTCGTTCTTATAAAATTTAGTCATACGTTGATCAGGCGCACGACTAAAATCTCTAAGTACTCAATAGACTTATTTCAACTTCTAGTGAAAATACTTAAAAACTTTTTGAAAATAGATATAGGAAGCACATTCCCCTATGGAACGTAGTTACATAGTGGTTATGCCACTATCCCAGTGGAATCACTTGTAACTATAGGCATCACACCCCTCGAATTACGCCATGGTTGTTGCAAAGATCGCAGATACTACGCGGTTACACTACTATCCCAATGGAATCGCTTGTAACCGTAGGCATCTCTCCCTTTAAATTACGTTATGGTTATAGATTGCAGTTACGCATCGATTACGCCACTATCTCAGTGGAATCGCTTGTAACTGTAGGCATCTCGCCACTCGAATTACGCTATGAAGACATCAAGTGAGTATAGTAAATCAAAATGACCTTACTGAGTGGGATTCCTTTACGTGTTCCTACCAAGTAGTACCCCGATTTTCGATGGATACTCCCATCAGGTGGAGTTCCAATGCTTCCCCTACCGAGTAGGTTCACGATTTCTGATGGATACTCCTCTTGGAGTTCCAACGCAACCTTATAGAATAGGATCACGATTTTCGATAGAAAGTACATTGCATATCTTCAATTGGAAATCATATAATAGTATTTCGTTCCACTTCGCATATATCGTACTGATATAAGATTTCATTTACATAATATTTCTTAAATCTTATTTCAGCATATCATTCTTATATAAATTCCACTATATAAGATTACCGTTTCAAATCGATTACCTTTCAAGTCAATATTCTTTGAGTTAACCTCATTCTTATATAAATCATTTATATAACTTTCTAACTTGTAGTAACATTTAGAGAATAAAAGGTTCTTAAAATTATCCATTCAATGTCATTTCGGTTTGAAGTTC
This sequence comes from Allium sativum, assembly GCA_030737875.1. Taxonomy (NCBI): domain Eukaryota; kingdom Viridiplantae; phylum Streptophyta; class Magnoliopsida; order Asparagales; family Amaryllidaceae; genus Allium; species Allium sativum. Next base: position 214,644,929 of record CM060927.1, on the reverse strand, counting down.
ATATAAGACTTTGAAAATCATTTACTTAAATTAGATATAATTTAGATTCAACTATTTTGAAGTTTCAAATCTATTGTTTAGAAACTTTTTCTTATCAAGTCATATTTAAATAAAATTACAAAACATTATTTTGTTTTAAATATTTCTTAAAGAAAAAATTCACTTTAACCTTCCAAAACAAACCTTATATTCACACAATATCAAATTTTATTCACTTCATGTTCAGATATTCAATAAACTTGTGATTTATAATAAATTTCACTTAGTTTAACTTCTAAATCTCCTTTTGAAAAGAGTTAGGCTATGGAAAAATCAAATTTCTATTTAACCAATTTGAAATCAATGTTCAAACATCTTTTCGATATGTTAAAATCAAATTATCCAAATATATAGAATAATAATATTCAACCAAAAATTCAAGAATCAATTTATGGATTGTTATTTCAATCATCTGAAATATATACATCTTTACAACGAATCCCATTTCAAAGCTTTAGATCAAACTCATTTCATTAACATAAACAAATAGCAAGGTCACATTAGTGGTCACCCAAACTCTTAATTTCTTTCAAAAACATTTTGAAAAAATCATTTGAGAAATTCCTATTATTTAGAACTAACATTGTTTTCAGAATATTAGAAATAAAATTTGAAATTTCCACAATCAAATTCTCAAATTCTAGGCGGATAATTCTTCGGTGATAATTAGAATTTAAGCTTGTAATCTTATTAATATTTTATCTCCCAATTGAATTCAATTTTTTAAAACCGTGCTACAGTTTAGTATCTCATTAACACATTTTGTTAAATCAAGTTCACACATTAGTCATATTTTAATTTCCAATTTTACTTCAATTGACATTTCAAAATTTCAAATCTTCAGTATGTAATCATTGTTAGACCAAAAAGTGGTTCTAACACCCAAATTGACTAAAATCGAAATAAAATAAGATCAAAAGTAAAATGGAGACACAGAATTTATAGTGGTTCGGCGGTGAAAAGCCTACGTCCACTTTGTAATCACTATTCTCGATGATATAGTTGCAGTTACAATGAGATATTCACTCAATTTCACTCACAACTCACACACATTCACTCAATTGTCTCAAAACAAATGTTGAAAGATGATTTGGATTATCTGGGAGTGCTGGAATTCGGTTTATGAAAGTGTTTGAACTCTCAAAGTGCCAAAAAGAAGATCCCTTTAATTGTCTCTAGGCGAGGTATTTATAGGTGAAAATTTGCTCAGAATCCGATCCGGGTCGGAGCCACGTGTCTTCCATCCCATCGTCCTCGGGTTCGGATGGACTCCAATGCTGACATCGCATCAGAGTAGGGATTATCGTGGGTAGGAACTGGTCATAACCGCTCCGAATATTCAGGCGATCGTGGAGGGAAGTGACGTGGAATATGGGTTCGGTTCGGAGGAGCGTGCAGAGGGGGTTCGGATCGGGGCATCCGATCCGCCCCGAGCTAAGCTGAAACTAAGTCCTTATCCATTTCGCTCTGCTCCGTTCCGACCTGGTAGTAGCTCTCCGATCCGACTGTTAGTAGTTTTCCGGTCCGAATAGCAGCAGCTCTCCGATCCGATCCGCTAGGATGCTTTCTAAGTTCTTCAACGCTTTATGTCTCGACTTTGTGTTGCCTAGTTCACAAAGTGGGCTAACATTTTGCCCCCTCAAAGGATGCTTCTGTTGGAAACAGAGCATGCTTTGATTGTCGTTGCACAGTGCCTTCCTGGCAATCTTCCTTTTGATTTTCCTTGTGCTTTCATCTTTCTCTTCGAATTCTTGCTTAATTCAAATGCCAAGTTGAGATATGACATTCTGTTCGGTTCGGGTTCGGACCCGAACGGATCCTTTTTTTTTCTATTTCACATTGGACTAGTGGGCCAAGCTGTGCTACTGGGCTTTCGAGCCGGTCCGAGCGGGGATACGAATAGTCACCATGTTTTTATATAAATCCAACCTTCATCTTCCTCTCACTTTCTTTTTCTTTCATCGTTTTATAAGTTCTGTTCCGAAACTCTAGGTCTCAGAAGAGGAAAACTTTTACAATTCTCGTGCGAATCTCCAAATTAACCACCTTGGTAGGTTTAAATCCTTGATCAATTTCACGATAATTAGTTTTAATCGAAATTTATGGTCAATTCCACCGATTTGGACGTGGTTTCCATGCTACAGCATCCTCTTCCTTCGTTATCGTCGTTGGTGGCTCCGTCGCCACTTCGAGGCGTTGGAAGAGGGAGTCGTAGCGTTTTCGATCATACTTGGGGTTTCAGAGACGAGATTGGGTTTAAAATTATAGAGGAGGAAGAAGAAGGAGATTACAGGGAGTTGGTTCGGGCGATGGAGCATGGAAAATGGAGGAAAGGAAAAGAAAGAGAAATTCAGAAGGTCGGATCGGGTCAGGACAAACAGTTGAAGAGGGAAATAGAGCTCACCTGACCGGATCGGATCGGTCTGTAAAATAAAGGAGGAGAGAGGCATGACTACCTAATCCGATCCGAACTGCTCGGGGAATCCACTTCCGAACCGATCCGATTTTGATTCCTGGGCTTCAATGTTTATTCGAGTCCAAGGCAGGGCTACGCCTCCGACCCAGTCCCAATGAATGCACCCGAACCGAACCGAAGAGTAGTCCAACTTAATGCATAAAAACTTGTTTAACTGGCCTAATCAACTCTTGGCATAATCGTCAACTTAATGAACAGTTATGATAGTGCCCTGCGTACATAAATGGACATCAAGAACTGTCTTGATCCTTATTACTTTTTTAAGATTTTGCGTCGCACTTTCAAACGTTAACTTTACACTTTCTGCATGCACTGCTCACACTTTAGTTTGTACACATGCACGGGGGGATACGGGCTAATTTACTCTAACTAGTGTTATTGCTTCTTCAATAGTTTTGTGATCATGACATCCAGATGCTCCTCTAGACTATCAGAGAAGAAGGAGGTCCCAGAGACATCCAACAAAATTACCCTTAAAGACATATCTTCTTCTTCGGATCCAGAGTGGGATGATGAGGGCTTAGACTACAGGGTTGAAACTCGCGAAAGCGACAATGTGTCTTCTGAGGGTGAAGTTTCTCTGGGTTGTGAAGAGGAAGGGGGGATTGGTGACAACCGAGCTCCTGATGAATTTGAGTCTGCCATCATATTGGAATCACCTCAAGATTCCGTTGAATCGACGATCGACAATGACAGACTTGTCCGAATACGACTAAAATACGGGATACGCAAAGGGGATACCTTGTTGCCATCAAAATCTGATCGTCCCCACAACCCTCTGGAGGGGTATATGGCAATCACTCGGTTGATGTGCATGGTCGGGGCAATTCCTCCATTTTCTCCTTTCGTCGTCGATTTTCTAAGACAAATGCGGATTGCCCCCATGCAGCTGCATCCCAATTCCTATGCTTACTTGTACACCCTATATGTAGCGTATCGTGAGATCTTAGGCATAGAGCTCACTTTTGACGACGTTCACTTCTTCTATAACTTCAAGCACCGGACTCGAGAAACCCCTTCTTTCTGTTACTTCGAGTCTGTCCCTAAGAGGAAGATAATTCCAGCACCATTCAGCAGTAAAGCTGGGGACTCCAGGCTGGAATGGTTTTATATAAAGCAACAACCAGGGTGTGCTAGGAGGTGGATGAAATCAAGTAAAGCACTGGTTTTCTAAATCCCAACTCTGTACATACAAACCATCGCATTAATTCGCTTTTCTTTTTGTTTGCAGTTGACAACCCAAAACAAATATCAGACCAAGTATTATTTGATCGGATGCACCAGCTTCTTAATGGTGATCAGAAGTTTTTAACTATTGATGAAGTCCTTAAGGACGAATATCTTCATCTTCATGGGTTGCTATCCATTACCCGTAGCATTGGTCATGGGATGGCTCCATATGTATATATTCCCCCAATGGACGTAATCCCTGAAACGGGCGAAGGTTCGAGAGCTCCTACAGTGCCTCTTCAGGCTTCACCCTCTCCTTCTTCTACCCAAGATGATGAATTGGCTAACATGGCCGAAAATCATCGCGAAGGGTATACTGTTCCCGAGGATGCCATTTCTCCGGAAAGGTCAACGTCTTCCAAAGAGTCACCGATCGATGCTTCTGAGGAAGATGTCCCTAGCACTGATGACCCACTATTTCAGGGTTTGGGCGATCTCCCCTTACCTGAAACTATTTAAACTTCAGAGGATTTTAGGAAGAATCCTTTAGTTTTCACTTCTTCCGAAGAGACCACTCCTGCTAAGGCCAAAGAGCCCGCTCGTACTAGTCTAGCTTCGGACTCGAGTTGGTCAGGGGGAAAACACCACTTAGGACACACTTTACACAATAACATCACAATCACTGCATCTTTCTCTTTGTGAAAATATTGATTCTGAATTTCATTTGTCTTGTTGTGCAGGCACGATGTCCCGATCTTACTATGATATCAGGAAACTCCGCCGTAGCATGTCTAATCCGCCCTATGATACTGAGTATGATCGCCGCGACGATCGCAGCAGGGAGGAGAGAAGGCCCTATGAACCTTATCGCTCGCGAACCTCGCGTTCTCGCTCTCCTGTCCGGACAGACCCAGAGCGATATAAAGGTTACCAAGGTCGTCGGGAAGAGGACAAGCCGCAATCAAAAGACTCAACCTCTTCTCAAGAAAGCGCAGTAGGGAGAGGAGTCTGCCAAAAGATACCGAATCACGAAACAAGCGTAAGGTCCCTGCTAAACGGCCTAGAACGGATAAATAGGCTATTGAGTCCTCCACGCACAGGGATACTGACCTGACAATCCCCGCCCCTCCACCGCTAGATGCTGAAACTGCAGTTAAGCGGGCGTATCTGGAGGAGCAATTTCCTGATCATTACTTCGAAAACTTGACTTTTTTACCTGCTCTTGAGCCTATTTCTTCAAGGTGGGCAGATGAGGCCAAAGCAAAGATAGATGCGGTCGAGAAACAATATTCAGAAATGTTCAGGTATTCGCGCAGCCTTTCCAGAATCATCCGCACTTTAATCACGAATGCTGACGCAATGCAAAAAACCACAGAAGATGATGCAAAGGCCTTAAAAAATCTAGGAAAATACTTGGAGGATACTCAGGCCCAGCTTGCTGTTGCTCAACGGGATGCTACTAGCTTCAAACAACAATTTGAAGATCTGCAAAAACGCTACCATGATTTGCTTGAGTCCCATACCCAAGAGCATTCTGAATTAAAAAAGCAAGCCGAAGATGCCAAGTCAGATGCTGCCAAAATGCGAATTGCTTATGCTGACCTTGAGCGGAAGAATGTCAAGTTAGCAAGGAGGAATGCTGAATTGGAAAAGAAAAACGTTGACTTGGCTTCTAAGTTAGCGGAGGCGGAGAACAGGGCTGCCCTAGCGGAGGGTAACGTCGAATGTGCTATCAAGTCCACTGAGGAGGCCCGCAAACAACTGTCAGAGGCTGAGGGAGAGGTTCAGGGTTTCGGCGAATTAATGATTGAATTCTTTGCGCATATCATCCATCGCCGGAACATTTCTTGGATTGAAGATTATCCATCTACTCTAGTCCAAGTATGGAGTCAGATCGTTGAGTGGGAGAAAGAGGAGCTCAAGGTTGATTCCATTGACGAGGACGAGCCGATGGAGAAATATTTACGAGATGATGAGCCAGAACGCCTAGCTGAAGAGCGTCGCCTCATTGCTGCTGTTATGGACGAAGAGAGGCGGAGGGCTGAGCAAAAGAACATTCCCGAGGCGGGTTCTTCCTCTACTGCCTCTGCAACTTCTGAAGTAGAGGGATATGATCCTGAAAACCCGGGGATCCCTCGGACAACTCTTTTATCCCCTATACCCGAAGCGGCATCGGAGACAGCAGTTACTCCAGCCGAGAAGTCTTCGGAAGGTATCTCTACATTTTCACCTCAATTTGTTAAAGCTATCTCTACCTTTCGTCACGTGATTGAGAAATCGATGAAGAACCCATTATTTTCTCCTGAGTTGATAACTATTGCTTCTCACTCTGTAGGTATTGAACCGTCCGAAAAGACAGGTGTGTCCCAGGGAACCGCCTCTGGAGCAGAGCCTACGGAGAAGGCTAAAGGGGGAAAAGACAAGGCTGCCCCCATAGATTCAGGGATAGGAATTGAACCGTCCAAGGCTGACACTCCTCATGATGACGAAATGATAGACGCCTTAAAGGATGATGGCGACAACGGGGGACATGAGGAAGACCCTGAGGTGTCTATAGTCAGGGAGTCGAAGAGCGCCGATGATGTTACCTTAGCTGCACTGAAAGTTGACCAAGATAAACGCTTGCAGCTAAAAGCTGAAGACTTAGACCCTGAAAACTTTAAGCCCCTCGCAGTAGTGGATGCGGGATCAAGGTTAGTTGTTAAGCTTTCGACTAGATCCATTACAGAGGAACTTGCTAAAAAGTCTTCTCTTGATTCCAGCGCTCCGCCTTCCGGGAAGAAGTCAACTGATTCCAGCACTTCAGCTTCAGGGAAGAAAAAGTAAAATCGCATCTTGATGGAGGCCGAGAAAGAGGCGAGGGATGCGGAGAAGGCTGCTAAGAAGTCTAAGCCCTCTTCGAAGTCCAAATGATGGAGTGTCTTGCGTTATTTTAGCATTTGATTGACCAATAATTGTTGCTGCAAGGGTGGCCCTTGCACCTTCTTTTTGCCTGTTTTCCTGTACAAATTCATTCATTTGTAAATAAAAAATAATTTATTTTCTGCAATGCCTGTTAGTTATTAGTTTTGCACTTATGTATGAATGCATGTCCCACTATAAGTGTGTAATGAAGTTATGGTGGGGAGAAATATGTGTGTACATATATGCCCCCAGTCAATCTTGAAAAACTATTCAAGATTTAGTCAAATAGTCTGAATGTCCCCGATACTTCGACGAGGTTACATTCTCTGCATCGTTAATGCCTGTCATTTTTTCAGGCATTTTTATACTCTCCTGTCTTATACTCAGGTTAGAGTTCTTACTGAGGCGGTCTCTTGTCTGGGTGCACCTTCACGCCTCAGAGGACGTCGTCTTCCTGTCCTTTATACTCTCTCTCAATTCTCAAGAGTTAGAGTTAAGAATGTCGTCTTCCCATTCTTTTATGTCTTATCACACAAACAGTCATTGTGCTTTTTCCTGTGTATAAACTGTTTTCAACCTTTCAGGTTTTAAATCATCCTATATTCCGTAATCACAACAGAATCGTAGTTGAAGGTATATATAATGCAAGAAAGTAAATGACAGACGATAATTTTATAGTGGTTCGGCTAAGTCATAGCCTACATCCACTTTATAGTTCTTTGTTCATATCAACAGATTTTTCTAAGGCAAGTCGTGCCTTTTTACAGAGTTCATAAGAAAAACAGCAAAGAGTACAACATTTCTAATTCAAATATCGCATCAAGTGTTGGGCATTCCATGCCCTAGGTACCTCTTCGCCATCTACGGTCGTTAACTTGAAGGTTCCTGTTTCAAGTTTCTGTTGGATGACAAAGGGTCCTTCCCACTTTGGACCGAGGTGAGGAAGGGATGGAAAGACTCTCTTTAGCACCAAATCTCCCGGTTCAAAAGTCCTAAGACGAACTTTTTTGTCATAATAGCGTGCCATTTGACGTCGATGTCTTGATGCGCGCAAATCTGCTTCGTCCCTTTTTTCTTCGATTTCATCAAGAGACTCGAGTAAGAGTGCCCGATTCGTCATCGGGTCATAATATGTCACCCTGTGGGAGGGAACCTCAATCTCTATTGGAATTACGGCTTCTGAACCAAAAGAGAGAGAGAAAGGGGTATAACCGGTAGCTGTCTTAAATGTTGTTCGATATGCCCACAAAGCTAAGGGCAATTCGTCAACCCATTTTGCCTTTGCGCGTTCTTACCGTTTCTTGAGGATGGATTTTATAACTTTGTTTATTGCTTCTACTTGCCCGTTCGACTGCGGATAGGCAACCGCAGTGTACCGTTTGTTGATCTTATATTTCTAGCAGAAATTTCTGAATTCAGCACCATCGAACTGGGTTCTGTTATCAGTTATAATGGTCCTTGGGATCCCGAATCGGCATATAATATTTCTAACCACGAAACTTATCACCTTTCTCGCCGTGATTTTGGTTAGGGGCTCAGCTTCCACCCACTTCGTAAAATAGTCCACAGCGACTATTTCATATTTCGCTCCTCCTTTAGCAATTGGTAGAACTCTGATGATATCAATTCCCCACGTGGCAAAAGGCCAAGGACTCACCATCGATTTAAGTTGGGTCGACGGTGCTCTGGGGATTTTGGCGAATCTCTAGCACTTGTCGCAGCGTCGTGAATAATCAGCTGCATCTTTATTAATTGTGGGCCAGAAGTATCCATACCGCAATATTTTTTTCGCTAAAGTCTGACCTCCTGTATGATCTCCACACTCACCTTCGTGTACTTCTCTTAGTACACATTTGATGTCGTCGTGTGCTATACATCGTAACAGGGGCATAGAAAATCCTTGTCTATAAAGAGTATCATCTTGAAGAATGTATCTGGTAGCCTTGCGAACTATAGCCCGTCTCTCACTCTTCTTTGATGGGAGTATTCCATTCTTAAGGAAATTCTTAATTGGGGTCATCCACGACTCCTTCTCCGGTTCTGCTTCAAAAGCGAACTCAATTTCCATCGACTCAAAGCTTGGCGATACCAACGTTTCAATTGGGATTATTTCAGTTTCTTCCGGGTTGTCGGAACTAGCTAGCTTTGCCAGCCTGTCTGCCTTCTGGTTTTCGTCTCTTGGGATATGCGTTATGTTGTACCGCTCCAGGTTGCTCAACAGCTTTTCCACTTTCCCGAGGTAGGCGATAAGTCGAGGTCCCTGAGCTATAAACTCCTTTCGCACTTGGAAAACAACTATTTTGGAGTCGCAGAATATGTCCAATGTCTTGACTCCGAGGTCTTTAGCAAGCTTCAGCCCGGCAATCAGGGCTTCATATTCAGAGTCATTATTAGTCGCTGAAAATTCTAATCGTAGAGCGTAATATAACGACCGTCCCTCAGGAGTAACTAAGACGATTCCAGCTCCGGACCTTCGGTCGTTCTTGGCTCTGTCTGTCTATAGCTTCTACGGATCTAATTTTAACTCATCTTCGGACTTGACCACTCTGTCATCGATCACTTCCTCTTCTGGGATTGTGAATTCTGCTATAAAGTCAGCCAGAGCCTGCCCCCTGATCGACCTCCGCGGTTGAAAATTTAAATCAAACTGACTTAATTCAATATTCCATTTGATCAATCGCCCCGATGCTTCGGGTCTCTGCAACACCTGCCTCAGAGGCTGGTCAGTGTATATGGTTATTGGGTGAGCTTGGAAATAGTGACGAATTTTCGGGAGGCGATTAGGAGGCTGTAAGCGAGCTTCTCAATCTTTGGGTAGTTGTGTTCTGCCGCTGCCAATTTCTTGCTTACATAAAATACTGGCCTTTGCACTTTGTCTTCTTCTCGGAGCAAGGCTGTGCTAACAGCGTGAGCCGAAACTGCTAAGTAAACAAATAACTCTTCATGATCCACTGGCTTTGACAAAATCAGTGGTTTTTCTAGCAATTCCAATAAATTTCGAAAGGCCTCGACACAGTCCAGAGTCCATTCAAAGTTCTTCTTTCCCCTTTTTATCAAGTCAAAAATTGGGACGCACTTGTCTGTTGCTTTGGAGATAAATCTACTCAATGCGGCTACTTTCCCTGCAAGACTTTGGACATCTTTGATTCTTCTTGGTTCTTCAATGTTTCTAATCGCTGCTATTTGGCTGGGATTGATTTCAATCCCTCAGGAGCTCACAATGAAGCCTAGAAACTTTCCCGATGCCACTCCAAACGAACATTTCAAAGGATTCAACTTCATCCGATACTTTCGCAAGATACCGAACATTTCTGCCAAGTCTTGCGTATGGCTGGAGGACTGTTTCGATTTGACAAGCATATCATCCACATAAACTTCCATAGCTTTCCCTATTTTGATTATAAAACATCCTGTTCACCAAGCGCTGATAAGTGGCTCCAGCGTTTTTCAATCCGAACGGCATGACCACATAACAGTATAACCCCAAATTTGTAATGAAGCTCATGTGTTCTTGATCTGGCACGTGCATAGGAATTTGGTTGTACCCGGAATATGCATCCACGAAAGAAAGAAGTTTGTGTCCCGCTGTCGAAGCTACAAGCTGGTCAATTCTGGGGAGTGGGAAGCTATCTTTCGGGCAAGCTTTGTTCAAATCTGAAAAATCAATGCAAGTCCGCCACTTTCCGTTCGGCTTCTTTACTAAGACGGGATTCGATATCCAATCGGGATATGTCGAATCTCTAATAAATCCATTCTATTTCAGCTTCTCCACTTCTTCTTTCAGAGCTGCCGACCTCTCTGGGCCCAGCATACGTCTCTTTTGCTTTACAGGCGGGTGTTTCGGGTTTATATTTAGTGAATGGCTCATGACAGATGGCGATATCCCACACATGTCGGTGTGGGTCCAGGCAAACACGTCCAGGTTTGCCTTCAAGAAGTCAGTCAGTTCTTTTGCTCGATGTGGATCCAACTGGGATCCAACCTTCAAAACTCTTGTTGGATCAGCTTCGTCAATGGGTAAGTCCATTGTCGCTTCGTTAGGAGTTGCATTTCTAGCCTCTGGTTCCTCATCTTTTCTGGGATCCAAGTCTTCGGGCGTTCCTTTTGGCAACTCCTTCGAGGCCGATCCCTCTAATTGCTACGCCGAACCCTCCTTTGGAGGAGGCGAGGCACCTTTACTCTCAATGTTGAGTCCCTTCATCAACATCTTTAATTCGGCAACATAGCAAGCCCGTCCGGAGACTTGATCTCCTCTCACTACTCCTGTTCCGGCTTCGGTTGGGAATTTAAGCAATAAACACCAAGAAGTAATGCAAGCCCTGAACTCTGCAAGGGCAGGCCTTCCCAAAAATGCGTTGTAAGGCGAATCTACGTCCAACACTACGAACTGAAGCATCCGTACTCTTCGGCGTTCCCCTTGCCCCAATGTTACGGGCAATTCTATATACCCCATCGGAGCTGTCGATGCTCCGTTGAAGCCTCGAATCCAACCTTCGCATGGCTTTAAATCTTCAGACTCAAGCTTCATCTGATCGAATGATTTTTTAAATAAAATATTAACAGAGCTTCCGTTGTCTACTAGCACCTTATGAACCAATGCCGGTCCAATGGTGGTGGTAATGACCAACGGATCGTTGGTGGGTGACTGGATTCCGGTATTGTCTCTGCTGCGGAATACCACGTCATCTAACATTGTCCTCTGTTGTTTCACAGGGGCGATATCTTCCAAATCATCACATTCATCCACATCTACGTGCTTAGCTGCATTTACGTATTGATCCATTGCTCTAAAACTGTGGATCGTTGGGTGGGGTCCACCCACTATGGTGTTGATAACAATTCCCTTGCCTTTCTGCTGCGCTGTAGGCTTGGGAGCAGATTGGATCTGGTTTGGAGCCTGTTCTCCTTGCCCCCTGTCTCTTGGTGCAGCCTTATATTCATCCAATTTTCCTTCGCGCAGCATCTTCTCAATCAGATCTCTCAAATGTCGACAATCATTTGTTGAATGCCCATGAGTTCCATGAAACAGACAAAACTTTCTAGTTGCAATTTCTTTCTCCGTTGAGTCTTGAGGTGGCAGTCTTTTGTATTGCAAAACATTGTATGTATCCAAGTAAATGTTCTCCAGTGTGTCATTCAGCGGTGTATAATTCTCATAAGTCTGGAACCGGGGTCTTTTGTCAGGGTTACCTCCTCTATTCCTATTTCTACTGTTACCATTCGCGTTACGGTTGTTGTTGTTGCCCCCGTTTCCATTATTGTCGTTTCCACTCTTGTTTCCCACATTTACCTCAACTTTTCTGGAACTTTTTCCAGACTGCTACACGGCGACATTACTTTGAACATTTTCTTTTGAGGCCGCTCCAGACTTTCTCTTTCGGTTCGCCCTTGCCTCCTCTCGTCTTAACTGAATATCGGCCTTTTCGTAGAATAACTCTCTCATGGGAGGTGGCTTCCCAGAAAGATAATCTCCAAACTCAGAATCAGGATCGACTCCTTCCATCAAAGCCATCAAGATGGTGGGCTCGTGCGGGTTACTGACTTCTGTCACAGCTAAGTTGAAACGGTCGAGATATGACCTCAAAGACTCTCCCGGCGCCTGCTTAATTCTTAATAATTCAATAACACTCTTAGACTTTCGGGTATGGAGTCGGAACTGATTCATAAAACGTTCGCTCAATTCCCTAAAATTCGATATCGACCGAGGGGGAAGTCGGGTGAACCATAGCAGCGCCACAACTTCTAAATAGATCGGGAAGGCTTTACACTTCACTGCGTCAAGGGCAGCAGCAGCATTCATGAGCCATGCGTATCGCACCAAATGCTATCCCGGATCGGTTCTCCCATTGTACTTGTCCATCTGCGGCAGGTTAAAACGTCGGGGAAACTGAAAGTTGAGGATGTCGTCAGTGAAGGGAGTACGGCTTCGTTCAATGCCATAATCTTCATTGGTGTAGTTCCGGCTTTCGGACATGATCTGGCGTACCATTGCCCATACGTCAGCATTGGTCAGGGGCCGTTCAGGCTCCCTGGCTCTGGTATCCGGGTTCCCTCTAGGCTCTTGATCAGGAGACGCCCTCATTCTGATGTTCGGGTTTCCCCTGGGCTCCTGATCAGGGGACGTCCTCCTTCATCGAGCCGCTTCTGCTCTACTTTGTTCCCTACGCTCCCGGTCGATCTCGGGAGGAAGGGGCTGGAGCATTTGTCCCAGAGTGGGAATGGTAAGGTTAGGGTCTCTAGGTAATACATGGGATCCCTGCATCGGTAACAACATAGGCTCTCTCAAGCTTGGATCATTGGGTCCTAGTACTCGTGCAGCGTCCTCGCGGGACCCCAAAGATCCGAACGTCAGCTGCTCCAAATTCTGAGGTCTTTCGAGCGGCCTTCTTTCACGGGGCCGTTCTTTCTCGAAGAAGAAGACTGATCCATTGGTGTGTGACGAACCGGGGATGGGGTTCTCTGTCTACGGAGTTTGCTAATTTCCCTGCTCATGAGTCTCATGTTTTCTTGCATCATGAGATTGGTGCGCTCGTGGATTTTCATAGCCTCCCTAGTACTCTCAAGCATGTCAAGTAGGCGCGAGAAATCTCCATGAGTAATAGGCGCAGATGGATTGACCTGATCATTGACCCTGGTGGCTGGAGTCGGAGCATATGGAGGGGCTCGAGTAGAGGTTCCAACATCACCAAGCGACGGATCGAATCGGAGATGGGCAATCAGGTCGGGTCGGAGCTGGGAGACCTGCTCGGGTCGGAGCTGGGAAGCCAAGTCGGATCGGTGTAGTGCGATTTGTTCGGGTCGGTTCAGGTTGGGGGAGTGCACTGCTTCAGATTCTCCAACTCGGATCGGATCGGAGCTCTCCCCTTGAGTGTTGTTCGGATTTCCTGTATCGGTCCGATCCACTGCCGAGCTCTGCCCACGAGACCTTGTCACAACCGCATTTTGCTGATCTTCACCAACTCCGTTCCCTCGACTGGTTTGAACTTCCTTGCCTTTTCCTTTGGCCATAGTTCTTCAACAATCAATCAACAAATATTCAAGAGCGTCGAAACTTGAGGATTAACTTCTTTGAACTCAACGGTCCAAAAAGTAGAACGATAATCCCGAAAAACCGAGAATTCAGATGATTCTCAGTGAAAGCACCAAAATGTTAGACCAAAAAGTGGTTCTAACACCCAAATTGACTAAAATCGAAATAAAATAAGATCAAAAGTAAAATGGAGACAAAGAATTTATAGTGGTTCGGCGTTGAAAAGCCTACGTCCACTTTGTAGTCACTATTCTCGATGATATAGTTGCAGTTACAATGAGATATTCACTCAATTTCACTCACAACTCACACACATTCACTCAATTGTCTCAAAACAAATGTTGAAAGACGATTTGGATTATCTGAGAGTGCTGGAATTCGGTTTATGAAAGTGTTCGAACTCTCAAAGTACCAAAAAGAAGATCCCTTTAATTGTCTCTAGGCGAGGTATTTATAGGTGAAAATTTGCTCAGAATCCGATCCGGGTCGGAGCCACGTGTCTTCCATCCCATCGTCCTCGGGTTCGGATGGACTCCAGTGCTGACAGCCATCAGAGTAGAGATTATCGTGGGTAGGAACTGGTCATAACCGCTCCGAATATTCAGGCGATCGTGGAGGGAAGTGACGTGGAATATGGGTTCGGTTCGGAGGAGCGTGCCGAGGGGGTTCGGATCGGGGCATCCGATCCGCCCCGAGCTAAGCTGAAACTAAGTCCTTATCCATTTCGCTCTGCTCCGTTCCGGCCTGGTTGTAGCTCTCCGATCCGACTGTTAGTAGTTTTCCGTCCGAATAGCAGCAGCTCTCCGATCCGATCCGCTAGGATGCTTTCTAAGTTCTTCAACGCTTTACGTCTCGACTTTGTGTTGCCTAGTTCACAAAGTGCGCTAACAATCATGATGACCAAACAATTTAGTTATTTAGAATAGTTATCGCCTCATTTCGTTATTTTCGAAAGTTTAAATTATCAACACATTAACTTAACCAAATCCAATTTTAAATGTACTCAAATTTATTTTAATTTAATTCAAAAATCACAATTTATAGTAATCATTCAAAATTTTAAAATATATCTACAAAAATACAAGTACGCTCTCTCAGAACACTTAACTCATTCTAGGGAACTACTGACCCTATCTCAAATGAGTATATCGCACAAGCTAAGGTTTATCGCTAAACCAAAGCTCTGATACCAACTATAACAACCCACCTTTTTGGACTATTAAAAATCGACAATAAACGATTCAAACCATTCAAAAAGATAGATTATTAATGGGTGTTTTATGAAGAAATAAAATTCAGAAGAACAAATATAGAATCTCGCAGCGGAAGGATTAAAATATAATAACAAAATATCATAAGTACATAAACAGTTCGTGAAGCAGTATACATTTGATTTCACTTATACACATAAACATAATAATACAGATTTTACCAGACGAAACAAGCAATATTCATATAGTAATAACTAGGGTCTTCGGATCCATCATCGTCTTCTGAACCCAATATCTTTGCCAAACTGAAACACTCGGTCTGACCCGATCGTTCCATGCAAAACACGAAACACTTAAGTCAGGATTAATATTCTTATGCATATAAAATCAGCTAAAATGAAATACTATGGTGACATGTACAAGTAATTTAACATAAGAATATTCGCAAGATCCTAACCTCATATTTCATTTTATTAATTAGTTTGTTTCAAATCTCGACTTCGCTATCGTTTCCAAAATAGGCTAAATATTCAAATTTAAACGTCGAATCCCAATTCCACTTCAGATATTAGTTTTAACGTCAATTTCAAATTTCCATATTTCAAGAAAGTTCATTTCCAAAAATCAATCAAATTTAGATTTCATATCACATGTATTTCATTCAAATATTTATCCGAATGTTTGGACTCAATTACTTAGATTGGAAATAGGCTTTAAATCAACCAATTCTGTTGCTAAGTAGAAAAAATTAATAAAAATATTTTTATTATAAATGGATAATTTAGAGTAAAATATTCTAATTAAAATAACTTTAAGTAAACAGATAAATAAATAAAAAATATTTTAAATTTAAAAATAGTTATAAAACATTGAAAATTAGGCTCACATCCCTATTTTGAAACTTAATTAGGCTCACATCCCTCCTATGTTTTATATATAAACCCGCCCCCTATTTTTCATTTTTTCGCCTTTTCAGTTTTTCACTAAAAAAAGCGCTAGTGAGTAAAAAATAATAATCAAAAATCTATAAATATTCTCGGATGTCCACAGAAATTAAAAAAAATAGTTGCATACATGTATGCAACTATTACCTATAGTTGCATACATGTGTGCAACTATTGTATAAGTTGTTTTGGCTTGAAAATCTGGACCGTTACTTGTATACATATGTGCAACTAGTTGAAAATTTTGCACGCATGTACTTGCATAAAGAAAACTTATGTGAATTTTAGCCTGCGAATTATTTCACACTTTTATGCATGAATTATGCAATACGTGCACAGATGTATGCAAGTAAATCAAACACATATGCATGACTTGAAAACATGCACAGATGTATGTAAGAAAATTCAAATACTTACATCCCATTATGCATTTTACTGCATTTTTCATTGTTTTGTTGTTTTTTGGGTTTATGATGTCTTGTTTGATGGTTTTTATCTGAATTTTTTGTCGAGTGCATGTTTAATTTTAATATGAATTTACATATTTTTTTAAATATTTTTTTAGTGAATTTTTGAAAAATAGGGACTAAATTTACAACAAGTTTATGACCGGATGTGAGCCTAATTTAAAACTTTAACAGGAAGTGTAAAAAACGCATCCTATAAAAAAACTAAATAGTTAAAATTTAATATATTATAGGATATTTTAATTTAGAATAATTATACATAAAAGAGTTTGTACATTTGGAAAAATAAAGAAGTTAATACAAAATAATATTAATTTAAGCAATTAAATCCAACCCGATTCAATTTGATCCAATATCGAACATTACAAATTCATCTTAATACTAGTTTAAGTTCAAATCTCAAACTCATTTGATTCATTCCATCACGAAAATTCAAATTAATAATACCAAATCTTTAAATTTGACAATTTCAAGTAGTATAACTTTAACATTTAAACAAATCAATCAAAAGTTAAAAATCAAATTGAACTAGACATTCCTCAATTCAAAATTGATTTTTTTTTTAATAAAAAATATAAGTATATCTCATTTAACTTATATCTAAATTTTCATACAATTTTATATGATGTCGGGAACTTGCAACTATGACAGCAGAGGTGATAAATGAACAAAACAATAAACATATATTAATAACCATAAATGCAATACATAAATGAAACACCCCAATTACATCTAATGATCAACGGTAATCTCAGGTAAATCATCAACAACTATTTTATGTAAATTTCAACTATCATTTCATATGATTCAAGAAATTATCAACCAATAATTCAAATCGTTTTCAACTAACAAATCCTTAAATTACGACTAACAACTTAACAACTAAAATTTATAAAAATAATAGTTAACTAATCAAATAAATTTTAAACTAACAATTCAAGCAGTTAGCAACCAAACAAACACAAAATAAATCTAATTTTATTTCATATGATGTAAATTTACTAGCATATGAATATTAATTGTGAGCGGTTCTCACGTTGTGTGGTTATAGATGGTGACAAGCTAACTTGATACAAGGACATGGATATAGGCACGGAGACTTGGATACGCACACAGATACGAATATGTCTTTGACACAAGCACGATCTTATTGGCATAGTAGCCACGACACGAACATATCTAGGATTCAGGCTCGACGGAGATAAACAAGTGAATAGATTTTGCTTTGTTAAATAGCTGAAACTCGATCAAGTGGTCCGACTATAAAGTTAATAACCTAGGCGATGTAGCAACAACGTGGAGGAGCAGATTGTTTGAGGAAGCTTGATCGGGTGATGTCTGGGTTGGCTCAAGCCGTGTGGTGTTGGTTTCTAGGAAGGCAGGAGGAGCATGGTTTTGGACGTGGCAGGGTGCGACTATTGTAGCAAGTGGTGGTGGAAATATCTGGTGTAGCTTCTGGTTTTCAAAGGCATGCGAATTGAAATTATATACATGCATGCAGGCCATCAGTGGAGGTGGAAAGTTGTTGGGTGTTACATGGACCGAGGGCGCAGCTAACACAACACCAGAAAAAGGCTTTTATAACAGTTATTATTGTTACTAATTATAATCGTTACTACAACATACGTGGCAAACTATTGTCATGGATACTGTAACGGTTATAACCGTTATGAAGTGTGTATATTATAACGGTTATTACCGTTACAAAAATATTATTTTGTAACACTTATAACCGTTAGTACTGAAATATTTATAACACTTAAAACCGTTATAAAATTTATTTTTATAACACTAATTGATGTTACAAATATGAAAATGTAACAATTATTATTGTTAGTAAGTAAAACTGATTATTTCATACAATGAATTTAATAACAATTATAATTGTTACAAACGTGAATATTATACAGGCCTGCAGTAGGTATAAACAAGTAACAATCATAATATATGCTCCAGCTAATTTCATAAAGCATACACCAATAAGAATATTCTATAGGGGTATTTAGTTTGAAGGACAAGTTTGAAAAAAAAGGACCAAAGGACAACTAAGTTTAATAATTAAATTAAGGACAAAGACCAAATTCTATTATGCAACATAAAATTCACTTTAACTCTCATTATTAACGAATTAATTTATAAAATAAAAACCGACCCTCAAAACTTGAAGAAAAAAATATGATTTTAAAATTATTTTAATCAATTTATGTCATTATAAACATATATAAATAATTAGTTCAGAAAGCTAAATGAATATAGCTTTATAACTTAAAAATATAGCTTTATATTGTATCATCCAAACACAGAATTACGTCATTTCAAAGCTAATCTCATTTATACCATAAAAAAGCTACACCGTAAATAACGAAGCTATACGCATTTAGCTTTCCATCTAGAATTTTCTTATATTGCTTTTTCTTCCATATTTACAAAAAAATTTAATAATTAATTTTTATTATTATTAAATCTTATAATTACAGAAAATATTTTTGTATTAATTTTTATTGTTTGTGAAATGTCAACACATGTCCTTAGTTTAAAATATTTAAACTATTTCCAATTAAAACATGAAAGTAGTCTATGATTTACATAGCAAACGTCGCTTGTCCTTTGATCTATTATTTTTCTTTCTAAAATTTGTCCTTGAAACAAATATCCACTATACAATATATAATATAACCATATCTTAAAGCAAATACAACATATCGCAATTTATATCCTAAAGCAAATTCCATTGCAACCAACATCACAATTTAACATACAACCATTCATCATCCATAACAAATATCAAATAACATCTAAGTATCATAATTTAACATATAACCATTACACAAAACACATACGATAAATGGGCCAAGATACAAAACCACCATCGACAAGATTATATAGTGTATGCATTCCATTTTGGTAAAAAATAAAGTTTCTCTTTTCCTACGTTTATCGGTTAGTTTGATTAGCAGTTCATCTGGTGTATCATTGTTGCTTTCCCCTTCCTGTTAGCATAGGATAAAAATAAGTAGCTGAAATGAAATACAAAGAATAATAAAAGTACAACAGATTCACCATGTTTGAGGCATACACACGTATAAGTCAGTTTAACACGAGCGAATAAAAAATTAAATGGATAAGTAGAAATAATAACGCAGACATTAAAATATTAATTAGTAGACTGTGCAATAGTAGCAATAGTCAGTTGTGTATCCCTGCCTAGATGCGGAGTATTTAATTGTGTGCTGACATACAAACTACTCATGTTTTGCATTCTTTTCCCAAAAATGACTTTTGCAAAAGCATGGTCCATGGTTTACATGTCAATAAAATTTGATAACCAAAGAACGGACCAGTTTTTACTGTACAAAACATATCATCATCTCTTTATATTCAATAACAAAACAGGTGTGTTTTGCAACTTCATCATATGAATATTTGTGAGTTTGGAAAGCTGGTTCACTACAAAATAACTTACAATTTGAGACTGCTATGTTAGAATATTTCAATTATGTGGGCCACACATTTAAATATAATGTGTAACGCTGTTTAGGTGTGAATGCCAATTAAAGTCGTTAAACTGGGTAATAGTATTTATTGGCATAAGTATTCAGCTATTATGGAAGGAATGCATAGAGAACGGAATATTATTTAGTTTGATGAAAGGCCGAACTGAGAATATTACACTATTATAAATTAGGGGTTATGGTCCCCAAATTACACAAGTTTTCAACGTATTCTCTTTATCCCCTCAGAAGAAATACATTTACATCTGAACTTGTGTCAATTTGGAAGATCCAAAACCAACTCGATCCTCTTTAAAAAACACTCATGGATTAAGTTGATGAAAGTAGCAACTATCGATTCAGATCTAGAGCTTGTGTCAGGTTCGATAATCAAATCCATGACTTAATTTGGTTAATCTTCTCTCTGTAAACATCTGGATTCAGGTATGGCTTCCGCTAATTCATTTTACTTTCTCTGATTTCTTCTCAATTAATCAATATGGGTCATCTATTCAAATATGGAATTTCATGATTGGTCAATAATAAAGTACATAGAAATTCCAACAAGTGGTATCAGAGCCGCCAATAATTGATTTTATTGAAAAATTTTCTGCTTTGAAGAATATATGAAATTAAGGTTTTGATGTTTACAATTTGTGGTTTCATCCGATACCTTTTTTGATTCAGATTTGAACATATAACTTCTGTTTCCACTTGCAATCTTTGGTTTGCTTTTGCATTGAAAATCAAAGGTTAACTTATGAAATTCTTTTGGTTTCAAAAAATAGATCTAAATGATTAAAATTTTAAAGTCATTATATTTTTTTTAGAAAATAATCTAGATCACTCTAAATTTGGAAAACAATTGTTTTCCACTACTGTGTACTGATGGTATATAATGGTTTGTATAATCTAGAACCATTTATGCAAGGAAATCGATTCCTTGATTTAATTAATTTGGACATACAGTTGTATATATGGTATTTGGGATATTTTAGAAATTTTGAATCATGTATGCTCCTTTTGAGATATTTATGCATGCCTAGATCTAAGATGAAATGTTTTTTTTTTCGCTTAATTGTTTTGTAAATATTTGCAATCAAACCAATTCGCTGTAATATTGGTTTATGTTCTTGGTCACATAACGGTCAATTGCATTTTATTATTATAAATGCATTAATTGTAGTTGTTATGGTAATATCATAAATGCATTAAATGCTCTGGTTATGAAAATTAAGTAATTCAGCTTGTTTCTATTAGGAATAAGAAATGACATTTTTTATGCATTTATGTTTATTAAATACATATATTTTATATGTATGGCGCATGTGGAAGACATGTTGCACTTTCATGTTTCGGTCAACATAAAATAAAAGGAGCAGTAGTTTACATGTTTATCTAAACAGCATCATTTATGGCTTAGTTAAGTATTCCAATAATAAAGCAAAATAAAATAAAATGACACAGTAGCATTTCATGCAGCTATACTATGGTCAGATATATATCATAGCTATTATGTTCACGGATGTTATTCAGCACAACATTTGTTGTGTCATTTATATGTAGTTTTTATGTAGTATTAATTCTGGCATTAATTTATGACATGATATAGCCACATATCTAAAGAAAAAGATTAAAATAGCTATGGTTAATGCTACAATAAGAATTTTGCTTTGAAATTTTTAACTCTTACATGGGCATAAAACTTTTTTTTGAGTTTTTATGGCACTTAAGGCGCACTGTGCAAACACTAAGAAATAAATTCAAATATAATTCTGGTGTCTCTTTATAACTGTAAATATCTTACATTCGTATTGATCTTATTGGAATAAACATGTCACCAAAGTGACCTCTGTTATTTTGGTTGTTCATGAAAATGTTTGATATTTGTGTGTAGTTATTCATGCGAGTATTA
Organism: Allium sativum; assembly: GCA_030737875.1. Taxonomy (NCBI): domain Eukaryota; kingdom Viridiplantae; phylum Streptophyta; class Magnoliopsida; order Asparagales; family Amaryllidaceae; genus Allium; species Allium sativum. The sequence goes on along the minus strand of CM060927.1, from coordinate 214,623,282 downwards.
GTCGGCCCAAAGGAAGGCTAATATTTGGCTGTATCACTTACACATGTGTGATGATAAATATGTGACAATTATAAAGTTTTTTTTCGAGTGAAGAGTGCCACTTACAGCTGATATTACTGTCCAAAGACTTGATATTAATGTGTACTAGGCATCTTGATAAGATACTAACCAGTTATTTGAATTTACTATGCCCGCTATTTTTGTTTCAGAATCTTTAACTATTACATGAACCGAAATCATTTTTTGAGTGTTTTATAGCACTTGAGGTACATTGTACAAACAGTAAGAAAGAAGTTCAAATATAATTTTGGTGTCTCTTTAAAACTGTAAATATCTTACATTCGTATTGATCTGATTGGAATAAACTTGTCACTAAAGTGACCTCTATTATTTTGATTGTTCATGAAAATGTTTGATATTTGTGTGTAGTTATTCATGCGAGTATTAGTCGGCCCAAAGGAAGGCTAATATTTGGTTGTATCACTTACACATGTGTGTTGATAAATACATGACAATTATAAAGTTTTTTTTCAAGTGAATAATTAATCGGCCCAAAGGAAGGTTGTTATTTGACTTGATTTTATTGTCAGTGTTTGATTATTACAACAAGATTACCACTTACAGTTGACATTACTGTCCAAAGACTTGATGTCAACGTGTACTAGGTATCTTGATAAGAGACTAACCAATTATTTGAATTTACTATGGTTGAAATTTGACTATGAGCATATAAGGTCAAGCTTTGTTTTTGTTCAATTTTTCAACTAATTTGGTTAAAGTATCTGCCAATTTTAAGTGTATTCTCATCTCGTATGAGACTATGTATAAGGAATAGTAAGATGATACGTTGTCTTCTCTTGAATTCATAGATCCAGCTCTTGCAATTAAGGGGGTCGCATTCAACCCTATTACAGTTAAATGTTCTTTTGATATTAAAAGGAATATTGAAAGGTAGTATAACTCAAACAGCAAGAGTAAAAGGATTATATAGTGAAGTATTTTATAAATTTTTCAATGATGTGCTACATAAGGATACCTAATTTGGATAAGTTATCTATTGAGAATGGAAAGCACTTTATGGTAGGGGAAACAAGCACAATTTTTGGTGCTTGATTCCATAAAGTCAAAGTAAAAGAAACATAATTGAGTACTATATAGAAAAAACTTGCTTCAAAAGTTAATAGCGCTCAAGTTATTATTAATTTTTGATACAATAGTTATTTTAAGAATATTATTATTATAAACTAATAATTTAAGAAAAAGTGTTATATTATTTGGTTTATTCGGTTTATGGTAAAAATAAGAAATATGAAGCATGATAATGTTAGAAGTACTCATTTGACATACGTTGTAAACAAATGTATAAATGAAGATAATGACGTCGCTAAGAATCTAGAAGAAAATAAATAACATACAGATGTATTTATAGTTATTTCTTTAATAAAAATATGCAGACATATAAGGTAAAGTATATTAGATATTTCTTTAAGTAATTATTGAGATTTCAGTTGAATTGTTTCAATTTATTTTATGTTGTCATTTAGACAAATTTCGGTTTTATATTTCTAATATGAACAAAATAGGTTATTATTGTTCATTAAGAAATAATAATGTTGAGTTATGAATAAATTCAAACATTTATGTAATTAAAGCTCCTAATGTCTGATATATAAATTATGTCTGCGTATGTTGAATAGCTTTTGTAATCATATCTCAAATTTATTTTTTGGTGACTGATATAATTATATATTTTAGCTTATTAAGGAGTTATAGATTGAGATATCGAAACGGTGGAAAATACTTTATTGATATTCTTAGCGACTTTAAAGGTATAATTTTATGAACCCGCACTAAAGAAAAGTTTAATGATGGAAAATACAACAATTTCTTGAGGATGTTGAATTTGGAGGAGAAATAAAGTATAATCACTGTCTTTAAAAAGAATCATCACTGATTCAACTACAGTTACTTCTTTGGATACTGTGTATGATTTGTTTCATTTCATTAACAAGAAGTAAATTAGGAATCCTTATAAGACAATGCTAAAGATTTTTTTTTTCTCCAAGTTAAGGTTTACTGTTTCAAGAAAATAGGCTCAACAACCTCAAAATGAAAGATCACTAAGGAAATCCACTTGAAAGGGAAGAAATGCTATTTCAGAAGACCATGTAGAATTTCTCCATTAAAATGAATGATGGATAGGTAAAGATAATTCTATTAACCTATATCAATCCATGTAAGGTACTAATTAAAAAAATGTGGATTTGAGTAAAGAACATATAGTATAAATCTATATGGATAGAAAAGTTTGAAATTTCCCTCTAACTTAAGTAACAAGATCATTGGTTTTGAATAACTACTCAAAGCCAAAAGGGATCAAGTAGGTAATATGGAGTCCTATAATGGACTTTATGAAAACACTATTCTTAAAGGAATATTTGTTTCCTTTAAAGAATGTTTCTTTTGAACTTAGTAAATGATTCTTTAGAATCACTTTGGAGCTTATTGTATCATGTCTTTTTGAGCACTATCTGATGGAAATTGAAGTCATGTCTCTCAATGGAGACATTGATGAAACTACTTAAGAAATCAACATATGGATTAGTCTTTTGTATTTGGAATTCAAATATACTATTATTGTTCATGCGGTGATATTTGGATTATTGCAAAAGAATTTGGAAGATAAATGCTTTAAAAGGTTTGGTATGTAAAATTCGATTCAGTTTATTCCTTTTTTTTTCCTACAAAGCAGATAAGTGCTACCATTCTTGAAACTAAAGAAATGCATGTGATTCCTCATGCATTTGTAGTACGGATTTTAATGCATACTAAAGTATATACGCATATGAGTGTCATGTATATTACTTGGCAGATATCTTATTGACATTAAAAGTGGATCACCTGTTAGTAACCAAAATGGTTATGAAGTATCTTTCAAGAATAAAAAAAAAAGGTTATATGCTCATAGATAAAAGATCGAATCGGATGGAGATCATAAAGAATTACGATTCGAATAATTTTTGGATGTCATTGCTACAAATGATCCACTTAAGGTAATGTTAATATAGAGCGGAACTATATAAGGAAAGTGTCATGCAAACACTTATAGTTTCCACTATTATGAAAATATTCTGTATGTTTAATTATAAGACATCCAACTATGGAAAATAATTATAAAATTATGTCACAAGACTGTGGGTTATTAATAAAGAATTGGAAGGCCATTAAAGTAATATTGTGACAATAAAGAATATATTATTTTCCAGTAAGGGAAGAGTGCAAAATATATTTTAATTCATAAAGCATACTTTGACAAACTCCATAATGGCGGATCCGCTTGCCAAAAGATTATTACTTATGGTCTTTCATGAGCATGTAGCACAATCAGTGAAATATTTTATGTAAGGATATTTTGGTTCAGGGGGAGTTTGTATTTGGTATTGTCGTATGACTCATTGCTTTATGCTTCGGTTAAAGATATATATATATATATATATCATGTTCTTTTTCTGATCAGAAATAAAGTTATAAAGTATTATTTGCATTCTAAGTTGTTCAAACATTGAACATTTTGATCTCACTAAGGTTCGACCAGTTGGGAATAGACATGTAATGATCACATCTCATGTAAATTTCCATGCTACGCATCCATGATTGATCTATATCGACCAGTTGGGAATAGACATGTAATGATCACATCTCATGTAAATTTCCATGCTACGCATCCATGATTGATCTATATCATTTTGATTGTTTTGGTATATGTGACCATTGATGGGTTTAGTTATATTAAATATAACGAAAGCCGCTTTGATCCTTTATCAGCATGGTTAATGGACGAGATTGTTTAAGAAAACACCTTATGGCATAAATAGTAGAATTTGAAGCTCATAAAGTTAAACACATTTAAGGTTATTAAATATGTGGCCTAGGGGGAGATTGTTAGAATATTTCAATTATGTGGGCCACACATTTAAATATAATGTGTAACGCTATTTAGGTGTGAATGCCAATTAAATTCGTTAAACTGGGTAATAGTATTTATTGGCATAAGTATTCAGCTGTTATGGAAGGAATGCATAGAGAACGGAATATTATTCAGTTTGATGAAAGGCCGAACTGAGAATATTACACTATTATAAATTAGGGGTTATGGTCCCCAAATTACACAAGTTTTCAACGTATTCTCTTTATCCCCTCAGAAGAAATACATTTACATCTGAACTTGTGTCAATTTGGAAGATCCAAAACCAACTCGATCCTCTTTAAAAAACACTCATGGATTAAGTTGATGAAAGTAGCAACTATCGATTCAGATCTAGAGCTTGTGTCCGGTTTGATAATCAAATCCATGACTTAATTTGGTTAATCTTCTCTCTGTAAACATCTGGATTCAGGTATGGCTTCCGTTAATTCATTTTACTTTCTTTGATTTCTTCTCAATTAATCAATATGGGTCATCTATTCAAATATTGAATTTCATGATTGGTCAATAATAAAGTATATAGAAATTCCAACATGCTACGTAAAAACTGAAATATTTCGGTCTTCGATTATTAATGGGTGTTTTATGAAGAAATAAAATTCAGAAGAACAAATATAGAATCTCGCAGCGGAAGGATTAAAATATAATAACAAAATATCATAAGTAATAAACAGTTCGTGAAGCAGTATACATTTGATTTCACTTATACACATAAACATAATAATACAGATTTTACCAGACGAAACAAGCAATATTCATATAGTAATAACTAGGGTCTTCGGATCCATCATCGTCTTCTGAACCCAATATCTTTGCCAAACTGAAACACTCGGTCTGACCCGATCGTTCCATGCAAAACACGAAACACTTAAGTCAGGATTAATATTCTTATGCATATAAAATCAGCTAAAATGAAATACTATGGTGACATGTACAAGTAATTTAACATAAGAATATTCGCAAGATCCTAACCTCATATTTCATTTTATTAATTAGTTTGTTTCAAATCTCGACTTCGCTATCGTTTCCAAAATAGGCTAAATATTCAAATTTAAACGTCGAATCCCAATTCCACTTCAGATATTAGTTTTAACGTCAATTTCAAATTTCCATATTTCAAGAAAGTTCATTTCCAAAAATCAATCAAATTTAGATTTCATATCACATGTATTTCATTCAAATATTTATCCGAATGTTTGGACTCAATTACTTAGATTGGAAATAGGCTTTAAATCAACCAATTCTGTTGCTAAGTAGAAAAAATTAATAAAAATATTTTTATTATAAATGGATAATTTAGAGTAAAATATTCTAATTAAAATAACTTTAAGTAAACAGATAAATAAATAAAAAATATTTTAAATTTAAAAATAGTTATAAAACATTGAAAATTAGGCTCACATCCCTATTTTGAAACTTAATTAGGCTCACATCCCTCCTATGTTTTATATATAAACCCGCCCCCTATTTTTCATTTTTTCGCCTTTTCAGTTTTTCACTAAAAAAAGCGCTAGTGAGTAAAAAATAATAATCAAAAATCTATAAATATTCTCGGATGTCCACGGAAATTAAAAAAAATAGTTGCATACATGTATGCAACTATTACCTATAGTTGCATACATGTGTGCAACTATTGTATAAGCTGTTTTGGCTTGAAAATCTGGACCGTTACTTGTATACATATGTGCAACTAGTTGAAAATTTTGCACGCATGTACTTGCATAAAGAAAACTTATGTGAATTTTAGCCTGCGAATTATTTCACACTTTTATGCATGAATTATGCAATACGTGCACAGATGTATGCAAGTAAATCAAACACATATGCATGACTTGAAAACATGCACAGATGTATGTAAGAAAATTCAAATACTTGTATCCCATTATGCATTTTACTGCATTTTTCATTGTTTTGTTGTTTTTTGGGTTTATGATGTCTTGTTTGATGGTTTATATCTGAATTTTTTGTCGAGTGCATGTTTAATTTTAATATGAATTTACATATTTTTTTAAATATTTTTTTAGTGAATTTTTGAAAAATAGGGACTAAATTTACAACAAGTTTATGACCGGATGTGAGCCTAATTTAAAACTTTAACAGGAAGTGTAAAAAACGCACCCTATAAAAAAACTAAATAGTTAAAATTTAATATATTATAGGATATTTTAATTTAGAATAATTATACATAAAAGAGTTTGTACATTTGGAAAAATAAAGAAGTTAATACAAAATAATATTAATTTAAGCAATTAAATCCAACCCGATTCAATTCGATCCAATATCGAACATTACAAATTCATCTTAATACTAGTTTAAGTTCAAATCTCAAACTCAGTTGATTCATTCCATCACGAAAATTCAAATTAATAATACCAAATCTTTAAATTTGACAATTTCAAGTAGTATAACTTTAACATTTAAACAAATCAATAAAAAGTTAAAAATCAAATTGAACTAGACATTCCTCAATTCAAAATTGAATTTTTTTTTAATCAAAAATATAAGTATATCTCATTTAACTTATATCTAAATTTTCATACAATTTTATATGATGTCGGGAACTTACAACTATGACACCAGAGGTGATAAATGAACAAAACAACAAACATATATTAATAACCATAAATGCAATACATAAATGAAACACCCCAATTACATCTAATGATCAACGGTAATATCAGGTAAATCATCAACAACTATTTTATGTAAATTTCAACTATCATTTCATATGATTCAAGAAATTATCAACCAATAATTCAAATCGTTTTCAACTAACAAATCCTTAAATTACGACTAACAACTTAACAACTAAAATTTATAAAAATAATAGTTAACTAATCAAATAAATTTTAAACTAACAATTCAAGCAGTTAGCAACCAAACAAACACAAAATAAATCTAATTTTATTTCATATGATGTAAATTTACTAGCATATGAATATTAATTGTGAGCGATTCTCACGTTGTGTGGTTATAGATGGTGACAAGCTAACTTGATACAAGGACATGGATATAGACACGGAGACTTGGATACGCACACAGATACGAATATGTCTTCGAACGATCTTATTGGCATAGTAGCCACGACACGAACATATCTAGGATTCAGGCTCGACGGAGATAAACAAGTGAATAGATTTTGCTTTGTTAAATAGCTGAAACTCGATCAAGTGGTCCGACTATAAAGTCAATAACCTAGGCGATGTAGCAACAACGTGGAGGAGCAGAGTGTTTGAGGAAGCTTGATCGGGTGATGTCTGGGTTGCCTCAAGCCGTGTGGTGTTGGTTTCTAGGAAGGCAGGAGGGGCATGGTTTTGGACGTGGCAGGGTGCGAGTATTGTAGCAAGTGGTGGTGGAAATATCTGGTGTAGCTTCTGGTTTTCAAAGGCATGCGAATTGAAATTATATACATGCATGCAGGCCATCAGTGGAGGTGGAAAGTTGTTGGGTGTTACATGGACCGGGGGCGCAGCTAACACAACACCAGAAAAAGGCTTTTATAACAGTTATTATTGTTACTAATTATAATCGTTACTACAACATACGTGGCAAACTATTGTCATGGATACTGTAACGGTTATAACCGTTGTGAAGTGTGTATATTATAACGGTTATTACCGTTACAAAAATATTATTTTGTAACACTTATAACCGTTAGTACTGAAATATTTATAACACTTAAAACCGTTATAAAATTTATTTTTATAACACTAATTGCTGTTACAAATATGAAAATGTAACAATTATTATTGTTAGTATGTAAAACTGATTATTTCATAAAATGAATTTAATAACAATTATAATTGTTACAAACGTGAATATTATACAGGCCTGCAGTAGGTATAAACAAGTAACAATCATAATATATGCTCCAGCTAATTTCATAAAGCATACACCAATAAGAATATTCTATAGGGGTATTTAGTTTGAAGGACAAGTTTGAAAAAAAAGGACCAAAGGACAGCTAAGTTTAAAAATTAAATTAAGGACAAAGACCAAATTCTATTATGCAACATAAAATTCACTTTAACTCTCATTATTAACGAATTAATTTATAAAATAAAAACCGACCCTCAAAACTTGAAGAAAAAATATGATTTTAAAATTATTTTAATCAATTTATGTCATTATAAACATATATAAATAATTAGTTCAGAAAGCTAAATGAATATAGCTTTATAACTTAAAAATATAGCTTTATATTGTATCATCCAAACACAGAATTAAGTCATTTCAAAGCTAATCTCATTTATACCATAAAAAGCTATACCGTAAATAACGAAGCTATATGCATTTAGCTTTCCATCTAGAATTTTCTTATATTGCTTTTTCTTCCATATTTACAAAAAAAAAAAAAATTAATTTTTTTTACTATTTGATCTTATAATTACAGAAAATATTTTTGTATTAATTTTTATTGTTTGTGAAATGTCAACACATGTCCTTAGTTTAAAATATTTAAACTATTTCCAATTAAAACATGAAAGTAGTCTTTGATTTACATAGCAAACGTCGCTTGTCCTTTGATCTATTATTTTTCTTTCTAAAATTTGTCCTTGAAACAAATATCCACTATACAATATATAATATAACCATATCTTAAAGCAAATACAACATATCACAATTTATATCCTAAAGCAAATTCCATTGCAACCAACATCACAATTTAACATACAACCATTCATCATCCATAACAAATATCAAATAACATCTAAGTATCATAATTTAACATATAACCATTACACAAAACACATACGATAAATGGGCCAAGATACAAAACCACCATCGACAAGATTATATAGTGTATGCATTCCATTTTGGTAAAAAATAAAGCTTCTCTTTTCCTACGTTTATCGGTTAGTTTGATTAGCAGTTCATCTGGTGTATCATTGTTGCTTTCCCCTTCCTGTTAGCATAGGATAAAAATAAGTAGCTGAAATGAAATACAAAGAATAATAAAAGTACAACAGATTCACCATGTTTGAGGCATACACACGTATAAGTCAGTTTAACACGAGCGAATAAAAAATTAAATGGATAAGTAGAAATAATAATGCAGACATTAAAATATTAATTAGTAGACTGTGCAATAGTAGCAATAGTCAGTTGTGTATCCCTGCCTAGATGCAGCGTATTTAATTGTGTGCTGACATACAAACTACTCATGTTTTGCATCCTTTTCCCAAAAATGACTTTTGCAAAAGCATGGTCCATGGTTTACATGTCAATAAAATTTGATAACCAAAGAACGGACCAGTTGTTACTGTACAAAACATATCATCATCTCTTTATATTCAATAACAAAACAGGTGTGTTTTGCAACTTCATCATATGAATATTTGTGAGTTTGGAAAGCTGGTTCACTACAAAATAACTTACAATTTGAGACTGCTATGTTAGAATATTTCAATTATGTGGGCCACACATTTAAATATAATGTGTAACGCTATTTAGGTGTGAATGCCAATTAAAGTCGTAAAACTGGGTAATAGTATTTATTGGCATAAGTATTCAACTGTTATGGAAGGAATGCATAGAGAACGGAATATTATTCAGTTTGATGAAAGGACGAACTGAGAATATTACACTATTATAAATTAGGTGTTATGGTCCCCAAATTACACAAGTTTTCAACGTATTCTCTTTATCCCCTCAGAAGAAATACATTTACATCTGAACTTGTGTCAATTTGGAAGATCCAAAACCAACTCGATCCTCTTTAAAAAACACTCATGGATTAAGTTGATGAAAGTAGCAACTATCGATTCAGATCTAGAGCTTGTGTCAGGTTTGATAATCAAATCCATGACTTAATTTGGTTAATCTTCTCTCTGTAAACATCTGGATTCAGGTATGCTTCCGCTAATTCATTTTACTTTCTCTGATTTCTTCTCAATTAATCAATATGGGTCATCTATTCAAATATGGAATTTCATGATTGGTCAATAATAAAGTACATAGAAATTCCAACAAGTGGTATCAGAGCCTCCAATAATTGATTTTATTGAGAAATTTTCTGCTTTGAAGAATATATGAAATTAAGGTTTTGATGTTTACAATTTGTGGTTTCATCCGATACCTTTTTTGATTCAGATTTGAACATATAACTTCTGTTTCCACTTGCAATCTTTGGTTTGCTTTTGCATTGAAAATTAAAGGTTAACTTATGAAATTCTTTTGGTTTCAAAAAATAGATCTAAATGATTAAAATTTTAAAGTCATTATATTTTTTTTAGAAAATAATCTAGATCACTCTAAATTTGGAAAACAATTGTTTTCCACTACTGTGTACTGATGGTATATAATGGTTTGTATAATCTAGAACCATTTATGCAAGGAAATCGATTCCTTGATTTAATTAATTTGGACGTACAGTTGTATATATGGTATTTGGGATATTTTAGAAATTTTGAATCATGTATGCTCCTTTTGAGATATTTATGCATGCCTAGATCTAAGATGAAATGTTTTTTTTTTCGCTTAATTGTTTTGTAAATATTTGCAATCAAACCAATTCGCTGTAATATTGGTTTACGTTCTTGGTCACATAACGGTCAATTGCATTTTATTATTATAAATGCATTAATTGTAGTTGTTATGGTAATATCATAAATGCATTAAATGCTCTGGTTATGAAAATTAAGTAATTCAGCTTGTTTCTATTAGGAATAAGAAATGACATTTTTTATGCATTTATGTTTATTAAATACATATATTTTATATGTATGGCGCATGTGGAAGACATGTTGCACTTTCATGTTTCGGTCAACATAAAATAAAAGGAGCAGTAGTTTACATGTTTATCTAAACTGCATCATTTATGGCTTAGTTAAGTATTCCAATAATAAAGCAAAATAAAATAAAATGACACAGTAGCATTTCATGCAGCTATACTATGGTCAGATATATATCATAGCTATTATGTTCACGGATGTTATTCAGCACAACATTTGTTGTGTCATTTATATGTAGTTTTTATGTAGTATTAATTCTGGCATTAATTTATGACATGATATAGCCACATACCTAAAGAAAAAGATTAAAATAGCTATGGTTAATGCTACAATAAGAATTTTGCTTTGAAATTTTTAACTCTTACATGGGCATAAAACTTTTTTTTGAGTTTTTATGGCACTTAAGGCGCACTGTGCAAACAGTAAGAAATAAATTCAAATATAATTCTGGTGTCTCTTTATAACTGTAAATATCTTACATTCGTATTGATCTTATTGGAATAAACATGTCACCAAAGTGACCTCTGTTATTTTGGTTGTTCATGAAAATGTTTGATATTTGTGTGTAGTTATTCATGCGAGTATTAGTCGGCCCAAAGGAAGGCTAATATTTGGCCGTATCACTTACACATGTGTGATGATAAATATGTGACAATTATAAAGTTTTTTTTCGAGTGAAGAGTGCCACTTACAGCTGATATTACTGTCCAAAGACTTGATATTAATGTGTACTAGGCATCTTGATAAGATACTAACCAGTTATTTGAATTTACTATGCCCGCTGTTTTTGTTTCAGAATCTTTAACTATTACATGAACCGAAATCATTTTTTGAGTGTTTTATAGCACTTGAGGTACATTGTACAAACAGTAAGAAAGAAGTTCAAATATAATTTTGGTGTCTCTTTAAAACTGTAAATATCTTACATTCGTATTAATCTGATTGGAATAAACTTGTCATTAAAGTGACCTCTATTATTTTGATTGTTCATGAAAATGTTTGATATTTGTGTGTAGTTATTCATGCGAGTATTAGTCGGCCCAAAGGAAGGCTAATATTTGGTTGTATCACTTACACATGTGTGTTGATAAATACATGACAATTATAAAGTTTTTTTTTAAGTGAATAATTAATCGGCCCAAAGGAAGGTTGTTATTTGACTTGATTTTATTGTCAGTGTTTGATTGTTACAACAAGATTACCACTTACAGTTGACATTACTGTCCAAAGACTTGATGTCAACGTGTACTAGGTATCTTGATAAGAGACTAACCAATTATTTGAATTTACTATGGTTGAAATTTGACTATGAGCATATAAGGTCAAGCTTTGTTTTTGTTCAATTTTTCAACTAATTTGGTTAAAGTATCTGCCAATTTTAAGTGTATTCTCATCTCGTATGAGACTATGTATAAGGAATAGTAAGATGATACGTTGTCTTCTCTTGAATTCATAGATCCAGCTCTTGCAATTAAGGGGGTCGCATTCAACCCTATTACAGTTAAATGTTCTTTTGATATTAAAAGGAATATTGAAAGGTAGTATAACTCAAACAGCAAGAGTAAAAGGATTATATAGTGAAGTATTTTATAAATTTTTCAATGATGTGCTACATAAGGATACCTAATTTGGATAAGTTATCTTTTGAGAATGGAAAGCACTTTATGGTAGGGGAAACAAGCACAATTTTTGGTGCTTGATTCCATAAAGTCAAAGTAAAAGAAACATAATTGAGTACTATATAGAAAAAACTTGCTTCAAAAGTTAATAGCGCTCAAGTTATTATTAATTTTTCTTACAATAGTTATTTTAAGAATATTATTATTATAAACTAATAATTTAAGAAAAAGTGTTATATTATTTGGTTTATTCGGTTTATGGTAAAAATAAGAAATATGAAGCATGATAATGTTAGAAGTACTCATTTGACATACATTGTAAACAAATGTATAAATGAAGATAATGAAGTCGCTAAGAATCTAGAAGAAAAGAAATAACATACAGATGTATTTATAGTTATTTCTTTAATAAAAATATGTAGACATATAAGGTAAAATATATTAGATATTTCTTTAAGTAATTATTGAGATTTTAGTTGAATTGTTTGAATTTATTTTATGTTGTCATTTAGACAAATTTCGGTTTTATATTTCTAATATGAACAAAATAGGTTATTATTGTTCATTAAGAAATAATAATGTTGAGTTATGAATAAATTCAAACATTTATGTAATTAAAGCTCCTAATGTCTGATATATAAATTATGTCTGCGTATGTTGAATAGCTTTTGTAATCATATCTCAAATTTATTTTTTGGTGACTGATATAATTATATATTTTAGCTTATTAAGGAGTTATAGATTGAGATATCGAAAAGGTGGAAAATACTTTATTGATATTCTAAGCGACTTTAAAGGTATTATTTTATGAACCCGCACTAAAGAAAAGTTTAATGATGGAAAATACAACAATTTCTTGAGGATGTTGAATTTGGAGGAGAAATAAAGTATAATCACTGTCTTTAAAAAGAATCATCACTGATTCAACTACAGTTACTTCTTTGGATACTGTGTATGATTTGTTTCATTTCATTAACAAGAAGTAAATTAGGAATCCTTATAAGACAATGCTAAAGATTTTTTTTTTCTCCAAGTTAAGGTTTACTGTTTCAAGAAAATATGCTCAACAACCTCAAAATGAAAGATCACTAAGGAAATCCACTTGAAAGGGAAGAAATCCTATTTCAGAAGACCATGTAGAATTTCTCCATTAAAATGAATGATGGATAGGTAAAGATAATTCTATTAACCTATATCAATCCATGTAAGGTACTAATTAAAAAAATGTGGATTTGAGTAAAGAACATATAGTATAAATCTATATGGATAAAAAAGTTTGAAATTTCCCTCTAACTTAAGTAACAAGATCATTGGTTTTGAATAACTACTCAAAGCCAAAAGGGATCAAGTGGGTAATATGGAGTCCTATAATGGACTTTATGAAAACACTATTCTTAAAGGAATATTTGTTTCCTTTAAAGAATGTTTCTTTTGAACTTAGTAAATGATTCTTTAGAATCACTTTGGAGCTTATTGTATCATGTCTTTTTGAGCACTATCTGATGGAAATTGAAGTCATGTCTCTCAATGGAGACATTGATGAAACTACTTAAGAAATCAACATATGGATTAGTCTTTTGTATTTGGAATTCAAATATACTATTATTGTTCATGCGGTGATATTTGGATTATTGCAAAAGAATTTGGAAGATAAGTGCTTTAAAAGGTTTGGTATGTAAAATTCGATTCAGTTTATTCCTTTTTTTCCTACAAAGCAGATAAGTGCTACCATTCTTGAAACTAAAGAAATGCATGTGATTCCTCATGCATTTGTAGTACGGATTTTAATGCATACTAAAGTATATACACATATGAGTGTCATGTATATTACTTGGCAGATATCTTATTGACATTAAAAGTGGATCGCCTGTTAGTAACCAAAATGGTTATGAAGTATCTTTCAAGAATAAAATAAAAAAAGGTTATATGCTCATAGATAAAAGATCGAATCGGATGGAGATCATAAAGAATTACGATTCGAATAATTTTTGGATGTCATTGCTGCAAATGATCCACTTAAGGTAATGTTAATATAGAGCGGAACTATATAAGGAAAGTGTCATGCAAACACTTATAGTTTCCACTACTATGAAAATATTCTGTATGTTTAATTATAAGACATCCAACTATGGAAAATAATTATAAAATTATGTCACAAGACTGTGGGTTATTAATAAAGAATTGGAAGGCCATTAAAGTAATATTGTGACAATAAAGAATATATTATTTTCCAGTAAGGGAAGAGTGCAAAATATATTATAATTCATAAAGCATACTTTGACAAACTCCATAATGGCGGATCCGCTTGCCAAAAGATTATTACTTATGGTCTTTCATGAGCATGTAGCTCAATCAGTGAAATATTTTATGTAAGGATATTTTGGTTCAGGGGGAGTTTGTATTTGGTATTGTCGTATGACTCATTGCTTTATGCTTCAGTTAAAGATATATATATATATATATATATATATATATCATGTTCTTTTTCTGATCAGAAATAAAGTTATAAAGTATTATTTGCATTCTAAGTTGTTCAAACATTGAACATTTTGATCTCACTAAGGTTCGACCAGTTGGGAATAGACATGTAATGATCACATCTCATGTAAATTTCCATGCTACGCATCCATGATTGATCTATATCGACCAGTTGGGAAATAGACATGTAATGATCACATCTTATGTAAATTTCCATGCTACGCATCCATGAATGATCTATATCATTTTGATTGTTTTGGTATATGTGACCATTGATGGGTTTAATTATATTAAATATAACGAAAGCCGCTTTGATCCTTTATCAGCATGGTTAATGGACGAGATTGTTTAAGAAAACACCTTATGGCATAAATAGCATAATTTGAAGCTCATAAAGTTAAACACATTTAAGGTTATTAAATATGTGGCCTAGGGGGAGATTGTTAGAATATTTCAATTATGTGGGCCACACATTTATATATAATGTGTAACGCTATTTAGGTGTGAATGCCAATTAATGTGGTCAAATAGGGTAATAGTATTTATTGGCATAAGTATTCAGGTGTTATGGAAGGAATGCGTAGAGACCGGAATATTTTTCAGTTTGATGAAGGGCCGAACTGAAAATATTACACTGTTATAAATTAGGGGTTATGATCCCCAAATTACATAAGTTTTTAACGTATTCTCTTTATCCCCTCAAAAGAAATACATTTACATATGAACTTGTGTCAATTTGGAAGATCCAAAACCAAGTTGATCCTCTTTAACAAACACTCATGGATTTAGTTTATGAAAGCAGCAACTATCGATTCAGATCTAGAGCTTGTGCCAGGTTTGATGATCAAATTCATGACTTAATTTGGTTAATCTTTTTCCGTAAACATCTAGATTCAGGTATGGCTTCCGTTAATTCATTTTACTTTCTTTGATTTCTTCTCAATTAATCAATATGGGTCATCTATTCAAATATTGAATTTCATGATTGGTCAATAATAAAGTATATAGAAATTCCAACATGCTACGTAAAAACTGAAATATTTCGGTCTTCGATTAATAACCGATCAAAGATCAAAATAATCAGTTTTTGATTTTAATGATTAAAGACTGAAATTGGGTCTTTGTTCAGTTTAAAATTTTAAGAGCAGTTAGATATATTTATTTCAGCCTTTAATGTTAAACTTAAACTTATATTTACATTATGTAATTTAATGGCCTTGGTTTAATTTTACTCGGAATCCAACGTACACACTTGCTGATCCACGTAAATTGAAATTGAACAAATATCCACATTTGTTTAGAACCACTATCTCGATCGTGTTGGCTCATGCATCCACTTCCCATTAATTACCTAATACCCACTACGCCACTCCTTCACACATCCAATATCTAGATAATGCCTCTTCTCTTACTTAAGTTTCTCAACCGCCTTCATCCTTCATATATGCCTTCTCCATATCAAATTAATCCCTCTCCACTTTTCACAAAAATTTATGGCTTCCTCTATTTCTATTTATGTCTTCTTCTAATTCAATCCTTACCGCCATTTTCCCAATTTCTATTTCCAGTTCTTTTAACGTTTTAATTACTGAAAGTTCTAATGGTGGTTTTAATTTGAGCAATCAAATGAGCAAAAATATCAACAATTTCTGAGGGTGGTTGTTTATATGACTGGTGATGAAAAAGAATTTGTTTATAGAAAACATACTGTGTCAGATTGCATTTTTGAGAAGTGACACAAGGCTCGCTGAAGCTTAAATCTGATATCATGTTATGGTGCTTGAAAATCAAGAACAGAGGTACCAAATGGAAATTTTGCAACAAGCAAATGGAGAAAATACAAAAATATATCAAGAAAAAGGAAAAAAAGTGTCAAATTTTGTTACAAAGAGGAGGTGCAAACGTGTAAAACTTTCTCCAAAGTACGGATATAAGAAAAATGCATGCTTAAGTCTATTTTTGTTTACCGATATCATTTCCAATTTTTCTTGTCAATACTTATCTTCTACAATTGTGTGTATAGCTCTATTTTTATTTACAGTCACTTGATTGGAAATGAAGATGTTGAATTAGAGATGAAGAGGCTGATTCGGGAATGACACGAAAAATGATGCAACTCGATCATTCGGGAATATCTCGAACTGGAGAAAAAGTTTAATGCTTCTCTTAACAATCTCATGGAGAAGCTCCCTCCTAGCTCATGTTCTACTACTTCTACTATTATAAATTGAAGTGCAGTTTGCGTCTAGTTATCTGTAAAAGAGAGACATGTACATAGAAATGCTGTATTATAAACTTTTAGAATTATGTACTTGTCCACTTGAATTTAGCATTTTGTTACTGGAATTTCTCAGTGCTTTTTTTAGTTGTTTTCCACTTTGCATTTGAATAATATGAACTTAATGGATCATCAGCGCACGTATATGTTTGCTTTTATTTATTCAAATTAATGCATTAGTCTATAAGTTTGAATTAGAATAACATTAAAGTAACTAGATGCGTTATTTTATGTTAAAATATTTAAAAAAAAACTTTGCAGAATTTGAGATCGATTACAAAAACATTTCAGTCTGATAGTTTAATGGTTTTTGGCAGTGGTTATTTTACTGAGTAAAACATGGAACTAAAATGTAGTAAACCAATTTTATAAGTTATTGGAACTAAAATGTTCTGTGTAGATAACATTTCCATACATTCATAGTTGGTATAGGTAATTGGACATGTAAACTGTTAGATCCAAAATTGGGTCTAACACCCAAGTTGTTCTGATCTACGAAGAATTATAACGACAATATGAAGAAAAAGCAGGAAAACACACGAAATTTATAGTGGTTCGGCGTTAACGAGCCTACGTCCACTTATATGTAGTTGATTATATGCTGAATGCAAGTACAATCAATGGTTTCACTCAATCTCACTCTAACAATTATGATTCTCTCAATAATTTCAGGGTAACTCTAAGTAAAACAATGAAGATATGATAATGGTGGAGTCAGATCTCTCAATTTCCAGAAGGATCCTCAAAAATACCAAGTTCTAGGCTATTTATAGCTGATTTCTTCAGGCGGATCGCGGTCATACGTGGCACACATCCCGAGGACCTCGTACTGGTTCGTATCTTGATGGAGAATTGGTCAATATGACAGTTGTGGACAGGTGTCGCGAGATCCTGTATTCTCAGATCATGAATGACTTAGTCAGGGGCTTCGCTGTGCCTTCGGGGATTGGATCGCATCGCAGGAAAGAGGGTCGGATCGCTCTAGGGCGCAGCGAACCGAGGAGGGTGTCGCGATCCGCGGAGGATGGTCTGACCACGATCGGACTTTTGTGAACTAGGGGAGTATAACTTCATATTTTCTTCTTATGTGTGAACCTGGATGGCTTGGTCAAAAAGCTAGGCAACATTTTGCCCCCTCGAAGTATGTTTTATCGAGGATGGAACATGCTTCAAAACTGCAAAGTTGTATTTTCATAGGGAGATGCAAATCAGTGGTTGCGTCTATCTGAAATGTTGTGTTATTTCAGAAAGTTGCATCTTTTGATTAGTATAAATATCTAACAAAGTCTTCCATCATTTCTTTGTTTATTGAATTATTTTCATTTCTGGAATCTTTGGAGACCTCATTATCAAATTTGCCAGGTAAACTTCTGAATTTTCACTTCGATACGTGGTTTGTCAGTTCGGATCGCTTCAACTCACCACGGTCCGCGTGGTGAAATGATGGACTCGGTCAAACGAGGGTGTTCGGGCTTCGGATCATGATGGGCTTTTCCACGAAGTATGTTGGGCTTTGGCTCGCGGTCCACCATTTCCGCGATTCGAGTAAGACAAAAAGAGGGAGACTAATGGTCGCGGTTTTATCTATATAAACCCGAACCTCCCTCTTTATTTTCCTTTCTTCTTCTCCTTGCTGGCCGCCGCCCCCCTTCACGTTCCCAAGCCGAAACCCTAATTTTTAATACTCCAACTGCCCAATTGTTTCATCCTTTTCAAAAAGGTAATTATAAAAAAGAATATCTTCACGTAATTCTGCCCTTGTTTGTTTTGAGTTTTTGACCATTTTAGGAGGAAAAAGTGGTGCAATTCGTAGCGTTTGAGGTTTTGGAGGCTGGTGAGGCGACATGGCTGATGGGTTCGACTGCTCGCGTTCCGCGATGGAGAAGAGGAGGAGAGGAAGGAGAAGAAGAAGGGAAGGGTTGACCAGGTTGGATCGTGAGTGAGGAGGGATGAGGACAGAGATGAAGGAGAATGGCGAGGCAGCGGATCGTGGGAATGGCAAGGGAGCGGATCGTGAGGATGAAGGAGAATCGGTTCGTGGGGGAGGGAAGTAGAGCGGATCGTTGGGAGTTTGTCACGATCCGTTCCGTAATGGGTCAAGTACTTCAGCCTTTCACAGTCCGATGCTCCTCCACGATCCGGAGCCTCTACGCGATCCGAGTCTCTCCCACGAACTAGTGTTTTCGCTTTGAATCCATACCCGTTCCGCGATCCAGAGATATACCACGATCCGACATCGCGTCACGATCTAGATGATGAACGATCCGATGAACCTTAAATGCCACTTAACTCTGGTATATCAATGGTCAGTTAGGTTAAAACCCTTAAGACGAACTTTCTGGACTGATCAGCAGCATGACTTAACAGCGGACAAATACTAATATCTTGATGATCTTGTTAACCTTTATGCTTTCTTCCTATGCATGCACAAACACACACTTGCACTTGCACACACGGGGGACGAGTAATTATATTCTAATTTCTCATGTTTACTCGCCTAAACAGTAATGTCGGATAATCGTTCCCCTTTAAGATCTAAAATAGAGATGGATCCCGAGACGTCTGAGCACCACAACGCCGAGATTCTTCCAATTAACCCAGAGGGTGAGGATTCTGAATCCGAATATGAGGCAGAAACGGAATCGGATTCATCTGAGAGTACCTCGCTTGATGAGGAGTCTGAAGTAGACGACCAAGCTCCCGACGAGATTCCTGGTGCACTAGATATAGAGAAATTCACTGACTCTTTAGCTTCCAAACTAGATGACATAAAGCTTAAGAAAAGCTGCTTGAAACACGGGATCCCCTGGGATGATGTGAGAACACCTGGAAGCGAAGATAGACCTCATCTGGCTCCGGAGGGGTATATGACAGTCAGCCGACTCATGTGCTGGGTAGGCGCTATTCCTCCGTTTCCTCCAATCGTCATTGAAACCTTAAAACGATTGGGTATTGCTCTGATGCAGCTTCATCCCAATGCCTACGCAGCCCTATACACTTTATACATCGCGTATGCGGAAATCCTGCAAATTGAGCTCACGTTTAAAGACTTGAAATTCTATTACCTTTTCAAGCATCGTTCTACAGCAACCCCAAATTTTTCTTTCTTCG
Organism: Allium sativum; assembly: GCA_030737875.1. Lineage (NCBI taxonomy): Eukaryota > Viridiplantae > Streptophyta > Magnoliopsida > Asparagales > Amaryllidaceae > Allium > Allium sativum. Next base: position 214,603,077 of record CM060927.1, on the reverse strand, counting down.
AGTCGGTAGTAAACAGGAAGGTCTTGTCTGATGGTTACAGCGACATAGGGGATCCCAAGGCCGATTGGTTCTGTATAAAGAGACAGGCTGGGTGTGCGAGAAGATGGCTTAAATCAAGTAAATTTTAAACCTTTGAATGAATAACCTGTTTAAGAAATCGAAGCGCTAACATACTTCTTTCCTCTATGCAGATCATACCTTTCCAAAGACAGAGGGCTCGGTGTATAGTTATCGACTATCCCTCCTTCTAAAAAGCAAATCTGACTTCCTAAGGATCAAGAAATGTATTGCTGATGAGAATCTTCACAAGCACCGCCTTCTGGATATAAGATTTGGACTTGGCGTGGGTGGCAAACCTTACAAATACGTGCCCCCAGCCGAAGGAGAAGGAACGTCACAGGCAGCAGAGACAACTAAACTTCATAAGAGTCCTTCGCCGATAACTAACCAGGACGATGAAGATTTAAACGCATATAGAGGAAAGGAGGCCCATGTTGATGAGCTTAAGGAAATCCCAGCCTCTCCGAGGGGTTCCCCCTCAAGGGCCTCTCTACCGGTTGAGCTTGCCACTCCCGATGATTTAACAGAGGAGCAGTTATTTAAAGAACTAAACAAGATTCCTATACCCGACGATGTATATACACAGGAAGATTTCGAAGGGGAGCCATTTTTTCCTATCTCTGAGGAAACAAATGCTCCAGTTGAAGAACGAGAAACTACCCAGACGAGCCTAACTTCGGGCCCTGGTCTGTTAGGGGGGATTATATGGGATGCACAAATCACATGCACTGTCTGACCCCACACTTTTATACCAACAATATTCAAGGTTTTAACTTGTACTTGTTTCTCTTGCAGGAAAGATGACTCGCAAACGATCTTATTCTTATCGCTCCCTTCGCGAAGGCACACCTAGTCTTCATCCAAATCCCGCTCGTGTCGATAGTCGGGGGAGGGACAGTTATCGGCCTCGCGACCCTCCTCAAACTTATCCTACACGATCTCGATCTCCTTCCAGGTATGGTCCCGGGAAACCTCACAGTCGTCCACTTCCATCGGCTAGGGGTAAGCAGCTTCCTAGGGACTTAACCCCTCCAAAAAGTACGCCTTCTCACATCCAATCTTCCAAGAAACAGCGCGAGTTAGAGGACAAAAATAAAGACGAGGGCAAGATCGTGAAGAACGGAAAATAAGCTTTGGCCTTCCCTGATGATCACGACTCTGACAGTCTCATTGCACGAGATGCTACCCATAGTCCCGAAAATCAGGCTAGATTGGCGCGCTTGCGCAAGGAATTCCCCGATATTTTCTTTGAAAGGATGACGTTTGTACCGGATCTTAAGTCGGTTCCCAGGGACTGGGATACTGAGGTGATAGGATATGTGTGCCATGTAGCCAAACAATATGAGGTAATGAAAAAGCACGCCGTTTACCTTTCGAATGCCATCTGTCAACTAGAAACGAACGCGGCCAGATCCAAAGTGAGAATTGAGAATAATGAAAGGGCCAGGAGCAAAATGGAAAAGGAACTGGAGGATGCACAGGCCCAGCTGGCTTTTGCTCAGCGAGACTCAGAGAATTACAAGACAGAGTTGGAGGAAGCCAGGAAGCGTTTTCGTAGTGAGCTGGATTATAACAGACAAGAACGATTATCTTTGAAAAAGGAAATAGAGGATCCTAGAATGGCCAATGCTGATTTGAGGACAACGCAGAGTCATTTTGATGCTGAGAAGGTTGCTTGGGAGAAGGAGAGAGCGGACTTGAAAAATAGTCTTGCGGCTGCCAAGAAAGAAAAAGAGGTCTTGAGTGACCAACTTGTTCAGGCTGAGGGGCGAGCGGTTCTTACCGAGACTAATGCTAAAAGCATTCTTGAATCAGCTTCCACCACTACTGACAAGCTTGCCGAAGCCGAAAAAGAAATAGAAGGTTTTGGGGAGCTGATACTCGACTTCTTAGGCCAAGTCATCACGACATTTCTTGGATCCCAGACTATCACGTTACTCTTGCCAACATATGGGATGCAATTGTCGAGGATGAGAAGCAGCGATTGAAGGTCAATGAGATTGATGAAGGCCAGCTAATGCAGAGGCTCCTCAAAGGAAAAGAACCCGAGGATTTGTAGGAGGGGAGACGCCTAATCCAAGAAGAGGTGGAAAGGGAGAAGAGTGAGGCCAAAGGCAAGAACAAACTTGACGAGGGCTCAAGCTCAGCGGCAGAACTCAAGGCTCCCGAAGTCAAGAAATATAATCCTGACGATCCGTTAATTCCCTTACGCCCAACTCCTCCGGCTGTCGGAGCTTCTGCTGTAAACTTGGATGAAATATCAACTGAAGGTAAATCCATATTTTTTCCCCGCAATTTGCCAAAGCAGTTATGACTTTTCGCTGTTCTGCGGAGCAGCCCATTGAGTTACTAACATGTGCCTCTCGTAATGCAGGTGACACATTGACCGAGAAAGGGGGAGAAAAGAAAGCAGAGGCAGAGAAAGTTGATATCCCCTCAGGCACTGATGCTGAAATTTCTGAGATTTCAAAGCAAACTGAGGGTGGTGATAAAGTAACCATGGCATCTGTGGTACCCAGCACTGATGTTCCTGCAGATGCCGAGGTCATTGCTGCTTTGAAGGACACGGACGGTGGTCATGGGGATGAAGAGGATGACGTTGTTATTACAGACGAAATCAAGGGTAGTGGTGAAACCTTGGCTGATCAACAGGCTGAGGAGGAGAGGCAGTTTCTCCTTATGAAAGGGGAACATGACCTAGTACATTCGCCCCCTATTTCTGAAATTGATCCCGAAACTGGGTTGGTCATAAGATTTTCCTCCCGATCAATAACTTCACAACTAGCCTCTCAATCTTCTAGTTCTTTACCGGAGCCTCTTGTTGCTAAGAGGAAGAGGAAAAAAGGTGATCATTCAGGTGTTGACAAGGAGGAGTCGGGAAAGCAGAAGAAGAGCATGAAGCCACAATAGCCCCCCCAAGCATGAGTAGGATGTAGATATTAGTTCATATTTTGTTCTTAGGATTTTTAGGCTTTCCACTGGCCAGAAAATGTAATTGTGGGAATGGCCCTTACTTTTGTTTAGCTATCATATCTTGTATCCCTGCATCTTAGTAAATAAAAATTGATTTTTGTTGCCTTTAAATTAATATGCAATGCAGTGATTCCAAGTTCCTTTCATCTCTGTGCAACTTCCTGAGTAGCCAACATAACGGCATGGGGGATGATTCGTCTTGGTCGACCTTGACTTTCATCCTTGTCGTGATACGAACAAGAGTTTCCCTTCAAGAAAAATTAGCCACATAAAAATGAGAAATAAACCTGCGAACCTACAATTTTAATTTTTCACATTAGCCACAAATATTTAAACCATAACTAATCGAAAATTAATTCATGAATCGCATTAGCAAAATTTTAAATTTTTTGTGCAGAGATGTGATGTGCGTGTATATGACCCCAATCAATCATTTGATATGATGCCTGGCCAGGGCTTATTAATGATTGAGTAGAGTCATGTGTGTTGCCCCCTATGAGAGGTGGGGGGTAAAGATTCTTTTAGCGCTAAATTTCTAACAATTTTATACTCTCCCGATCCTTCAGCGGGTTAGAGTTTGAGCTCGTTCTAGGTCTGCTCTTCGATCCTTCAGTGGGGCAGAAATTCTGGGGGCGCTAAATCTCTGGCGCCTTTATACTCTCCCGATCCTTCAGCAAGTTAGAGTGGTGGCAAGGCGGTTTTATCATGGTGGACCTTTATGCCTTGCGGATGTCATCTTCGTGTCCTTTATACTCTCTCCTGATTCTGGTGAGTTAGAGTTTGTTCGTGGAGTGATTTACTTTGCCGCACCTTGTGGTCCTCGATTATGGTTCCTCTTTCACCTCGTGGCAAAATGCATTAGATGTTCCAATGTTGCTGCATAATCTGTGACAGACTCAAAAACAACAATAATTTATATTAATCGAGATAAAGCAAATAGGTAATGGTGCAGTAAAGGTAAATGACACACGATATTTTATAGTGGTTCGGTCGAATCATGACCTACGTCCACTTTATAATCTTTTGCTCAAGTAACCAGACTATTCTAGGCATGTCGTGCCTTTTTACATGGTCCTAAAAACAAAAGAATGAAACTGACGATTTCACGTCAGATAAGGCTGCAAATAGGTAATGGTGCAGTAAAGGTAAATGACACACGATATTTTATAGTGGTTCGGTCGAATCATGACCTACGTCCACTTTATAATCTTTTGCTCAAGTAACCAGACTATTCTAGGCATGTCGTGCCTTTTTACATGGTCCTAAAAACAAAAGAATGAAACTGACGATTACATGGTCCTTCCCATTTCGAACCCATATGCTCTGAGTATGGGAAGACACGTTTTAGAACCAAATCTCCGGGTTCAAAGGTTCGTGCTCGGACTTTCTTGTTGTAATATTGAGCTATCTGCTGCTTATGTATTAAGGCACGTAAATCAGCTTCGTCCCTCTTCTCTTCGATCATGTCCAAGGATTCAAGGAGCAACTCATTGTTGGTCATCGGGTCATAACATGTAACTCGGTGAGAAGGTACTTCTAACTCGACCGGGATGACCGCTTCAGTTCCAAAGGCGAGGGAAAATGGTGTATGGCCCGTTGCTGATTTATAGGTCGTTCTATAACCCCTTAGTGCCAAGGGCAATTCATCGACCAACATGGCCTTGGCCCGCTTCAATCTCTTCTTCAGGATAGATTTAATCGTTTTATTTGCCGCCTCCACTTGGCCGTTCGCTTGCGGATATGCCACGGAGGTGTACCTTTTCTCGATATGGTATTTCCGGCAAAAATCTCTGAACTCGGTACTGTCAAACTGAGTTCCATTATTCGTTATGGCGATTCTTGGGATTCCAAATCGGCATATAATGTTTCTAACAACGAAGCTGATTACTCGCTTGGTTGTTATTGTGGTTAATGATTCTGCTTCTACCCATTTGGTAAAATAATCCATGGCTACGATAGCAAATTTTGCTCCGCCCTTCGCTATGGGGAGGCTTCCAATGATATCGATTCCTCACATAGCGAAAGGACAAGGACTCGTCACCATCTTCAGCTGGCTTGATGGGGCCCTATGGATCTTAGAAAATCTCTGGCAGGCGTCACAACGTCGCGCGTATTTGGCCGCAGCCTTATTTACGGTTGGCCAGAAATAACCATATCGTATTATTTTCTTTGCCAATGTTTGGCCTCCTATGTGATCTCCACAATCTCCCTTATGTACTTCTTGCAATACGCGTTGAATATCGTTGTGGGCAATACACTGGAGGAGGGGCATCGAAAATCCTTGTCTATACAGGACTCCCTCTTGCAACACATACCGAGAGGCCTTCCGAATTATTGCACGCCTCTCACTTTTCTTCGCAGGGAGCATTCCATACATTAGGAAATTCTTCAACGGGGTCATCCACGTCTCCCTTTCACGTTAAGCATCTAGTACATATCAACTTCCATCTGATCTATACTAGGTGACTGTAAGACTTCCATCGGGACCAGTTCTGTATTTTCAGGACTATTAGAACTGGCCATTTTAGCCAATTTATCTGCTTTTTGGTTCTCTGTTCGAGGAATGTGGGATATGGTGTGATGGTCAAAACCACCCACCAACTTTTTCACTTCTTCTAAATATGATATCAGCCTAGGACTTTTGGCCTGGAATTTTCCTATGACCTGGTTCACAACTATTTTGGAGTCGCAAAAGATGTCTAACTTCGGAATCTTCAACTCCTTTGCGAGTTTAAAACCAACAATTAGGGCTTCATATTCTGAGTCGTTGTTAGTGGCGTGGAACTCCAATCTGAGAGCATAGTATATTGGTTGTTTTTCTGGAGTTTCGAGCACCACTTCGGCTCCAGATCATCTATCGTTCTTTGCTCCGTCAGTGAACAACTTCCAAGCACTGGGATCGAGGAGTAGCCTTGGCGGATCGACTTCTTCGCTTATTGTGTCATCTTCTGGGATGGTAAACTATGTTAAGAAGTCTGCCAGCACTTGCCCCCTTATTGATCATCGGGGTTGAAAATTCAAATCGAACTGACTTAGTTCAATGTTCCACTTAAGTAATCTTCCCGAAGCCTCTGGCCTTTAAAGAACTTGTTTTAACGGGTGATCAGAGTATATAGTAATCGGGTGAGCTTGAAAATAGTGGCGAAGCTTCCTTGATGCAATCAACAAACTGTACGCAAGCTTTTCTATCCTTGGATAATTTCGTTCAGCTGCCGCCAACTTCTTACTCACATAATATACTGGTCTTTGCACCTTATCCTCTTCTCTAACCAAAGCTGAACTGACCGCATTGGATGACACTGCTAAATATACGAATAATTCTTCATGATCTACGGGTTTAGACAAAATCGGGGGTTTTTCTAAATGATTCAAGAGATTCTGGAATGCTTCAACACAATCAGGGGTCCATTCGAAGTTGCGCTTTCCTCGCTTTATTAATTCAAAAAACGGGATACATTTATCTGTAGATTTGGAGATAAATCTACTCGATGCTGCTACTTTCCCTGCGAGGCTTTGCACATCTTTACTCTGTCTAGGTTTCTGAATATTCCGGATTGCTGCGATCTGATCTGGGTTAATCTCGATCCCACGCGAATTGACGATAAATCCTAAAAAAATTCCCGATGCTACCCCAAATGAACATTTCAAAGGGTTCAATTTCATTCCATACTTGCGGAGAATTTCAAACATTTCTGCTAAATCGGCAGTATGGTCGGATGATTGTTTGGCCTTCACTAACATGTCATCGACATACAACTCCATCGTCTTCCCAATCTGGTTATAAAACATCCTATTGACCAATCGCTGATATGTAGCACCGGCATTCTTCAAGCCAAAAGGCATCACTACATAGCAATAAAATCCTAGATCTGTAATGAAGCTTGTGTGTTCTTGATCGGGGACGTGCATAGGGATCTGATTGTACCCCGAGTAAGCATCCATGAAAGAGAGGAGTTCATGGCCAGCTGTCGAATCGACCAGCTGGTCAATTCTTGGCAACGGAAAACTGTCCTTTGGGCAAGCTTTATTCAGGTCTGAGAAATCAATACAGTTGTGCCACTTTCCATTGGCCTTTTTTACCAAGACTGGGTTGGAAATCCAATCTGGATATGTTGAGTCTGATGAACCCATTACTTCTCAATTTCTCAACTTCCTCTTTCAAAGCAGTCGACCTCTCCGGGCCAAGCATTCGCCTTTTTCTGTTTGACAGGAGGATGCTTCGGGTTGATGCTTAGCGAATGACTCATGATCGAAGGAGATATCCCACACATATCCGAGTGGGTCCAAGCGAATACATCAAAATTGGCTTTCAAGAAATCTGTTAGCTCTCCGGCTCGAATAGGGTTTAACTGGGATCCAATCTTCGGGACCTTTTCTGGGTCTCCATCATCGATTGGAATATCCACAGTTGTTTCATTGGGAGTTGCCATTCTGCCCCCAGGCTCTTCGTCCTCTCTGGGATCTATGTCCTCGGGCAGTTCTCTAGGTGACTCTCCCATGGTTATTTTATTTAGTTGCTATAATGTTTCCTCCCTTGCCGGGGAGGAAGCGCCTTTGGTCTCTACATCTTTTCCTTTGCGGAGCATCTTCAACTCTGCAATGTAGCATGCTCGGTCCACGACTTGATCTCCTCTCATTATACTTATACCAGCTTCAGTTGGGAACTTCATTAATAAACACCAAGGGGCTATACAAGCTCTGAACTTTGCTAGGGCCGGTCGGCCTAGAAATGCGTTGTATGGGGACTCGACATGCAGAACCACAAAAGGAAGGATTCTTACTCTCTGGTGCTCCCCTTCCCCAAGGGTTACCGACAACTCTACATATCCCATTGGAGCAGCTGAGGCTCCATTGAATCCACGTATCCACCCCTCACATGGTTTTAAATCCTTCGTCTCAAGTTTCATCTGGTCGAACGTTTACTTGAACAAAATGTTGACCGAGCTTCCGTTATCTACCAGAACTTTATGGACTATGGCCGGACCAATTGCGGTTGTGATTACTAATGGATCTTCGGTTGGGGAGTGAACGCCAACGCTATCCCTGTCATGAAATATGATGTCATCGGTCGTTGTCTTCTGTTGTTTGGCTGGAGCAATGTCCTCAGGGTTATTGCCTTCTCCTGCCATGAGGGGTTGTTTAGCTGCATTGACATACTGGTCCATTGCCCTAAAGTTATGCCCGGGCAGATGAAGCCCTCCTACTATGGTGTTAATGACAATGTTCTTCCCCTTTTGCTGAGCAGTCAACCGGGGAGTAGGCTGGCTCTGATTTTGATTTTGGTTTTGGTTTTGGTTTAGGGCAGATGCGGCCTGCCCCCTGTCTCTGGGTGTGACCCTGTACTCATCGAGTTTTCCTTCTCGGAGAAGCCTCTTGACCAGGTCTCTCAGATGACGGCATTCATTTGTGGAATGACCATGGATTTGGTGAAATAGACAGAACTTTCCGGTTTCACGCTCTTTGTCTGTCGACTCTCTCGGGGGAGGCCTTTTATATGGAAGGACATTATAGGTATCCAGGAAGATATTTTCCAATGTATCATTTAACGGTGTGTAACTCTCAAATGGACTGGGTCGAGATCTTCTCTGGGAATCATTTCCTCTGTTTCTCTTCAAATTACTGCTATTATTGTTTCCCGGTTGGCGACCATTTCCTTGATTTTTATTCCCAACATTGACTTCAACCTTTCCTGAGCTATCTCCTGTTTGCTTGATAGCCACATTGCTCTGGATATCTTCCTAATCAGTAGCCTTCCTTTTTCGATTAGCATATATCTCTTCCTGTCGTAAATGAACATTAGCCTTTTCATAAAATATTTCTCTGGTCGGAGGTGGTTTGCTGGCTAAATATCTTCCAAACTCGGTATCCTTATCGACACCGTCAATTAAGGCCATTCACACGGTTTGCTCATGCGGATCTTTAACTACTGTGACTGCTAAATTAAAACGATCCAAGTACGACCTCAAGCTTTCGTCTGGTCGTTGCTTAATAAGAGACAGCTCAATCACATTCTTAGATCTCTGAGCGTGAAGGCGGAATTGGTTCACGAACTTCTCACTCAATTCCCTGAAACTGGATATCGACCGGGCCGGAAAGCGGGTAAACCACACTAATTCCATATCTTCCAGAAATATAGGGAATGCCTTACATTTTATCTCCTCTGTAGTTGCGGCAGCATTCAAGGACCAGGAGTATCGCATCAGATGCTGGATTGGGTCAGATTTGCCCGCATAGTGATTCATTATCGGCATATTAAAACGTCTCGGGAATGTGACCACCAATATATCATTGGTAAAAGGCGTATGACTACGATCTATGCCCCAATCTTCATCCCTATACCCTCGGCTAGCTATTATGTTTTCCCTGATCATTGCTTCAACATCTGCCCGGGTCAAGGTGGACTCAGGATCAGCACTTCTTGCCCGATGGGCTTCTTCAGCATTTCTTTGACGTGCAGCTACAAAGTCTGGAATTCGGGCGGAGCTTCCTTGCCCCATGTTGCCGAGGTCAACTAGGCGACTAGCGGGGGGATTAGGTCGATTCTGAGCAGGGTCAACCACGTTTCCATTCCTCAGCGGTAAAGTAGGTTCATTCAAGTTACGATTGTTAGTTTCTTGGTTAAGCACTTCTTCTTCCCGAGATTGAAGTTGCTCTATGTTCTCAGCTCTTTCTAGCGGAGGCCAACGTCGGTTTCTTCGGGGCTCCTCAGACGAGGATGTGTGTTCCGGGGAAGGAAGACGGGTTGGTGAGGAAACCCTCTGCCTTATGAGGTCATCAATTCGCCTGTCCATAGCAGTCAGATTCTGTCGCAATACTGAACTCTCTTGCCGCTGAGCAGCTAACTCGTCAAATAATCTTTCCCACATGTCAATAATGCGAGAGAGATCCCCTTCAGTAGCCGGGGCAGAAGGGTCAAATTGGTCGCCAACGTTCTCTCTTATACGTAAAGAGCTTGTGCCAAGTCGAGCAGATGTACCGGCACGGGAGGATCGAGCCATAACCTCCTTTCCAGGTCGGGTCGTAGTCTGCTTGTCTTTTTGGATCGCGGGATCCTTACCTCGATGGCTCGGAGCGCCCCCTGGGATCGGATCACGGAGGCGTTATGGGGACGGTTCGAGACGTGGTCATGGAGCGTGTGGCAACTCCTTCAACTGGTTGGGTCGCGATCCCCTCAACGGATCGGTTCGCCCCCTCCTCTCGGCGATCCGTGACCTCCTCCTCGGGCTGCTCGTTCACACTTTCTTCGATTGCTTCATTTTCAGCTTCATTCGCCTGCGAAGCTCATACTTCCTTAGACTTCTTTCCAGCCATGATATCTGAATTGCGCTGGAATCTTCAAAAACTGAAATAGTGGGGTTTTGGACTGTTTTCTTCGGATTTGAGTATCCAAACAACGGAACAACAATCCAATGTGCTAAAAATTTGTTCTCAGTGAAAGCACCAAAATGTTAGATCCAAAATTGGGTCTCTCACCCAAGTTGTTCTGATCTACGAAGAATTATAACTACAATATGAAGAAAAAGCAGGAAAACACACAAAATTTATAGTGGTTCTGCGTTAACGAGCCTACGTCCACTTTATATGTAGTTGATTATATGCTGAATGCAAGTACAATAAATGGTTTCACTCAATCTCACTCTAACAATTATGATTCTCTCAATAATTTCAGGGTAACTCTAAGTAAAAACAATGAAGATATGATAATGGTGGAGTCAGATCTCTCAATTGCCAGAAGGATCCCAAAAAATGCCAAGTTCTGGGCTATTTATAGCTGATTTCTTCAGGCGGATCGCGGTCATACGTGGCACACATCCCGAGGACTTCGTACTGGTTTGTATCTTGATGGAGAATTGGTCAATATGACAGTTGTGGGCAGGTGTCGCGAGATCATGTATTCTCGGATCATGAATGACTTAGTCAGGGGCTTCGCTGTGCCTTCTGGGATTGGATCGCATCGCAGGGAAGAGGGTCGGATCGCTATAGGGCACAGCGAACCGAGGAGGGTGACGCGATCCGCGGAGGATGGTCTGACCATGATCGGACTTTTGTGAACTAGGGGAGTATAACTTCATATTTTCTTCTTATGTGTGAACCTGGATGGCTTGGTCAAAAAGCTAGCCAACATAAACCATCATGAGGTTTGTTAAACTTTTGATAAATTATGTATTGAAATGCAAAGTTGTATCACTAACCAATCTCTATATTCGTATATTTGTTAAGTTGCTACAAGCAATTGAAACTAAAACTATTAGCTGTTGCAAAATAATATTCCTGACTTCCAATATTCATCTTAAAACATAGTAGGACATGTAAACCAAATACGTTCCTATATCCATATATACTTGATTGTGTCAACAGTAAGTTCCATGGTACACCCTTTTATGAAAATATTAACCCACCTAAGCTGAGTATATTATTACACATAGAAAATGTGTATAAACATACAAAACTTACATTGATTATTATTCCTCTTTGAGCTCCTTTCATGTGCTGTTTGCCTCCAGTCTTAGTCGTGGCTTTTGGTTGTACATTTTCTTCAATGAGCTATTAAAATTATAATATATTCACCATGCACAAGTACTATTTGTATATAAGAAGTGCATTTAGGCCAAAAAAACTAACTAATTTTTTTCATTTAGACACAGAGTCTTGTGAGGAAACTTGGAAAGACTCAAATGTGATGTTGTCCAATGTTATACTTTGCACGCTTGGTGGAGTACATGTAAAATGGATATAGCACAATAATCAATTAAGCAACGAAACAGATGAATATAAATTCAGGAAGTAGTTTGGCTGTTCATTATGCAGGACTTTGTGTTTTGGCATTTCTATTTTGGCTTGGGTCTCATAATTTCCAGATTTGTTTATGCTGTTAGATGCATCCACCTTTGTGAATTCACCTACTTCTTGATGTAGCTAGGTAATCGGATTTATCAAGTATCAATCTATTTTGTTTTCGCAAAAGAAAAAAAGACTGAGGTTGAGTTAAAAAAAAGTACATGGTATCAATCAGAAAAAGATGGCAATAAATATGTTATATTTAACTTGGAATTCTTTGGAATTTACCGATTGTATAGGAAGTTTTGCCACTGTATGCAGCCAAAAATTAGAGAGCTAAATCATAATGATAGTGGAAATTGATGAAATATAATAAAAATGATCCTGAAACAAAACGTAGAAACCAATCGAATCCACACTAAAAAAAATACATGCAACACCTCAACGATAAGCATTAATTAACATTATTCTTCCAAATATATTTTTCGGCGGCATATTAGTTGATGTAAGGATTTTATATTGTCCTGAATTGTTTCATAGGTCTTGGAAGTTGGAGATCGTGCTCTGCCAATAAAATTATCAGTTCTTTGCTAAAATTTAAAACACAAAATATGAAAACTTTATACTACACAAAAATTGCAATTATATTAGGAGTGAAATAAATCACTTCCTAAGAAACAAAAGCAATAACCATAGTATGTCCAATCATGTATACTTGTTGGTAGGGAAAAAAATTCATAGCAACTTTGCATTCACTAAACTAAATTACATGCGACAAAAAATTGAAATTGTGTTGTAGGGAAAATCTTCAAATGATACATCTTAAAATAGGTAAGATAAATTAAATTTTAGTACAATACTTTGCTCCCTAAAAATATTTAACCATAGAAATAAATAAATTAACATGCTAATAATGAAATTAATTTTTGAGATCATGTACTTACCAATTGTATATGTTATTTCATTCAGTTTGACTGAAGCTTTTCAATTGATCAAAGAGATAGAAGAATAGAGTTGCGAGGCGTGCTATAGATAACGATGCTGATAAATCCCACGGTCATAGGATTGACGACGGTCCGTTGCTCCGACTGAAAATATATTCCCATATTTTTTCTACAGTTCAAAACTGTTGATATTAGATCTTATTTGAAATGAAAATGGCATGGGTAGTTTAATAGTAATGCATAATTAGATGAATCTTCTAACAACGTTAATTACTAGGGTACATGTGCAAATTTCAGCTACTGAGTATATGTTTATCTTAAAAGTAAGGGAGGCTTGGGCCTCCGTAACCCTAAGGACATCTGTTCAGCCTTTGCTTGTAAGATGTAGGCGAGGTTTGGAGCCAACGACTCCCTTTCGACGACGTTCCTCCACGCCAAGTATCACAGGCTGTCGAGTACGAATTACACCGGTGTCCCGTCCTATGCCAGTGAGATGTGGAAACAGATGCAATCTATGAAGGCCTTATCGGATGCACATGGTGGTGGTACCGTCTGGGATAGTAGTCCCTTCTCGCTCTCGGCAGCGTGGAATTCGTTGAGGACACATGGTCCACATGTTCATCTCTTCTCCTTTGTTTGGAACATCTATATTCCTCCAAAGGTTTCTCTGTTTATGTGGAAAACCCTCCATGACGGTTTACCAATAGATGAGAACCTCCAGCGGATTGACATCCCTTTCGTTTCCCATTGCAGGTGTTGTAGGTCTGGATGCTCGAAATCCTCTTTTCATTTGTTGGTCTCAGGGTCTTGTGCTAGGTCTATCTGGAATTACTTCGGGAACCTGATGGGTTGCCGAGGTAATGCCACCTCTTTTGAAGGTTTACTGAGATCCTGGTAGACCGGCATCTCTGGTAAATCTTTTTGATCTATACTGCATCGTCTGATTCCCTGTCTTGTCTGCTGGCACATCTGGTGCTCAAGGAATAAGGCAATATTTGACGAAGTGGCTATGGATTCTCCTACCATTATTCGAAGAGTAAGGAACGATGTATTCCTTGCGTTTTGCGTAGGCCTTTCAGGGGTGTTTTTGGCTATCGGTCTAGGAGTTTGGCAGTTATCTTTGATATTTCTTCAGTATCAGTCGGTCCAAGGGCGGGTATTGGTTGATTTATACCTATTTGTTTACAGCTGCTCCTTTTAATTTCACACTCTACCCCTTCCCCCCTCCCTGGAGCTTATGCCGTTTGTCAGTTATGCAGGTCCTGGATTCTAGGTTTATAGGTTTCCGAAGATCTGGAGCTTATTAGTGCTATCGGTGATTTTGCCAGCTTGGTTTTGGGGTTGGAGGAGCTGGAGATTTTGATGCTTTCCCTGTTCGCTCTTCTCAGCATGGCCGATTCCATCTGGCTGATTTTCTGTTGGTTTTTCGTTCTTCCTTGGTGATGCTTGAGTTTTCCTCATGTCGACTCCTCTGATGTCTCCTTCTGAGGCCTCTTACGTTCGACTAGAGGGATTGTTTGTTTGTGATGAGATTTTTTTCCTTTGTATTCTGCGTTTTTTAGTGTTGTATCCCTTGTATGTTAGTGTGTTCACAGTTTCTGTAACTTCTCTACAAAAACTGTTTTTGTGTGCCGTTGGAGAATGACTTGATTCTCCATTTTGTTTAATGCTCATTTAAAGTTTTAAAAAAAGTATATGTTTGTCTACAAATAATATATGTCCTTTGTCTCTTATCTATCGATGGTTATATAAATAAAAAGGGAGTGAGAGTTAATTTCATACCTTTTAACACTCATGAAAATCTTATGAATTTTCATATTACAACTCTCAACAATGCATGCAAGCAATATTTTTTGCATTTTTTATTGCTTTCTTCTGTTAGTGTCAGCCTTTATAGCAAGCTACACCAATGGTAACAAATTCATGTAGCTGTATAATGATCAGAGGTTCAAGGGTTCATCACATCCCATTGATATATAACTGTGTCTGCCTATCTTTGTCATGTTTTTTTCAGTGCAGATGGTTAAAAATTTGGGTAGTTGCCACATGTACAGATGGTCCTTAAATGATTTATGCAAGTCATTGGAAACAAAAATAACAGCATGATGGTCAGAAGTCCAAGGAACGCGGTCCCAAACACACCATGCCAAATGAATATTTTATATTTTTGGTGCAAATGAATCAAACGGTAAGATACCTCACTATAGACTTTGTTCATATATGAATATTTAAATAAACTCAATTTGTAGAAAAAATAAATAAGGAATACTTACTGTGGACAGTCTAGAAGGGAATTTTTTTGGCTTTTCCCTACTTTCGTAGTTATGAAGATGTGCACCCTTCTTCAAAGCAGCAATGGCCTGCATCAATTTAGCAAAAATATTATCTCATTTTTCTTTCAAGAAATAAAATAAGAATAAGAAAAACAAAAGCTCAGCAGTCAAATGTAACATGATACAAATATTGTCGCGAGATTAATTTATAAAGCAGGCAATGTCAAAGATAATATTTATTAGTATTGCTTGAATTTCATAATATTCCCTTTGATTTGGGACAATCTCCCTGTGTTTTTCTAAAAGTAAACCACAATATATTGATAGAGTGATACTTGACACTGCCATCTGTGAAGTCAAGTTAAATAAATGTTTGTATGTTTCGTTGCAAATTATTGAACGCTAGTTAGGTACAAAACAGATATGATATTTTCGATTAAAAAGCTATTTCCATGTATCAAACAAAAAAAAAACAAAGGGAAGAGAAAAAAAAAAGAAAGGATGTCAGAAAAATAAGACATATTTGTTCAATTTCTCTGTCTAGCTAATGGAGCTCTCTTTGTACATTTTTCAGACATATCTTCTTAATATTCTTACTGATTCAAAGCACATGAAACTGAAGTAAAAAGAAGAAGAAATAAGGGGAAAGAAATGTAAAATAAAGAAGCAAGCCAGCAATCAGGAGGTAAACAATATACTATCTGAAAATTCCAACCAAAATAGTTGAAAATATGGTTAAGATCACAAGTGTTAAATAACAATATATATGTCAACAAAACTCTCCATTGAACTTCATCAATATCGTCAAGACGATTTTCGATTGCAATACTAATATATTAATAATTCATTCTATGTTCATTCATTACTTAAAAAAAGAAAAAGTTATCATATGGCACTCTTTGTATTTACTAATTTAAATTATGAATTTATTACTATGAAATTAATTAGATAATGAATGGTTACCTTATATTTTGGAAATATCAGGTAGTTTACATGCTATCCTAAGTCAAAATATCATTGCAACTTTCACTTCAGCATGTCTTCCTCCCATTAGTCATCTCTTAGTAAAAAAATGGAATTTCATTCGTACTCATCCCAGCATAACAAAATTAATATAATTCTTCTATTCAACACCAATGTTATCAACATTAATAATGAAGTATTTTTCGTTGAGATATAATGACCGAGTTCGCTATAACTATCAATTAGCGATGAAACTTAAAGATGAATGCATACATACGGTTACAATAGAATTCAAAGACGATAAAAAATCTTACAAAGAAGGAGCTGTTAAAACTCTAGAGCTAAGTTAATGTGTAAAGATTCAATGATTTGGACTTTGGTGATATGTTGCCTTTTCATGTGTTCCTGTGGTTTGTTTAGTAATAGAATGTTTTTTCCCTTTCTAATACATGTTTAGTATGTTTTTCATAAAAGTTACCACCTGACATGCTTCCTTTTACTGTGCTTAAAATTGAAAAGTTACTGAAATCCAGTTTTTATTTTATTTTACAAACATTTATTTGACCTCTTCACCTTTTTTATTTATTGGCTTAAATTATAATCTGCATATTATCTAATGAATTTTCTACATCAAAAGCAATAAAAGTCAAATTGACATTTCATCTTATGTATTTTTCAAATTTAGAATCAGTATTCTAACGTATAGCATGAAAAAATAATAAACACAAAATTTATACCCGTGCCATCGGCATGGGCTTCCAACTAGTTTTAGATATGGTATCTAACCAAAAATTAAATTGTAAGGTTGATACAGTAAAAGTCAGTCTGTATTTATATTTGTAAGATTTCCCGAGTTTTTACGTGACATATTCTAGCTCCTCCGGTGCACACATACAAGTTAGTCTTAGTAGCGCTCTCAAAAGTGTAACATTTTATTTGTACTTAAATATGGTTTCCTGTATTAATTTGTTCAGTGGTCATCAGTAATGGATGTTGGAAATTATTACTAAATGTTGAAAAATGAACTAAACTGGCATGCAAAATTATTATTAAATGTTGAAATTTTACCCACTTCACAAATTGCAACAGAAACTAGCATATCTTGTTTTTCTATTCAGGCTTGCAATTACCAAACCATAAAAAGATGTCGGTAAATCAAATGAAATCTTTTTTCAGAATTCATCAAAATAGCATTCAAGATATGTTCCTTAAAATACAGTTCAATCCATGGTACTAACAGGGAAAAATACACTTCAAAGAGGCAAATTTAGCGAATATCAAACATGGTAAAGAGCACACTCATAGATGTTAGGAGACGACACTCATTGAAAAAAGCACCTGACTTCAAGGCGGAAGGTTGGAGGAGGTGGAAGCGCAAACGAGGAAAAGGAGGAGGAGCATGACAATCTGATTGGAAACGAAGTTAGGTTGGAGGAGTTGGAAGCATGGACGAGGTGCGTGAAAATCTGATTGGAAATGAAGCAGCGAACCTTAGAACTCTTTTTTGATTCAGAGAGGAATAATGAAAATGAAGGTTAGAAGCATTAAGGGTTAGAAACTACGAACACAGCAGGAAATTATGTGTTACCCCATTATATTTTCCTGTATCTACAAATGTCACAAATGTAATAACGGAAATAACTGGTATATTATGTTATAACCAAAATAACTGTTATAAGTTTATCACAGTAATAACTGTTACAAGTTGAACTGAGAAAAGTGTTACAAAATGACATGTTTGGTGTAGTGTAATGTGGAGCAGCTTTCGTTCTCCTTTCCTTTGTTTTCATCTTACGTTATATATATACAAACACACACACACGACCCAGGAAATTCGACGCTTGAATTTCGACAATAATACATAAAACTCGTATTATTTGCTAAAACCTAAGTGCCAAAAACACCAGATAGTTAATAGAAAGAAATTAGAGGGTGAGATAGGAAAGAAAGAAGATTGGAATAGAAGAAGAAGAAGAACCAACACCATAAAATCAGAGTCTCACATCGCAGTGCATTAAAATATAATATAGAAAAAAACTTTATTGAGAGCTTGATATAAAACATACAAATTATCAGATTACATTAGTATACCAGAACAGTTATAACATCTTGTCCTCATATACAACACACAGCGAAAAAAATACTAATACGTATGAACTCCTCCAGCGCGTCTTCTGAACTCCGTAGTTTCCAATAACCTGAACTTACGAAACCCGGTCTAACCCGAGCAATACAAACGCCGGATCAGTCTGGGGAACCAAAGTGAGAAACCCACTAAGTTTATAAGCAACATCCAACTTGATTTTAAAGTTAAATAAATCTTTTCTGAAAGAAAAGGATAATCGTAAGACTAGTCCACACATAAACACCGACGTTTTTTACCTTACGATAATCCAAACCATTTGGAATCATATCTTATTCCGATATTATAATAGCATCTAAATACAAATAAATAGCAATCTTGCAGAATGCTTGCATCTCACGCTCCACATACATAGTATACTCTGTCGTCAAATGATTCCATACCTTGTCATAGTCGGAATCCAATCTCCAATAAGTGCCCACGGTTTTCGATTTTATATTATATATGTAGAGCGTGAGATGCAAGTGTTATGTTATATGGTTATTTATTTGATTTAGACACTATTATAATATCAGAATATATATATATATATGATTTCAAAATGTTTTGGGTTATTATAAGGTAAAAACCGTTCGTGTTTATGTGTGGACTGGTCTTACAATTATCCTTTTCTTTCAAAAAAGATTTGTTAAACTTTAAAATCAAGTTGGATGTTGCTTGTAAACATAATGTGTTTCTCACTCTGGTTCACCAGACTGATCCGACGTTTGAAATGATCGGGTTAGACCGGGTTTTACAGGTTCAGGTTATCGGATGCTGTGAAGTCTGAAGACAAGCTGGAGGAGTTCAGACGTATGATACATATTAGTATTTATCCCGCTGTGTGATGTATATGAGGACAGGTTGTTATAACTGTCCAAATGTGTTGATGTACTCTGATAATTGTAAGTATTTATTTCAAAGCTCTTAGTAAAGTTATATTTCCATATTATATTTTGTTCCGCTACAATGTGAGACTCTGATTCTATTGTGTTATTCTTCTTCTTCTATTCTAATATTTCTTTCTTATCTCACCCTCTAATTTCTTTCTATTAACTATCTTGTGTTTTCGATACTTGGGCTTTGGCAAGTAATGCGGTTTTTTGTATTATTGTCAGAATTCGGGCATCGAATTCCACCGGGTCGTTACAATACACACACACACACACACACACATATATATATATATAAGGGGTTTCGGCCGTTATTTCCAGAAGAAGAAGAGCTTGACGTGGGAAGTGACTGCATAAATAAAGGATCTGAGAATTTTTGTTTGAGTGAAGAGAAAAGATAGGATAGAGAAATGGAGATATAAGAGGTAAAGGGAAGAGGGAGATATCAAAATAGATCCAAACGTTTTTGTTTTATTTCTTTTTTGTTTTTCTTGTTTATGAGGTTTCAGTATTTTGAAAGTAAGAAAAAATAAATAGGAGCAGTGGGCTCACGTTCTAGAAAGAGAAGAAGAAGCAGCACACTGGAATAGCTCAAGAGTTAGAAAATGAATACACAAGAGTTACGAGATATAAAAGAAAAATAAGAGCAACAGTTACAAGATTTGAACAAGTCATGGTTTTCTCACTTTTAAAATATCGGCAAAGACGAATTAAATACACGCACCGATTCAACATGAAATATATGCCTTATCAACTTTTGTGAAAACATGTGCCCACTCAATTCCATAAATAAAAATGTACAACAACCATATTATCCCCTTACACAAGCTTATGTGAACATATTTGTTTTATTTCATTTTATTCTCCTTTTTTTAGGAATGGTAGCGTAATTTTTTTTTGGATAGTGGAGCTTGGAATTGAATGACTGAAGTGGTGGCTTCAGGTTGTAACATAAGAAAGAAAATGGAGAGCGAAAGACAAAATACATGCATGACAATCCAAAAGGTTTATGTATATTTTATTTGTATCAACAAAATTGGACAAACGGTTATTTGATTGTCTGATTTCACAAAATGAAAAATGACGTTCTCTTTAGAATATGATCTAGTATTTTCCACTCAAATTCGCTCAAATTCCGACAATGTTTCATTCGTAGCAATTTATTAAATGTTTAAATAAATTAGCGCAAACGGAACAAACTTGCGTATTTTCCTACGAAAATTATTTCTCTGCTATGTCTAGTTAGACGCATCTCAAATATTTAATTTCAATTTTTTATTCATATTTGATTTTATCATTATTATTTATAGTATATCGGTTGCCGCTACCGCAAATTAGTCGCCAAAAACTAATTCAAAAGAAGTGAATGAACTTTTACGTTTTCGACATATAATTGTTTAGATCGCTTTCATGTGAAAATAAAAAATGTTAAGGATCAACGTTTCAATATAAATTAATTTCATGTTTTACTTTCAAACAAATGAATTCTAAATTATCCAAACAACGCACAATTTGTTAATTATTTTTGTTGTTATAAATCACCATTCATCTTATCATAAATTGTCATTTATAGGAAATAAATTTGAAATCATTCATCAATAACACTATAAATTTAAATTAAAGACCATTTTAAATTCAAATATTATATTAAATTTAATCATTTTAAAAGGTCGACATTTACAGGATGTTACATTCTTCCCCACTTAGAACTTTTTTTTCCTCGAAAAGGAACGTATTGAGGAACTGGTAATTAAATGATATACCATTCATTCGCATATCATATTCGATTGCTTGTTCGAATACAAAATTTTGCTTCTAATTAGTATTGGTAACTCATCACTCTAGTGCGGACTTCAAATTTGACTTCTTGATTATAACTTCTACTCTTCTTGCTTAGTATTAAACTATGATAGAAAATTTCAGATTCATATCAAATTTCTTAGTAGAAATTCATCGTTGAGAATCGAGTGAACAGTTCTAATTCGAATCAAAATCGTATATTCAAAACTAAATTACGAATTTTACACGAATATAATGATTTACGTTTAACTACCTATTTGTTTCATTAGTTCTTTTCCTTTCAGAAGACGAAATTTAGTATTTTGACATATTTTTTGGCAAAGCCGACGGGGGTTAAATGGCCTCCACCATTTTATTGAAATACCATAGACGAAAAAAAGGTGTATAGAGATAGAAACAACAACAAAAAAGAGAGTTATAGAGGAGACAATGTCTAACAGACTACAACAAATACACATGTATACAGAAGCAAGCAGAATGCTTAGCCAAAAATACCAAGATTGTATGTAAATTTGAGGTATTTTAGTCCTTCTTTAATATCGTGCCATACGACTTGCTTCCACTACCCATTATTCATGCTACCAGCAGCATCAAAAATACGCACATTGCGTTGGGGCCACACATTATTGATTTTTTTTTAAAACGTAGCAGAAAATCCTTGCATGTGAATGTTTGCCTCTGACTTTGTTGCGGATTCTATCCCATTCACTAGAGCTCGTGCTGTACGTTGTGTTATCATCAAGTTGAAACAGAGCTTCTTTCCATATCTTCTTCGTTACATTGCAGTCAAAGAACAGGTGACAAAAGCTTTCGTCAAAACTATTGCAGAAAACACATCTTTTGTCCATAACCATTCCAAAATTAGCGAGCTTGTCCTTAGTGAGAAGCGCGCCAGCTGTAATCTTCCATAATGTCAGATTCTCCTTGGCATTGTTATCCCCATACAATACAACCTTATGCCATATGCACGTTGTCAATTGTGAAGCAACAAGCAAAACATAATACATACTTTTAATTCGAAACAAATCACCTTTGCAATAACAGCTGGCGGTAGAGTTGCTGAAGCCGGAGAGGATAGCAACCAAAATCTTTTGCCATAGGTTCCTAACATTTTGATTTGCGGAGGATGGCAGCCTGAGAATAGAGCTCGCCAAAAAACCTGCACAGTACTGTTAATCGGAACACCAGAGCTCACTTTTTCCATGTATGAAACTGCCTTATCATTGATAAACCCGTAATCAACCCATGGATCATCCCACAAGCTAGCATAATTAAAGGCAGAATGCTCATATTTAAACTATGGAAGTGATTTGGATCTGAGTTTTAATAAACTCTTCCATGACCAAATAAAGTTTTACTTCTCTGTTAAGGTCCAAAAAGTGTTACCTTTTTAAACATGCTCACTTGACCATTGAACCCAAAGTTTGTGTTTACTGCATACTATGCCATTGATATGTTGCATAAAGGCCGCCTGGTTCCATGGAACCATGTTATGAATACCCAGGGCCCCTTTATTAATAGGTTTCTCAAGTTCTTTGAATGCAATCGGAGTCAAGTACTTAGAAAGGATATTTCCTTTCCATATGAACCTCGTAAAATCCGTTTTGATCATGGATAGGAAGTTTTGAGGAAGAACATAAGTTCTCGCCTAGTAAACTTGCATAACAATGATAATCGATTTCACAAGCGTGATCCTACCAGCCTGTCTAAGCAAGTTAGAAAACCATCATTCAAGTTTGCTAGTTATTTTGCCATAAATAGGCAGACATTGAGCGGTGGTAATTCTAGAGGTCGCAAGAGGAAGTCCTAGATAGGTTGAGTTAATAACACTCGTTCTCAGCCCAGTTAATGTGTGAATTTGTTGTTTAGGAGTGTCACTAACTCCCCTTATCATGATCTCAAATTTATCGTAATTTATTTTTAGGCCAGTCATAAGGTAAAATTGAACAAGGGTAGTCATTAGATTGTTCAAAGTTGTATCATCAGGCTTGCAAAATATGATCAAGTCATCGGCAAACATTAAAACGGTAATTCTAGGATTCTTGCATTTTGGGTGAAGAGCAAACCTTTTTTCATCAACTAGGTTATTTAACATGTCCATGAGGAGTTGCATGATAGCTATAAATAGATAAGGGGAGATAGGATCTCCTTGTTGTAAGCCTTGCTTACTACCAAAGAACCCAGCGAGATTTCCATTCACATTCACAGAGTAATGAACAGAACTGATACATTCATAGATCCAAGCATTAAATAAAGGAGGAAAATTCATATAACTCAAGATGCGAATAATGGATTGCCACTGAAACCAGTCAAAAGCCTATTTAATATCGAGTTTAAGCATAGCTCAAGGAGAAATGTGTTTAGTATTGTAACCCTTTATTAACCCATGCACTAAAAGAATGTTGTCAAGAATATTACAATTATGAAGAAAAGCAGTTGGGTTGTAAGAAATTAAATGCGGTAAGACCATTTTCAACCTAGTAGCTAAGATTTTCAAAATACATTCGTAAATTGTATTATAACATGATATCGACCTGAAAGCATTAATGTTGTTAGCATTTTTCATTTTTGGAATCGGACCAATAATAGTGTTGTTAAAAGAACCCATCATTTTCTCTATAAGGAAAAATTGTTTAACTACCTTATACACATCATTACTGATAGTTCTCTAGCAGTGTTAAAAGAACTTCGCGATGAACCCGTCAGTTCCACCATAAAAGCTACAGTTAAGGGAAAAGAAATCTTGTTCGATTTCAGCGTCAACCACATGCGCATTTAACATTTCACTTTGCTGAGAATTGATTTTAGAAAGAAAATATGGGTTGATGTCATCGATATGAGGACAAAAGTCATTTTCATTTCCAAAAAGATTCGCAAAATAACGAACAAAGGCATTTTGAATATCAATTGTAACACCCTACCTCCGCTAGGGTCACTCACAAAGGGAATGCACTAGTTTTGGTGGAGTATTATCTAGGTAAACATGCACAGAGATATCACAAGGCAGAACATAAATACAGCAGCGGTAGAAATTAAAAACCAACTTCTTATTATTTCCAAGAAAAGAGTCAAAAGCTCATATATCCAAGATACAAATTATTCCATTACATCAAGTTCCAAAGAAGCATAAACTTAAGATAACCAAAAGTAAAATATTCCCCATAAATAGCAGAAGCAGCCATAGCATAGCTCAAGACCAAACTGTACATGAGCTATCAGAAAGCAAGCCAAATCCAGGCTAAGAGCTAGTGTTTCCTCCCTGAGAACCTTGGGGGGGGGGGGAACGAAAGAAAATGAGGCGAAAGAAAAAGGGTCAGTCATAAAGACCGGTAAGCCCTAGTGACTTTCAGTAGGAAAACTAGTAAAGGTAACATGATATGTGAAAACTGGAATTAAACATAAAGGTGATAACAGAACTGGTAGGATAATCAAGATAACAAGATAAGTCAAGTCTAGCATCGCATGTTCAAGGTTCGCTGCACCAACCGTACTAGTATTCTAACACATGTCAAGTATTAACCATGAAATGATCTCTTGGCCCAGTATCATGAAGTGACCCATTACGGGGTCCTACAGTACGATCTATTAATCGATCGGCTCCCTACAAGTCCTAGCTCGTTATGTGTCTGTGTCATATGGCCCTATCATGAAATGTAGTTAACTATGCTAGGTCCACCATAGGGTGTATCAAGTCCTATGGTGCCAACCACCGACATGAATCAAGCACGCACAGTGTAAATCTACGGGTGCCCAATGCCTGCTTTTTCAACTCAGGACTACGTGCACGACCATAGCCCGCCTGAACCTACAATGGCACACCTACTCAGCCGTCGTTCTAGTCGCTTACAATCAGCCCAGTAATCGTGCCCCACCCTGCCTAGCCCAGGGTATCGTGATACATCTAAGTGGGTTACTGCTGAAAAGGACCGCGTAACTAGGGTTTCTAATTGGTTAAGTGTTGTCATTCAAATTCGTGACTTAACCCTATCCAGATCATGTATCAAGTTGGTTAAGTGTGTTCAAGCAGTTCATGACTTAACCCTATCAAATCATTGTGCCAAGTTGGTTAAGTATATTCAAGTGGTTCATGACTTAACCCTATCATGTGGCCTTAATTCATTAGTGCACGCCAACCTCTCACATTAGACTAACTGTTGTGGTTACTGGATTTGCCGGGCGGTTCCGGGCAGATTTACACCACAACATAGTCTAACCTCGGGTTTTACATGCGATATGACCAACTACCCACATTGGATCCTATTGTTTGCAGCCACTGGATTTGCCGGGTGGTTCCAGGCAGATTTACACTGCAAACTCAACCCAACCTCGAGTTGGCCATTTTCAAGTTATCTAATTGTCATGCCCACGTTCAAGTTTTCATGTCTAGATTCATGTCCAATTTTCAGGTCAAGTTTCGTGTCAAATCGTGTCAAGTTCATGTCCATATTCAGGTTCAAGTCATAACAACGTTCTTGTTCTAGTCTAAAGCTAATTCATGTTTTACCTAGTCTACCCAAATCGTATTCCCATCGCACGTAAGCACGAATCAATACAAATAAATATAATTAGGGAATAACATAAAAAGGAACGGGTATAAGGTGGCAAAAGTGATTACTAGCATAGCATAGTATGAATTGAAATAAAAGATTAAAACATTACTGGCATATGGAATATTGGCCTCAAACATAAGGATTCCAATTCTAGCAAAATAAGGTACTAGTCAAGATAACAGTTGTCATAAGGTGATAGTATAGTCATGGTAACGACTGTCATAAGGTGATAGTATAGTCATGGTAACGACTGTCATAAGGTGATAGTATAGTCATGGTAACGACTGTCATAAGATGATAGTATAGTCATGGTAATGATTATCATAAAGTGATAGTCATAAACTTGTGACTAATAGCAGATTCAACATGATAATATGAGGGGTTTCTCTTTTTGATTTACAACATGAATAGGCCCCAAATCAATGTCATAATAATATCCAAGAGTCAAGATCCAAGATGAACAAGAATGGATGTAAAACAGTCATCATACATAGGTCCAATTTCAATTTTACATCATCTTCATATTACATTTACAGTTTAAATCTAAAAATAACTGGGGCTTACAGATCGTGGTTCGAGAATTAGAAAAAGAGAGTCGATGTTGAATCTTTATATGCTTAGTCAAGTCTTAATAGAAATCCCCAAATCAGCAATTCCCTTAACGCAGTCTCAACGTAGAAGAAGCAGTCCCTCTCTCAAACTTTTCGACCAGAATTAGAGCAGCATAAAGTCAGAAAGAATTTTGTGTAGAGAGACTGGTGTTAGGGGCTGTATTTATAGGGTTAGGTCAACGAATGTGGACAGAAACGAGGCCAAATACATCAGAGTGAATCCAGCTTCAGAAATTGGCTCGGACACCAGGTCGACACCCAGGTCGACACTAGGGTTGACCTGGTCCTGGGTAGGTCGACTACATAGTCTACCCCCAGGTCGACCTGGTCCTGGGCAGGATATTTCCCGCCCAGTCCATTCTGAGGTTTGAAATTCGAATTTTGAATTCGAATTGAACTGTTTTTGAACTTGAAAATTCTGAGAACTTCGAATGGTCATAACTTGGTCATAAGGACTCCGATTTTCGAAAACTCGGACTCGTTTCCAAGCAGATTTTCGAGACGAACGCAATGTCGCAACCCGTTTCCGTTGATTCATATTTTAAAAATTAATTCTACCTTGATTTATGGTTATTACACGTTATAAAAACACGGGTTGTTACATTCTCCCCTCCTAAAAGGATTTCGTCCCCAAAATCTCTAAGTTAGGGAGGATGCGTCCTACCATCCATCATCCATCTACTCAAAGCATCATCCACGGGCAACCATTGTTCTTAAAAGATTTCTAGTATTGTATGAACATATGCAGAAAGTGTGTGTATATGCACTTATCTAATGCAAAAGATCAGGCGGTTACTGATTCAGTAAACCTCCTTAATGCAAAATATGTTAGTGTCATGAATCCAACATGTATGCAAATTCCTAGCATAGTTCCTAATCTTTACATGAGTGTACAAACATTTATCCATATGCAACATCCGAGTGATAACATAACAAGTTCCATCCATGTACAAGTATAAGCACTCATGCATATGCAACATGAAATTGTGACTGAGCCGATCTAGTGCCTAATGTGTGTCATGCATCCACTAGCAACCACTTGCAACCATCTGCAAACATCAACCATAACATGTTTCAATCACATGTTTACATCCATATGGTTCTACCTAAGGTTCTCAAGATAAGATCGAGAAGATAACAAGACAAACGTAGATATTAGAAGCATGATACGAAAAAGGTTTTCAAGGAAAAAGAGACCGAGAATGTACCCTCAAAAAGAAATGGGTAAAGCCTTCTCTTCGGTTTCCCAAGTTGCGTCTTCTTGGGTTTCACTCCACTGCACTTTAACTAGCTTGACTTCTTGATTCCTTAGCTTCTTAATCTCCGTTCCTAAGATACGAATCGGAACCCGCCTCAATGTTGCTTCTTTCTCCACTTCTACGTCTTCAAGGATGCTTGGCTCAACCACTTCGGCTGACTCATGCAAGGACTTCGGAGATGTGAGACGTGAAAGACATTGTGTACTCCAGACAACTTCTCGGGTAAGTCTACCTTATAGGCCATCCATCCAATCCTCTCAACGATAGGGAACGGTCCTACGAATCTTGGTGCTAGCTTTCCAATGGCTCCAAAACGAACTGCATTGCGTAACGGAGAAACTTTTACAAAGACCATATCTCCGACTTCGAACTCTAGGTCTGTCCTTCTCTGGTCCGCATAAGATTTCTGTAATTCTTGGGCCGTTTTCATCCGTCTTCGTATCAACTCAATCTTCTCAGAAGTGTCCCTTATCATATCAGGGCCAAGTATAAGCCTGTCTGTCGTCTCCCACCAACAAGTTGGCGACTTGCACGGTCTTCCATACAGGGCTTCGAACGGTGCCATTCCGATGCTAGCTTGGTAACTGTTATTATATGCAAACTCCACGAGAGGAAGATGGTCTTCCCAAGTACCACCAAAGTCAAGAATGCATAGCCTCAGGAGATCTTCTAGTATCCTATTTACCCTTTCGGTTTGTCCATTCGTCTGTGGGTGATAGGCTGTGCTTAAGTTCAGTCGTGTTCCCATTGCTTCTTGCAGACTATTCCAAAACTGGCTAGTGAAAATCGGGTCACGATCACTAACTATACTAGAAGGAACTCCATGCAACCGTACTATCTCTCGAAGGTAAATAGACGCTAGCCCTGATGCGGTCCTCTTGCTCTTCACCGGAATGAAGTGAGCACTTTTCGTGAGTCTATCAACTATGACCCATATGCTAGTATTTCCCTTCTTAGACCTAGGCAGTCCATCCATGAAATCCATCGAGATACTCTCCCATTTCCATTGCGGAACCTCCAAAGGATGTAATAGCCCACCAGGTTTCTTCGACTCGGCCTTTACTTGTTAGCACACCATGCACTTCGAAACGAACTCTGCCACGTCCTTTTTCATTCCAGCCCAAAAGAAAATGTGTTTCATATCCCTGTACATCTTATCCCCTTCGGGATGTATAGTCACCTTCGAGTGGTGCGCTTCTTCGAGAACTTTCCTTACAAGGTCTCCCACTTGTGGGACACATAGCCTTCCATCGCGCCTTAGCCATCCCTTGTCATCTATGGCATACCTACTGAGGTGACTCGACGTCTCACCCCTAATCAGCTTGTCCATGATTTCAACTATCTGGGGTCTTCCTTCTGTGAAGTCCCTACTTGATCTAGAAGTGTAGGTCTTAGCTCAAGAGATGCAAACGTAGCAGTCAATGACTCAACAGCAGGTGTAAAATCAAAGGTTGCTATAAACTCAAGGCTTTTCATTTTAACAAACAAGGGGCTCAAAGTCAACCTTTTTCTACTTAGCGCGTCTGCCACCACATTACCCTTGCCAGGGGTATAAGCTATATCGAAGTCATATGATGCCAAGAATTCCATCCACCGCTGTTGTCTCAGATTTAAATCTTTCTGTGAGAAGAGGTATTTAAGCGATTTGTGGTCGGTATACAGCTCGAACCTCTCCCCTAGAAGATAATGACGCCACGCTTTAAGTGCAAAGACAATCGCGGCCAACTCCAAGTCATGCGTGGGATAGTTTTTCTCATGAACTTTAAGTTGTCTGCCCCCGTAGCATATTACTCTTCCTTCTTGCATTAGGACAGCGCCTAACGCCGTGCCGCATGCATCAGTGTACGCCATAAACATCTTATCTCCATCGGTTAATGCCAAAACTGGAGCTGTGGTGAGGGCTCTCTTAAGTCTCTGAAAAGCAGCGTCACATTCAATGTCCTATGTAAAAGCTAGTTTCTTCTTTGTTAACTTAGTAAGAGGGGCTGAAATCTTAGCGAAGTCCTTAATGAATTCCTGTAGTATCCCGCCAAACCAAGAAAGCTCCTCACCTCCGTTGCATTCTTAGGAATTTTCCAGTCCTGTACCGCAACTACCTTTGTAGGGTCCACGGCTATGCCTTGTTTAGAAACTACATGTCCAAGGAACCGAACTTCCTTCCTCCAAAAATGGCATTTGTAGAACTTAGCCTTTAACTGGTGTGCTCTAAGCATTTCCATTACTTCCTTGAGATGTCTAGCATGCTCTTCTTCATCTTTTGAGAAGATCAAAATATCATCCATGAAAACTACCACAAACTTGTTAAGGAACTCCCGAAACACCCTGCTCATCAAATCTACAAAGTACGTGGGTGCATTCGTTAACCCAAACGGCATGACGAGCCATTCGAAGAACCCATCTGGAGTCCTAAACGCAGTTTTGTCAATGCTATCCTCAACCACTCTAAGCTGATGGAATCCTATGGCTAGGTCGAGTTGAGAGAAAAAAGATGCTCCCACAAGCTGGTCAAACAAATCGTCGATTCTTGGTAGTGGGTGCCTATTCTTCTTTGTCAGCTTGTTTAATTCACGATAATCTACGCATAGACGAAGCGATCCATCCGCCTTAGTAGCGAATACCACCGAAGCACCCCATTCAGAAATGCTTCGCCTTATGAAATTTTTCTCAAGCAACTCATTAACTTGTTTACTGAGCTCTCTTCTTTCTCGCGGGGCCATGTGCCTAACGGGCAATGAAACTGGCTTGGCATTATCAACAAGATAAATTCGGAACTCTATCTCGCGTTTAGGAGGTAATCCCCTCACTTCATCAAAGACATCTGGATATTCTCGGACCACTCTTACAGATTGCAAATTACTGTCGGACGAGTCAAGGGATTCAAGATAACACAACATGACCGGACCCTTTAGGTTACAA
The DNA here is from genome assembly GCA_030737875.1 of Allium sativum. Taxonomy (NCBI): domain Eukaryota; kingdom Viridiplantae; phylum Streptophyta; class Magnoliopsida; order Asparagales; family Amaryllidaceae; genus Allium; species Allium sativum. The sequence goes on along the minus strand of CM060927.1, from coordinate 214,572,935 downwards.
GAAATTTCAAGGGTATTGCCAAGGCGAGTCATGAGCCTCACTACCCTTCGTTCACAATCAAGAATGGCTCCATAATCGGACAGCCAATCCATCCCTAGGATCAAACCGTATCCCATGAATCCAAGAACATAAGCATTACACGTGAATTCTACGCTTAAGATAGAGATCCTCAAATCCACACACATCATAGATAAATGGGCGGAGCCCCCAATTGGATTTGAAACTATAACGGGATCCTTAACCAGACTAGTACTTAGGTGCAGATTTTCAACAATATCAGAGGAAATAAAAGTATGTGATGCGCCAGAGTCAAATAAGGTTCGAACAGGAAAGTAAGAAATGTAAACAAGGCTTTCTACGGAAATATTACTACCTCGATCAAGAGCTGGAGTGGTGTTGAGAGCATGCAACTGCCCTCCAGAAGGTCCTGCTCGCTGGGTCTGCCCTTGCCCCTGCCCTTGCTTCTTAGGGCAATCCTTGCTGATGTGTCCAGTATCTCCACAATTAAAGCATTCACCCAACTTCCTCTTCTTCTTTCTACAGTCTTTAGCTAGATGTCCAGTAATACCACAGAAGTTGCACTTCCTCGTCTCACGTGGTTTGTTGTTGCCCTTGTTATTCTTGTTATTCTTGTTGTTCCCCTTCTTGAAGTCAGCTTTCTTATTCTGAGTCTCGTTAGGCTTAACCTCCTTCTTGCTATTCTTGTCTTCCTCATGAAGTAGAGCCATATCCACCAAGCTTTCAAAGGTCGCCCCCATGGGTATATGAGTTAGGGCCAAGCTGTATAGTGGCTCGTTCAATCCTCGAGCAAAGCGTACAACCTTTTTCTAGGCTGTGTTGACCAAATCCAAACTGAACCGAGCAAGCTGATTAAACTTATTCACGTACTCCCTCACAGACATATCCCCTTGCTTGAGTGCTAGGAACCTCTCCATCTGAAGGTTCTCCTCTGCTGACGATAAGAATTTAAGCCCAAGCCTCTCTCTAAAGTCTGCCCAAGTCTCAACTGGCCTGGTAGCGTTGGTGACTTCCCACCAAAATGCAGCTTCCTCTTTCAACAACCATGCTACCAACTGAACTTTCCTATGGTCCTCCATATCAAAGATAATGAACAAGTCTTCTGTTTCCTTTAGCCAGTTTCGTGCCTCAACAAAGGTTTCAGTTCCAATGAAGTTCTTGCCGCCCATTGCTTTAAAGTCTTTGCATATTTTGGAAAAGGCGGTATCAGGAGGAGGAACCGCGACCACTGGGGGAGGAGGAGGAGGGATGTCTGTCGTGCCAGCGTCATTGGCCCTGGCTTCTAAGTACCTTCGGAACCATCCATGCAAGGATATTCCCTCAGGTAGGTTAAGATCAGCCATGCTGAAAAACGAAAAGAAAAGGATTCAAGCAAGGAAACAAAGGAAAGTGCTAATGGCTTTTGGGGAATAGCCTTTTTAAACATAAAACTTTTCTTGAAAAATGCTTGTTTATAAATGGTTTTGAAAATAGTTTCAGAAGGTTTTTAAATCTTTTTGCCCAGCCTGGTAACCTTCTGCTCTGATACCAAATGTAACACCCCACCTCCACTAAGGTCACTCACAAAGGGAATGCACTAGTTTTGGTGGAGTATTATCTAGGTAAACATGCACAGAGATATCACAAGGCAGAAATAAATAAAGCAGCGGTAGAAATTAAAAACCAACTTCTTATTATTTCCAAGAAAAGAGTCAAAAACTCATATATCCAAGATACAAATTATTCCATTACATCAAGTTCCAAAGAAGCATAAACTTAAGATAACCAAAAGTAAAATATTCTCCATAAATAGCAGAAGCAGCTATAGCATAGCTCAAGACCAAACCGTACATGAGCTGTCAGAAAGCAAGCCAAATCTAGGCTAAGAGCTAGTGTTTCCTCCCTGAGAACCTGGGGGGGAACGAAAGAAAAAGAGGCGAAAGAAAAAGGGTCAGTCATAAAGACTGGTAAGCCCTAGTGACTTTCAGTATGAAAACTAGTAAAGGTAACATGATATGTGAAAACTGGAATTAAACATAAGGGTGATAACATAACTGGTAGGATAATCAAGATAACAAGATAAGTCAAGTCTAGCATCGCATGTTCAAGGTTCGCTGCACCAACTGTACTAGTATTCTAACCCATGTCAAGTATTAACCATGAAATGATCCCTTGGTCTAGTATCATGAAGTGACCCATTACGGGGTCCTACGGTACGATCTATTAATCGATCGGCTCCCTACAAGTCCTAGCTCGTTATGTGTCTGTGTCATACGGCCCTATCCTGAAATGTAGTTACCTATGCTAGGTCCACCATAGGGTGTATCAAGTCCTATGGTGCCAACCACCGACATGAATCAAGCACGCATGGTGTAAATCTACGGGTGCCCAATGCCTGCTTTTTCAACTCCGGACTACGTGCACGACCATAGCCCGCCTAAACCTACAATTGCGCACCTACTCAGCCGTCGTTCTGGTCGCTTACAATCAGCCCAGTAATCGTGCCCTACCCTGCCTAGTCCCAGGGTATCGTGATACATCTAAGTGGGTTACTGCTGAAAAGGACCGCGTAACTAGGGTTTCTAATGGGTTAAGTGTTGTCATTCAAATTCGTGACTTAACCCTATCCAGATCATGTATCAAGTTGGTTAAGTGTGTTCAAGCAGTTCATGACTTAACTCTATCAAATCATTGTGCCAAGTTGGTTAAGTATATTCAAGTGGTTCATGACTTAACCCTATCATGTGGCCTTAATTCATTAGTGCACGCCAACCTCTCACATTAGACTAACTATTGTGGTTACTGGATTTGCCGGGCGGTTCCGGGCAGATTTACACCACAACATAGTCTAACCTCGGGTTTTACGTGCGATATGACCAACTACCCACATTGGATCCTATTGTTTGCAGCCACTGGATATGCCAGGTGGTTCCGGGCAGATTTACACTGCAAACTCAACCCAACCTCGAGTTGGCCATTTTCAAGTTATCTAATTGTCATGCCCACGTTCAAGTTTTCATGTCTAGATTCATGTCCAATTTTCAGGTCATGTTTCATGTCAAATCGTGTCAAGTTCATGTCCATATTCAGGTTCAAGTCATAACAACGTTCTTGTTCAAGTTTAAAGCTAACTCATGTTTTACCTAGTCTACCCAAATCGTATTCCCATCGCACGTAAGCTCGAATTGATACAAATAAATCTAATTAGGGAATAGCATAAAAAGGAACGGGTATAAGGTGGCAAAAGTGATTACTAGCATAGCATAGTATGACTTGAAATAAAATATTAAAACATTACTGGCATATGGAATATTGGCCTCAAACATAAGGATTCCAATTCTAGAAAAATAAGGTACTAATAACAGTTGTCATAAGGTGATAGTATGGTCATGGTAACGACTGTCATAAGATGATAGTATAGTCATGGTAACGACTGTCATAAGGTGATAGTATAGTCATGGTAACGATTATCATAAAGTGATAGTCATAAACTTGTGACTAATAGCAGATTCAACATGATAATATGAGGGGTTTCTCTTTTTGATTTACAACATGAATAGGCCCCAAATCAATGCCATAACAATATCCAAGAGTCAATATCCAAGATGAACAAGAATGGATGTAAAACAGTCATCATACATAGGTACAATTTCAATTTTACATCATATTCATATTACATTTACAGTTTAAATCTAAAAATAACTGGGGCTTACAGATCGTGGTTCGAGAATTAGAAAGAGAGAGTCGATGTTGAATCTTTATATGCTTAGTCAAGTCCTAATAGAAATCCCCAAATCAGCAATTCCCTGAACGCAGTCTCGACGTTGAAGAAGCAGTCCCTCTCTCAAACTTTTCGACCAGAATTAGAGCAACATAAAGTCAGAAAGAATTTTGTGTAGAGAGACTAGTGTTAGGGGCTGTATTTATAGGGTTAGATCAACGAATGTGGACAGAAACGAGGCCAAATACATCATAGTGAATCCAGCTTCAGAAATGGGCTCGGGCACCAGGTCGACCCCCAGGTCGACACTATGGTCGACCTGGTCCTGGGTAGGTCGACTACATAGTCAACCCCCAGGTCAACCTGGTCCTGGGCGGGAAATTTCCCGCCCAGTCTATTCTGAGGTTTGAAATTCGAATTTTGAATTTGAATCGAACTGTTTTTGAACTTGAAAACTTCTGAGAACTTTGAATGGTCATAACTTGGTCATACAGACTCCGATTTTCGAAAACTCGGACTCGTTTCCAAGCAGAATTTCGAGATGAACGCAATGGGACAACCCGTTTCCCCTGATTCTTATTTTAAAAATTAATTCTGCTTGATTTATGGTTATTACACGTTATAAAAACACGGGTCGTTACATCAATCATATTGGAAAGTACCTGACCATCATTATCAATCACTGTGTGAATGTCCTACCTTTTCTGATTCGCTTTGAACACCAAATGAAAGTATGCCATATTACGATCACCAGCTTCAAACCAGCGATTTTAGACTTTTGTTTCTTCATTTGAGCTTCAGATTAGAGGTTATTAATGTTCTTAATTGACATCTTAGTTTCCAGTTGAGAGAGCACGCTATTTGTGGGATCATTAAGCATTTGGGTCTGAGTTTGCCTGAGCTGGTTAAGCCACATCGTAAAGAGCAGTTCGCCACAACCAAATCTATTCTTAGCCCAAGGCATCAAGGCATCTTTCATAGCGTTAAGTTTTTTATGTAAGGTGAACATAGGGTTACCGTAAAATCTAGTAGTCCAAGTAGCTAAAAGTAACTCATTAAAATCAGTTTCATGTATCCAAGCATTAAAAAACTTGAAACGCGGTCTTCGAACATTTATCTATCACTAAGATGCAAAAGCTGGGGTGAGTGATCAGACAAAATAGGTAACAAAAGCTCATTATAAAGGGTAGGCCAAATGCCATGAGCACTAGAATTAGCAAAAGCATGGTCTATTTTTGAAAACGTTCTAGTTCCTTGAGATTTACTATTGTTCCAAGTAAACTCAGGACATATAGCTTTAATTTCAGCTAAATCTAAGTTACATACAGCCGTGTTGATATACCTAATTTCATTTAGAGTTACCAAAGTACCAGCTACCCTATCCATTAATTTGAAAGGAGTATTAAAATCCCCACAAACTATCTAAGGGTCACATGGTTCCTTAAAAGAGGGTAATAAGTTGTAAAAAATTTCTCTAGTTGCTACAGAGTTGCTAGCGTAAACAAAAGTGAAGTAAAATATAGATGCAGTGGGAATGTGGCATATGAAACAGTGCATGTGCTGGCTGGATGAATTGATTGAGGTAATATTATAAATAGATGGATCAAAGAGCAAAAGTATCCTACAATTGCTTGCATCAGATAAGTTGTGTTACATACTCCAGCTAGAATTCATATACCTGGCCGTTCTCCTAGTCTTAGCTTCATTAAGCTTTGTTTCGAGAATAACAAGGGCACTCAAGTTGTATTTTCTTATCATCAGTTTACATTAATCAAGTTTGAGGTCATTATGAGCACCTCTAATGTTCCCTACGCAGATGTTTTGCATCATTAAAAGAAACCATGATTTTATTAGCGCTATTTGCCGTAGATCATGTATGGATCTGGGGTGTTTCTGGAACAGCTGTTTTGTTCTTTAAATGGGGGGATTCCACTGCATTTTGAATGCCAAGTTTGAAACCTACCGTTACTTGCATGTCTTTGAAGTTTTTACCATTTTCAAACTGCTTTGATTCATAAGGATCTCCATGCCCAGGAGGGGGATATGTTGCATGTTTTGCTGCTTGATGGAGATTTGTCTTTGTCTTCACTTACTACCTTAGTGACTTTTTCATTCTCCACGAGTTGCGAAAGATTAAGCAGTCATTTTTCTTTACTTTGTTTCTCAATCAAATATGTAGTAGTGGGTGACGTTTCCATAGTTGCATTTTCCTTTCGTTCCTCATGGTATTGAGAGTCCATGTCGTCATCGCTGACATGATATCCTCTGCTAATTAACCACTAGTGAGTTCTGCTAATTGACCACTAGTGAGTAAACCACCTGTTACAGGAAACAATTTTGCATCAAAGGGTGAAGCTGATTATCATCTTCTAGATTAACTAGATCGTCAACCGTCAGCTTGTAGATTTCCTTCAAACCGCTGCTGGTAGATTGTAAGCATACATTTCCATTCACTTTTTCCTGAGTATCCTTATTCAAATGTACAGCCATATCCTTCTCTTGAACAATATCATGACTCCCGGTGGTTGCCTTGATTGCATTGTGTACGTTGCCATTAATCGTTATTTCTTCACTTAATTCCCTTAAGCTCGCAAACTGATTGCTAGAACTTTCCTTATTCCTCATGATAATTTCTTGCCTCTCTCCCATATTAGCTAACATAGTCTTTTTTCCTTTATCTAAAACTTTTTCTGCATTCTGAGTTTCTTGGTGCAGTATTTCCCCTTCTTCTAACGTATTTCCTTTCGTACTCGATTGAGCCTCATTCTTTCTTTGCCATTGAGTTTTCCTAGCAATACCCATAAAATCACCAAGTGTGCTTTTATTTCTAGTGGTTTTGAAGCTTACTCTATTTTTGTTGCACTCAACCTTCTACCAAGGATGAACATGGTTTATTGTCATATTCCTCTTATGTGTTATGCCAATACTTTGCTGATTTTCATCGTGCTTAATATATTCATTGTTCTTGTTAGCATGGATCACCTTTTGTTGCACAAAGTTCTGGCTACTATCATTGGTTGGCTTCATGGCATCTCTTTGTCCTCTTGTAACTGTAACATTCGCTTCACAATTCTCCAAATTATGACCAAAAACTTTGCATTTTGTACATAGCATAGTGCTCCATAAGTATTTGACCCTGATTCTTTGAGTACCACCATTAGGCGTAGTGACTAAATAGTCATCAACAAGTTCGTTATCAGGTTTGATTTCGATCAGGCATTTGGAATATTGTAACCTTTCCAGCTTTTTGGTCATCTCATCCATGCAAATGAGTTTTCCCAGTCTACACAATAACCAGATTATCCATATATGAGACTAGTAACATAGCGGGATGTTTGAAATTTGAACCAATACAGGAACCGCCTTAACTGATCCACATACGTTGCTGACTAGGGGATCATATGGCTTTATAATGAACAACTTGTTCCTCATTAACATAGGATCCCCCATTAAAATCTTTTGCTTGTCCTCTAGGTTTGTAAATTGAAAGAGAAAAATTGTCCCGTCGGATTTAATGGAGAGGGATCCTTTCATATTCCAGTTCGAATTAATTTTTTGTACCAAAACTGAGAAAGGAAGCGGTTGATCTAAGAAGAACCCAACGAGTGAATCCTTCCATACTTGAGTGCCAGCTTCAACGATAACATCAGTGTGCTGCATAGCTTCACCTTTGGAGGTTGGTTGCATCTTAATAGGTTTAAATTTTCCAACGTTGCGCGATAAGTTTTGGAATAGATACGTCCATTGCCAGTGATTCTCTTGCATCGCAGGTGCTTGCGACAATGACGGAAATGAGGTGTTGTAAGGATGTGGGTCTGGAGGAGTTGGAGGGAGAGAGATTGGAGGTTCGGTATTGGGTGGAGGTATGGGAGGTGGATCGATAGAGGGAGGCACGCCAGAAAGATTGGCGATTGGGTTTGAAGGAGAAGGCAATGAAATCCCTTCAGAGAGCGCCATTATTATTACCGTTGGAAAAGTTAGTTTTTTTTAAATTGTAAACTTGCAAAACATTTAAAATCTCTTTCTTAGTTTATTATTTTGAAGTGATGTAATATTAATTTTCATCTTTTTTATTTATTATCTAAGGTCAAAATATTTTTATAACTCAAAATCTTAAGAAGTTTATTTTCGTTCTTACAGAATTTTAGTCATACGTTGATCAGACGCACGACTAAAAATCTCCAAGTACTCAATAGACATGTTTTAACTTCCAGTGAAAATACTTAAAACTTTCTGAAAATAGATATGGGAAGCACATTCCCTTATGGATCATAGTAACATAGTGGCTACACCACTATCCCAGTGGAATCGCTTGTAACTATAGGCATCATACCCCTCGAATTACGTCATGGTTGTTGCATGGATCGCGGTTGCACCACTATCCCAGTGGAATCGCTTGTAATCATAGGCATCTCGCCCCTTGAATTACTCTATGGTTATAGATCGCAGTAACGCAGTGATTACGCCACTATCCCAGTGGAACCGCTTGTAACTATAGGCATCTCGCCACTCGAATTATGCTATGAAAACATCAAGTGATTATAGTAAATCAAAATGACTCCAGCAAATGGGATTCTAGTATGAGTTTCTACCGAGTAGGACCCCGATTTTCGATGGATACTCCCGTCAGGTGGAGTTCCAACGCTGCCCCTACAGAATAGGTTCGCGATTTCCGATGGACGCTCCGCGCAGAGTTCCAACGCAACCCTATAGAATAGGATAGCGATTTTCGATAGAAAGTACTTTCCATATCTTCTATTTGAAATCATATAATACTATACACTTCGCATATAACGTACTAATATAAGATTTCATTTACATAATATTTCTTAAATCGTATTTCAGCATATCATTCTTATATAAGTTCCACTATATAAGATTACCATTTCAAATCGATTACCTTTCATGTGAATATTCTTTGAGTTAACTTCATTCTTATATAAATCATTTATATAAGTTTCCAAATTTATAGTAACATTTACAAAATCAAAGGTCCTCAAAATTATCCATTCAATGTCAGTTCAGTTTGAAGTTCATATAAGACTTCAAAAATCATTCACTTAAATTGGATATAATTTAGATTCAACTCTTTCGAAGTTTCAAATCAATTGTTTAGATACTTCTTCTTATCAAGTCAAATTTATATAAAATTCCAAATCATTATTTTGTTTTAAATATTTTTTAAAGAAAAAATGAACCAAGATAAAGGATCTTTCTTATCCGTTCGGATTGTCCTTAGCAAGATGCCCAGGACTCAACGCATGGCCCTTTGGAGCGACTGTGCCGGCCAGCACTAATGGGCTAATTAGAATCTTTCCTAAACATAATGTTCCTCAGTCTCATCTGACCGTCGCCTTGGTCGTGGTTGATCATCATTTGAGGGGACTCGATCCATCATCCACATAAGTAAATTTCCCTGGCTTCATACCATGACATCATTTTTCAACTAGAAGGGAATGCATGTCCTTATCTTAGCTGTCCATCATCCCGTTTTTGGCTCATCCTAGGGTGTGAGGCCCTAGAGTTAACGTCCCACAAAGCTCTGCTTTTCAATAAAAGCTTTGATCTATCTGCCAACAACACTCGGCATGCCACATTGTCGATTCAAAACATATAATTGGTATCTATTAATATACAACCCTATGAGTTCTTAAGTATCACAGGAGGGTGTTAAGCTATGAGAGTAAATTCTCCGCCACCAACTAATATAACATCAATACAAACCAATCGGTTATGTTGTAAAATACAACATCAGACACACATCCATTTACAAGTTCGTTCTTTATTTGAACGAAACCGAAGGCACCTTATTCCTCGTTCAATTAAGGAGAGAGAACCTTGCATATCCGTACAATCAACAAGTACATCTGGACTACCCCACTTTAACCTTATAATAGGAGTGTCCCAAGGCATCAGCAAGCAGTCCATTCAATGTAAAGATTTCCAGTCTTCGACTTTTAATTCGTCATACAATTATTCGAAATGGGTTGAACACAGTCTTTTCGAATAATTAACATCAAAACAAAATCCTTATTGGATTATCAACTCACCAATTAAGTCTCCTTTAATTGGAATTCATTTCATAAGATTTAAATATTATTCTTAAACTTGGTTAAGTTATTCGGCTTCCAAAATCATCTTTACACTTCTTTTTAACCTTATAAAAAGGTATACTGGCTGGGGATTAGATTCGATTTACGAATTAACAATCCTTATCTCTAACCGTTTCTCAAAACTTGTTATAAAAGGCGTTACAAGAATAGCCAAATTCCACTTAACAAGTTTTTAACACTAAAAACCATATATATTTGCTTCAAACCTCTTTAAAACCATTTATAATGATTTTTCCCTATTTTTATTTATATAAAAATAGTCCATTTTCATAAACCCTTATTTTAGGTCTTTGATGGTTCTAACACTATTTTTATTCAAATTTGATTTGGACCTTTCTCAAGATCGAACCATTGGTTTTCAAAACTCTACTTATCATTTGTTTTTTTACCAAACGTTTTTCGTTTCGGGAAAATTCGACGGTTGGATCTCCTAGTACGTCAGTTTGAAGTTATAGGTCGAAGTTTGCGAACTACCGCTATGCGACGAGTTCCATCCTGGCCATATTCGACGTATATTATAAACTACGTCGAATAGCTTCAAAAATATTTTATTTATTATATAAAATATATATAATAATTTTCGGAAGCCATATTTTCAATTTTCAACTTCAAATTCAATTATTATAGTCTTTAAGTATTATAATGTTATTTAAATCTTTAAAATAATATTATTTTTCAAACTTCATTATTTTAAATCCAAATTTTCTTGACATCCGTTATCAAAATATATAAGACAATTTTGTAAAGGAAATCTTTTTAAAACTTTCCCTAGATACCCTAACCGAACTTCGCTTTTACATGTTACTATTCATTTAAAAATAAAAACTTAAATAGGCCTTAGCTATATGAAAATAATTTCAAATCAATTCCTCTTTTATGAATATTTACCTTAACAACTTAAACTTTGTGTCCATCCAAAATGGGACGTCAAATTAGAACTTTTATTTTTTCACCTATTATTATAATAATAAAATATTTATTAAATCGTTTTATTCAATGGAGACTTAACCAATAGACCAATAATCACACTTATTGGTTATACTTAACCAGTGTAACACATATCACTATATAAACAATCACAATGACGTCCATCCAATCAAATCGTGGTATACACCAAATAAGCCTTAAACCATTAAGGCTTATATGGGTTTGTCAATTAACAGATTAACCGCAATATCAATCAATGTCAACAGTCATTATCCAATCAATCATCGTTAAATTATCCAAATAAGGTTCACATCCACATCCATTAACAACACTTATTTAATTTTTAGTTCAATGATCACTAAAGGTCCAACTCAATTTCAGTGTCAATACTATTAGTTATAAGTGTCATATACCCAAGTAATTACAAGTAATTCACATAAAAATCATATTTTTTTATCATATTAAACACCATTAAAACCTATCATGAATTGATATTATCAATCACAAGTCATAATATAACTTATTAAAGTTTACGAACTATAGTTGATATTTAACTACCCCTTTAGGGTTTACGATTTCTCACCTAAGATGCCACTCCATCAATATTTAATCGGAGGATATCCTTACGTTCCAGAAAGACTTTGGCAGCCTCCTAGTGCCATTGTATATTTTTGGAAATGAAATCGTCAGATATTCGACGTTGTGGGATTTCTAAACCATCGTACGAATAAAGGGGGGGGGTATGTTTTTGGGATCACAGAGCAAACGGTTAAGGGTTTCTTGGTGTTAAGGGCTTGGGATGCAGGTGGGACCCATGTTGGGCTACTGCGGCAGCTAGAAATGGTCATATCGGCCTAGGTGTGGGCTGGTCTAGGCTGAACTGGTGAGATTTCGGGTGGAGGAGGTTTAAAGGAGTCATTTTTAGGATTTTTAATGGAGTTTAAGGGCTTTTTGAGGTGGTGGGTGTCCACGGCTTGGGGGAGGAGGGATGGAGGCGTTTGCTGACGTGGAGGAGGAGGGTCAGGTGATGCGGATTTGGGCTGGGCGTGGAGGAGTTGGGTGGTGGTGGAGTGCTTAAGGAAGGAAGAAAAGAGGAAAGCTTAAGGAAAAAGAAGAAATCAAAGTGGAAAAAGGGAAGAATGTCTTGGTTTCTATAAGAAGGGGAGGCTTGGATCAATATGGTGTAAGCTTCGGATGAGAAGGGAGAAAGCACAACTTTAGACCTTGGATGGAAGACAACTCATAAAAGAAACACAAGCCTTTAAGCTTGTTAAAAGATGAATATTCATTTCCTTCTTTTCGTGCGTTTATTGCTCGTATGATCAAACAGTAATTCTGATTGATACGAAATTTTGAACCCTACTATATTTCATAGTTACGGATCCACTAAAATTGGTCTCGTCGAATTCAGAGTCCGTTTGACCACTGGTCTTTTTTTACGTTATTAGTTAATTTCAACTGATTTTCCCAATACGCAATTATTTTTCTTATGCTCACATACTAACTCCGAAAATTATGAAATTTGAAATCTTACCATATTTCAAACGTTTTGGATCTAATGAAATTGGTTTTGTCGAATTCCGAGATCACTTGCAAAATGTCTCTTTTTAAGCTATTAAAACAATATTAAATTATCGAATTTTTAAATTGACTATAAATCCTTATAAAATTAATTTAAATTAGAAATATACATTTTTTAAATTGGTCCTAAAAATTTCAGGTAGTTACAAAACCGAGCGTGGAATATTTGCTTGGCTTTTCTTACCTTTTTACCCAGCTAACTATTTGTCTTTGTGCTATGAAGATGCTCCATTCGTTTTCTTTGTTTAAATCCAATCGTATGTTTCGACTGTACAAATAATGAAAGACTGAAACCTTTACATTTTCAAATTCTATAGAGTCTATGCAGCGGTAGGATCGTATAATATGGAGTAAAAGCAGAGTAATGTGCAGATAGCAAAATATCAGTAATAAACAAAAGTAACACCAAGATTTTATACTGGTTCGAACCATCGTTCTACGTCTAGTCCTAGACTCCCTTCTCGAATTTCACTACTAACAACACTCACTTAACCCGGGGGAATAGGTCTGCAATTACCCGAACAACCGAACGAGATTTCGAGTCTCAACTACTGAAAAGGTCTTCGACAATACAAAAGATTTGTTGACTATTTGTGTTCTTGATAACACGGATATATCAAATTAATGTACACCCTTCCTATAATCTTTTCTTGATGATAATAGTGTAGTTTGTGAAAGAATATGGAAGAATGAAAATGATTTGTAATCATAAAAATGTAGAAACGGAATGTGCTTGCAAGTATGATTGCAATATAATAGATAGAAAGAATTAGAATGAAAATTGGTGAAGAAAATATTTGTTTGAATCTCTATTTATAATATATATATATATATATATATATATATATATATATATATATATATATATATATACATATAGTTGGAATCATTCAATCAGTGATTTGATGATTATACATGAATTAAAAGTTGCGGCTCTTCACTGAATAATTGCATCTATTCATATTCAGATATCTGAATTAAAAACTTAGAACAATAAATATTCAAAACGCAAGGAAATAGGATATTTCGGCTTGTATCAAATGTCTGAATATTTCAAAACAGACGTCTGAATATTATGATAATTTTTCTTCTTCCAGCAGATAAACGTCTAAATTGAAAAATTCGGATGTCTGTTTGTTATTGCAAGCCTATGCCTTATGCATGTTTTTATAGAAACAATTTTATATTAAAACATGTTTATGTGTATATCACCAAGGAAGTTTTTAACAAGATTTATACTAACACATACAGACTCTAGACACATTATTTTTCATTTTGAGCTCTTGAATCTATTTTCGAGTTTCTTCTTGCAAAACATAGTTAGTCAATAATAATATATGCACATGTATAGTTGTGATAATTAAAACGCTATAAAGCGAGATCCAACATTCTCCCCCTTTTGATAATGACAATGTAACGACCAAGAATTTTCGACCCGAAATTCAACATAAAATACCATGTCGACTATTCAAGCGTCGAGAATACTGGATCATTAATAGAAAGAAGTCAGAGAGTGAGGAATAAAATTAGAACAAGAGAAGAACACAATAGAACGGAATCAGAGTAAACATGAACCTCACAACGGAACGAATAAAATATATTATATAGCATAACTTTGAAATACAAACTTGCAACAGTATAGACGTACCATTATCATAGTACAACACAACACATCGCAGTGTAAATAAACTCTCTATATATTTAACATTGAAGCCTCCTGCTCCAAGCTCCTCCAAGTATATATGAAAAATCCCAACTACTTGACTGCCCGTACAAATTTGGGAATCCTAGAGTTTAGGGCAAAACGAAATAAACTCTTGGTCAGTCATGGGGTTGGTGTGAGTAAACTCCGACCACTTGGTTTAACTTTTAAAAAACCTTTTTTTTAAAAGAAATGATAATCGTAAGACTGATCCACACATAAACACAGATGGTTTTTACCTCACGATAACCTAAAACATTTTTTTAAAACAATATTATTCTGATATTATAATAGTGTCTAATACAAGTAAATAGAAATCTAAGCAGAACGCTTGCATCTCACGTTCCACACACATAATATACAATCAAAATCGCGGGGTCTTATTGATGAATGGATTTCCAACTATGACAAGGTATGGAACCACTTTTCGATCAGTATATTCTAGAGGAGATACATTGGAGTTTAACCTTGCATCTCGGCCATGCAAGACCGACCACTCATTTCGCTTGAATGTTCGAATATATTGTCACCTTGCGGTTGGTATACCAACATAACCGTTCCGGGAGATACCGAAGTGAAAAAAGAACAAAAATGAATATTTTTTAGATGGTGACAATTTACACTAATTGGGAGCGACCCACTTAGCCATGCGGCAAGCCCGATTTTTGTCATTTCTCGGTTGATGAGGCTTGAGGTCCTAACATATCTTTTGACAGATCACACCTTCATTTACTTTGAAAGCCACATCGTCATACCCACCAAATCACAAATTGATTTCTCCAAAATACCACAGGTATAAATCTAAGAGAAATGAATTCCTCCGCCACCAAATGTAAATACATTTGAAGAGATCAACTTACACGATCTACTAGATATACTCTATCAGACATTCATCCATTCAAGTTGTCCTAGGTCTGGAAAAACCAAAGGCACTATTATGTAAATCCGTCTTAGGAAATTTCTACCTAGGATTTCTATAATAGCCCTTGATTCGCAAAGCTAATGCCCATGCGGAGTGGTTTTTCAGATAATAAATCTAATCCTGGTCTCTCCGTATTGACAACGGAAAAATGGCCAAAAACTTTGATAGCCGGTTATTTAACTATCAAAGGAAAATATCCATACAAATAACGACCCTGTTTCCAAATGAAAATTATATCGATCAACCATCATCAACACTGAGCCCCTTTAATAAATTTGTTCATTTCCCCAATTTCTCTCCAATATCTTTCACCAAAAATTTTTTGAACTCATTTAGCCTCTCACGGTTCTTGAAAAATGTTCACATCTATCTATTATAAATTGTTTATTTTCTATATTCCAGAAAATATCTCTTTTTAACATCAGAAAACATTTCCTTATATTCATGAATTCTTAATTTCCATATTTAGAAAATATACATTATCATTGGAAAACAATTCCATTTCTTATTCATGCATCCCTTATTCTTCCACATCCATTAGTTCTGAACCGTAAATTAGTAAGAGAACAACTCCCCAAGCATCAGCCCCAAAGACCGAAACCAACATCAGATTGATACTCAGAAAACCATTCAACTTAACTAATCTCCAGTTAGTTTCCAATTTCCACAATCCCATTTCTTAATTTCTTATCAAATCATTTCTTATGCAACTCTCAGATTTAGTTTATGAATCCGCTTCCTCTACGAAAAACATCGATGATAACAATAGCATTAAAATCCCTGCTTCCAAAATAAATAACTTCAAAATATAACCTTTATTCAGTAATTTAAATAAATAGATAAATAAATAATAAATCTTGATTTAAAAATCGAAAAGTAAATAGTACTTTTCTGAATTCGATATAATCGAATTTCAACGTATAACCTTCTTTCGAATAATCTATCTTCGATTAACGTTCCGACCATCAGAATAAATTCAACATTTCAGGTCAACCCAATTTCTAAATTCGTTTTGATTTTATCACATCAAAAACATTACCAATTTCCCTTTTTAACTATTTATTCTGCAAAACGTTTGCTTTTAATCATTAATCACTTCAAAACGTGAATATTATTTCTTTATAGAAATCTGGATTCATTTTATTAAATCAGATCTTGATTTTATTTATAAATACCATTTCATTTGAAAATTCCAATTTATCGAGTTATTTTAGGTTCATATTAATATTCCACTTCATAAAATCCATTTACAAGTAACTTCTTGTTAACCATATCTCAGGTTTATAACTTAATCTCGACTTCATATTCGATTATCAATTATTGGTTTCAAACCAAATCTTTATTATCTTGTTAAATTCCAAATTATATAATATATAATCTCTAAAAATAAATTATTTTAATAACATTCGACATCATAGAATTATAATTACAAACCCTTATGGTTTTATTTTGTTCTATTCATATTTCGAACATCGAAATAAAAAAAACGACCCGAACTTCCCCGTGAAGGAAAGAGCGGTTTGAGTTGAGAACACGACAAACCAGAACACAAACAGCAGAACATTTCAATGCTTATCACATCAATTTACATCAGAGTACAAGAATATACAGAGTATGAACAAATAATATACATTTGATAAATATTAAAGATTTACAAATTACAATGCAGCGGAAAATAATACAAAACACAACTGAAAGAGATACACGGATACAGAGCTTTCCGAATATCATTCCAGCTGTAAACCAGGATCCTGTGAATAATATATCTGCAAAACCCAACTACTAGCTGCCCATGTGGAAAATAGGGGAATCCAGAGTTTAGTTTAAAACAATAAACTCCAGGTCAGTCATGTGACTAGTGTGAGAACTAAAACAGTTATTAATCTTTATTTTAAAGTTGGGTAAATCAAGGGACCACGCCGTATAACATGGAACAGGCTTAACACCAAGAATACTAGTGCATAAGACATACAACGCAATGCTAAATAAAGAAAATGAAGCTATTATAAGACTCAGGTCCTATCACACAATGCAGCACAAACTAGAGGATAGGGTTTTCCCTTATAATAGCCAAATATGCTTAGTATGCAAAATCTTATATTTTATTATTACTATAAGTGAAGAAATGAACTTCAAATATAAATGTATCAATCATAGACGGCATGAGTGCCCCATCTGTAACGACCCGCATTCTACGCATCATAGGATCGTAGAATATTTATTTCTGTCACATACGAAGTCGTATGGTCGTGTAGTTTTGGGAGACGACTATTGGGGTCATTTCCCATGTTCATGATTTTTCCCGATTTTTAAATGACCATTTTACCCCTAGTTGGCACTGTTTTGGCTATAACTTTTGACTGGAAAGGAATTTTGACCTGAAACCACTTCCATTGGCTCGGGATGATGGTTTCTCTTTCCGTAGAGTGGTTACATTAGCCAAACGGACTTACCGTTTGGGAGATATGGCTGAAACAAGTTTCAGATGGTGAAAAACAGCTTAATTGGGCTTAACCGGGTGATTAGCAGCTAGGCCCAAGGGGGATTTCGGGTTTAGGGGTATATAGGTGCTGATTAGGGTTAGAAAACATTTCTTTAGACATTTTCCAGCCGCCACTTTCGTTCCTCTTAACCTAGCCATGGCCTCCACTCTCTAAATCTCTCTAAAACACCCAAAATCACTTCCTAATCAAGGATTAAGGCTTAGAGGCATTAAATCAAGGAGGATTAGCACGAGGACCGAGGTAGAGCTGCTGTTATATATTGGAATTCGTGCAAATCAGAGGTTCACTTCAGATTTGAAAGTTTTATTGTGGCAAAGGTGAGTGATAGCATCGTTTTGACACTAATTACAGTTAATTAAGGGTAATTAGTGAAGATTAGCGAATTTATACGTAAATAAATTCTGGAAAAATTCTTAAAATTCTAAAATAATGTTTTAAGGCTCTGTTAGAAATTTGGGTTAATTTCGATGTGTTTTGCTAATCGTATGCTTGAACATGATTAAGAGGGATTATAGGAAAATGTGAGGTTTTGGCCACTTTTGATCCATTTTGATTCATTTAAATTGTTGTTTGTTGCTTGTGGTTGCTGTTATATGTTGCTATGACTCTTTGGTATGCTTTGTGATTGATTCCAATAGTTAGATTGGTCGAAAACGCCGTCGTATGGCGCAAAACACTCGCTAGAAAAGTTGCAGGAAATACTGCAGGGATCCGGATCGGATCGGGTAGGGGATCGGATCGGACATATCCGAACCGGACCGGGGCGTGGTACTTTCTGGAGCATGACGTGAAGAGGCAACAAGGAAGGCCTGGTCGGATCGGAGGGGCGTAGCGTGGGATCGGAAGGAACAAGGAGGACTGAAGTGGAAGAAAGAGGAGCATGGATACCATATTCTGAACCGAACTGATGCTGACGAGACGGAGACGGAGGCACTCAAGCTATGGAGTATCCGAACCGAACCGCTTCAGAATCACCGAACCGAACCGCATGAGGGAGAGCACCGAACCGCATGAGAGAGAGCACCGAACCGCATGAGGGAGAAGGACCCGAACCTAGAGGATGGTGGCACTCCGAACCGAACCGGGGAACGTATCCGAACCGAACCGAGCATGGGTGACCGGACCGAACCGGACGTGTACTTTTACTACTCCGTGATGACTCTTCTGAAGACCAACTCCAATTCGATCAAACCCGAGATGCAAAGGAAGTCCAAATGAGAAGTTGGAGCTTAAGATTCAGATGGGAATCAACGAGTTCGCTTCATGGTTGGGCTTTGCTGCGGGACGCGTGTCAAGGAGTTATCGACGTCTATAGCTTTGGACCACTATGGTAGGAGGTACGAAGGTGGATTCAGGGCCATTATGGCATCGGTAGAACCAAGGGCTACAACCAATGAAGTGGGTCATTGAAATGTTTGGTCATGACTCCATATGTTTAGCTTGGTCATAGCAGGGTTTCTACAAGTCGGGATTCGTCGTTGCCTCAGTTTGTCTAGTGTTTCAAAGTGGTAGATGTCGTACGCTTTACGCACTGAGTGAGAGATGTGAGGATGGTTGCTATGGATGGTTTGTTTGCTATCATTATGACATACACACCCCACCCCTGTATTCGTTACACTATTTATTATGGCACCTTAGAGTACTGTACGGTATGTGGTACTAACTCTTTGGTTGCAGGTCCAGGTTCAGGTATGGTTTAGTATACCTGTTATTACTCTGTTTAGATGCTTATCGCTCATACCAGGCTTTATGTCTGACCCAGAGTTTTATGTCTCCTCTTATTACTCTGGGTGCTCACACGAGCAGACTAGAGACAGGTTAGCTGGTGATGCACGGGTAGATGATCCGGAGACGAGCAGGAGGCTTCCACGTAATATATATAGTATCCTCCCTGTGTTGTTGAAGATCACTGCTTGGGCATTGGTGGTGCATCTTCTACTTTAGTTTTCTTTTATTAGAGACAGTAAATTTGGAAAATTGTAATAAGCTGTATTGGGATTTCCGCTGCTCTGATGTTGACATTGATTATTAGTTATCAGCTTATGCACTGTCTCGCCTGTTTTATGTCAAGTATGTTATTATTATATTTTATCCCATGCGCTGTGAGACATTCTACAGGTTCCCCGTTTAGTTCATTCTCTTCTTTCCTTTCCCCTGACGACCGTCCCGTGCTAGTTGGGCATGTGTACAGCGCACTGTCGGAGGAAATGCAGGCTGGTGCGGGGCGGGCCGTCACACTTGGTATCAGAGCTCTAGGTTGCGTAGTTAACCTAGGGAAGTTATCAGGGAGAGATAATATACGTATACGAGAGAGCGTATTTGTGATTACTTTGGTTTTTAAAAGCTACATATATATGTACTATTAGTAGTATAAGGATGAAGTCGTACTGCACTAGCACCACTATGGAGTCGTTAATCGTTTCCTTTTTCAGATTGACGATGAGCCGATATGTTAGAGGTACCGGTAGGGGAGCCAATAATGGGAATGCTGCTGACATGAGGACGATGTTTTACTGACCTCATGAGAGAGATGCTTAGAGATGTACAGAGGGCAGCTCCCAATGGTGGAAATGGTGGTGGTCCAATAGTGCAGGCGCCAAGAGTCGACTTCGCCAAGCTGAATAAGGATTATACTAGCCTTGGTGGGAAGCCGTTCCCAGGAACGGAGTTGGCCACGGATGTTCAGGATTGGTTGGATAGTTGCGAACGTATCTTCGAGGATTTGGGTATCGAGCATGCGATGAAGAGAAAGCTAACGTCCCGTCAGCTGCAAGGGCGGGCAATGAATTGGTGGAATGCTATAAAGGCAGCTACTCCCGAAGATCAGATTACTTGGGAGCAGTTTAAGGCTCGCTTTAGCGAGAAGTTCATTCCAGCTGCTCAGAAGTCAGTGCTGTTTAAGAAATTCTTGGAGCTCAAGCAGAATGGCAGAGCTGTCTCGGAGTATATTGCTGAATTTGACACTTTGTCAAAATACGGGTTATCTCTTATTGATACTGCGGAGAAGAAGAATGAGAAATTCATAACTGGGTTAGATCAGTACTTAGGGGAAAGGCTTATTAACCACATCGATGAGACGTTTGAGTCGATTGTGGGGAAAGCATTAAGATCGGAGAGTCTCTACCCTAAGCCGAAGACTGAGGTTGCATCCGCAGATGAGCCAAAGCCACAAGCAAGTGGGGGAGGCAAGGGTGGTTCCCAGAATAAAAGAAAGCAGAGTCAGACTAAGGATGGCCAGAAGAAAAAGAATAAACAAGATGTTGAGTGCTTCAGCTGTGGTAAGAAGGGCCATTATGCTAGTAATTGTCGGGCCAAGCCAGCGGATAGGAAGTGCTTCAACTGTGGCCAAATGGGACATCACAAGGACAAGTGTCCACAGCCCCCTAAGGAAAAGCAAATGGTGAAAGCCTACGCTCTTAATGCTATTCCTTCTTCGTCGAATGCCCCAACTGCGGCGGAGAAGGGAAAGAATGTCGTCATTCAAGGTATGCTTTCTGTTTATGATGTTCCTGTTAGAGTTTTGTTTGATATCGGAGCTTCCAGTTCTTTCATATCTAGTGACCTGGTAGATAGGTTGGGATTGGAGCCCGAGATTGTCGATAGACCTTTAGTAGTGACGAACCCGATTGGTGGTTCGACTAGCCTTAGCATGATTTGCCGCAATGTGGTCCTATCGAGTCATGGATGCATGTTTGTTTGTGATTGCTTTGTTTTGGGCTTTACTGGGTTTGGCATTATTTTGGGAGTAGATTGGCTCCAAAGATACGGGGTGGTGGTAGACTGTGAGGGCTTGTTGGTGACAGCTAGAGCGGATGATGGGCGGAGGATAGTGTTTGGTGGTCTACCCAGTAAGGGGGTATTGGCTAGTTTTCTAAACTCCCTCGACATTCCGCATAGTGAGTTGTCAGGTTTGCCCGTGGTTGGCCAGTATCCGGATGTTTTCGAAGAAGTGACCGGACTTCCACCACACCGAGAGATTGAGTTCCGTATTGATTTGGTAAAAGATGCCAGGCCTATAGTGATGCCACTTCGTCGTATGGCACCAAGGGAGCAGCGAGAGCTCGAGGTGCAAGTCAGCGATCTTTTGAAGAAGGGATTTATCAGAAGGAGTGTTTCTGAATGGGGAGCACCGGTTGTGTTTGCTACCAAGGCGGATGGTTCCCTTCGTTTGTGTGTAGACTACCGCGGGTTGAATAAAGTGACGAGGAAGAACAAGTATCCTCTACCGCGGATAGATGATTTGTTTGATCAGTTGAGTGGCGCGAGAGTATTTTCTCAGTTGGATCTCGCGACAGGTTTTCATCAGCTTAGAGTGGAAGCTGAGAGTATAGCTAGAACGGCATTTCGGACGCCGTCTGGGTTTTATGAGTGGTTGGTCATGCCTTTCGGGCTGACCAATGCCCCAGCATATTTTGTGGATCTTATGAATAGGGTATTCAGAGATCAGTTGAATAAGTTTGTCCTTGTGTTCGTTGATGATATTTTGGTCTATTCGAGGACAGAGGAAGAACACAAGGAACATTTAAGAGTAGTGATGGAGGTGTTGAGAAAACACCAATTGAAAGCAAAGTTTTCTAAGTGTCACTTCTGGAAGAGGGAAGTGAGGTTCTTGGGCCACGTTGTATCAGAAAATGGGATTGCCGTGGACCCGGCGAAGGTGGCTACGGTACAGGTTTGGCCTACGCCCAAGAATGCAACAGAGGTAAGAAGTTTCTTGGGATTAGCTGGATACTATCGTAAGTTTATCCAAAGTTTCTCCAAGATAGCAGCACCATTGACCCAGTTAACTAAAAAGAATCAAGCTTTTGTCTGGGATGGAAGGTGCGAGAATGCATTCAAGAGTCTAAAGGACAAGTTGACAAGCGCACCAGTGTTAGTCATTCCTAAAGGGAATGAAGAGATGACGGTATACACGGACGCCTGTGGTACCGGACTAGGTGTTGTATTGATGCAAAGCGGTAGGGTTATAGCTTACGCAAGTCGGCAATTGAAACCGCACGAGAGAAGATACCCTACCCATGATCTAGAATTGGCAGCGATCGTGTTCGCGTTAAAGATGTGGAGACACTATCTCTTGGGAGAAAGATTTGAGCTGTTTACAGATCATAAGTCGTTAAAGTATCTCTTCTCTCAGAAAGATCTGAATCTCCGTCAGCAGAGATGGTTAGAGTTCTTAGCTTCCTATGATTTTGACATCGCATACACACCAGGAAAGGGCAATGCGGTGGCTGATGCATTGAGTAGAAGACATGCCAGCTTAGGGGCTATGTTCCTTGAATGGAAGCAACTGGAGTTTATCGCGGGGTTTGATTTCAGACCAAAGTGCGAATTGGATCCAGAAATGTTAGCAAGTTTGACGATCAGACCCACTTTGATTGAGCGGATCGGCTCTAGTCAGAGGGACGATCCTAACCTATTGGAAATCATCTCCAAGTTAGAGATGGGTATCGATGAGGAGATGAACAAGTATGGGCTTGATCGAGATAGATGGCTTAGAAAGAATGGAAAGCTTGTTGTACCCAATGTCAATGGATTGAGGGATGAAGTGCTTAGAGAATGTCATCACTCAAAGCTGACTATACACCCCGGTGGTAATAAGATGTATAGAGACATGAAACAGACTTACTACTGGGAAGGAATGAAAAGAGACGTTGGGAAGTTTATATCCAAATGCATGAATTGCCAGCTAGTTAAAGCCGAGCAAAAGAAGCCTAGTGGATTGTTACAGCCATTGGAAATTCCCGAATGGAAATGGGAGCAAGTCTCGATGGATTTCATCGATGGTTTACCAAGGACTAGAACGGGACATGATAGCATTTGGGTGATTGTGGATCGATTGACTAAAAGCGCAAGGTTTATACCAGTCAAATCGACCAGAACAGCAGCTAAGTTAGCAGAGTTGTATATAAAGTGGGTAGTGAGATTTCATGGAGTACCTAAAGGCATTGTGAGCGACCGAGACCGTTGTTCACTAGTGGGTTTTGAAAGAGCTTACAAGAGGCTCTAGGGTCAGAGTTACATCTCAGTACCGCATATCATCCTCAGACCGACGGTCAGACGGAGAGGGTGAACCGTATTTTGGAAGACCTCTTGAGAGCATGTATATTGGATTTTGGTGGATCATGGGATGACTATTTGCATCTAGTAGAGTTTGCATATAATAATAGCTACCAATCCAGCATCGGTATGGCTCCGTTTGAAGCTTTGTACGAAAGACCTTGTAACTCACCATCATGTTGGATAGAGACTGGCGAGAAGTTTATGCTTGGACCAGATGTGGTGAGGGAAACTTCAGATAAGATCAAGATCATTCAACAACGAATGAAGGCAGCCTAGGATAGGCAGAAAAGTTATGCTGATAAGAGAAGAAGAGACTTAAAATTCTCCGTTGGTGATTTGGTGTTTGTCAAGATCTCTCCGTTGAAGAGCGTAATACGATTTGGCAGGAGAGGCAAGTTGGCACCAAGATTCGTTGGCCCATTCCCAGTTCTTGAACTAGTCGGGAATTTGGCATATAGAATTGACTTACCAGAGAAGATGGCGGGAGTTCACAACGTATTTCATGTTTCCCAACTAAGGAAGTTCGTCCACGACTCAGATATGACTATTTCACCTGATCAGTTAGAGGACTTCGAAGTAGAACCCGAGGCGGTTAGGAACCGCAAGCCGGCCCGTATTGTCGAGCACGACATGAAGCAACTTCGAAGGAAGGCGGTGAAGCTAGTCAAGGTACAGTGGAGCGAGGACGAGAGTGATTGTACTTGGGAGACAGAGGAGGACATTAGGAAGACACACCCAGAACTCTTTGCCTGGTAAGATTTTGACTTTGATTTAGTTTTCTGCATGCTAGGATAGGCTTGTTTGCTTGTTTTGCATGTTTGATTGTTGTATGTGGTTGTTAGGCATGCGGGATCCTTTGTATGTTTTGGGTTAAGGAATTTCGGGGGCGAAATTTCTTAAGGGGGGGAGAGTGTAACGACCCGCATTCTACGCATCATAGGATCGTAGAATATTTATTTCTGTCACATACGAAGTCGTATGGTCGTGTAGTTTTGGGAGACGACTATTGGGGTCATTTCCCATGTTCATGATTTTTCCCGATTTTTAAATGACCATTTTACCCCTAGTTGGCAATGTTTTGGCTATAACTTTTGACTGGAAAGGAATTTTGACCTGAAACCACTTCCATTGGCTCGGGATGATGGTTTCTCTTTCCGTAGAGTGGTTACATTAGCCAAACGGACTTACCGTTTGGGAGATATGGCTGAAACAAGTTTCAGATGGTGAAAAACAGCTTAATTGGGCTTAACCGGGTGATTAGCAGCTAGGCCCAAGGGGGATTTCGGATTTAGGGGTATATAGGTGCTGATTAGGGTTAGAAAACATTTCTTTAGACATTTTCCAGCCGCCACTTTCGTTCCTCTTAACCTAGTCATGGCCTCCACTCTCTAAATCTCTCTAAAACACCCAAAATCACTTCCTAATCAAGGATTAAGGCTTAGAGGCATTAAATCAAGGAGGATTAGCACGAGGACCGAGGTAGAGCTGCTGTTATATATTGGAATTCGTGCAAATCAGAGGTTCACTTCAGATTTGAAAGTTTTATTGTGGCAAAGGTGAGTGATAGCATCGTTTTGACACTAATTACAGTTAATTAAGGGTAATTAGTGAAGATTAGTGAATTTATACGTAAATAAATTTTGGAAAAATTCTTAAAATTCTAAAATAATGTTTTAAGGCTCTGTTAGAAATTTGGGTTAATTTCGATGTGTTTTGCTAATCGTATGCTTGAACATGATTAAGAGGGATTATAGGAAAATGTGAGGTTTTGGCCACTTTTGATCCATTTTGATTCATTTAAATTGTTGTTTGTTGCTTGTGGTTGCTGTTATATGTTGCTATGACTCTTTGGTATGCTTTGTGATTGATTCCAATAGTTAGATTGGTCGAAAACGCCGTCGTATGGCGCAAAACACTCGCTAGAAAAGTTGCAGGAAATACTGCAGGGATCCGGATCGGATCGGGTAGGGGATCGGATCGGACATATCCGAACCGGACCGGGGCGTGGTACTTTCTGGAGCATGACGTGAAGAGGCAACAAGGAAGGCCTGGTCGGATCGGAGGGGCATAGCGTGGGATCGGAAGGAACAAGGAGGACTGAAGTGGAAGAAAGAGGAGCATGGATACCATATTCCGAACCGAACTGATGCTGACGAGACGGAGACGGAGGCACTCAAGCTATGGAGTATCCGAACCGAACCGCTTCAGAATCACCGAACCGAACCGCATGAGGGAGAGCACCGAACCGCATGAGAGAGAGCACCGAACCGAACCGCATGAGGGAGAAGGACCCGAACCCAGAGGATGGTGGCACTCCGAACCGAACCGGGGAACGTATCCGAACCGAACCGAGCATGGGTGACCGGACCGAACCGGACGTGTACTTTTACTACTCCGTGATGACTCTTCTGAAGACCAACTCCAATTCGATCAAACCCGAGATGCAAAGGAAGTCCAAATGAGAAGTTGGAGCTTAAGATTCAGATGGGAATCAACGAGTTCGCTTCATGGTTGGGCTTTGCTGCGGGACGCGTGTCAAGGAGTTATCGACGTCTATAGCTTTGGACCACTATGGTAGGAGGTACGAAGGCGGATTCAGGGCCATTATGGCATCGGTAGAACCAAGGGCTACAACCAATGAAGTGGGTCATTGAAATGTTTGGTCATGACTCCATATGTTTAGCTTGGTCATAGCAGGGTTTCTACAAGTCGGGATTCGTCGTTGCCTCAGTTTGTCTAATGTTTCAAAGTGGTAGATGTCGTATGCTTTACGCACTGAGTGAGAGATGTGAGGATGGTTGCTATGGATGGTTTGTTTGCTATCATTATGACATACACACCCCACCCCCGTATTCGTTACACTATTTATTATGGCACCTTAGAGTACTGTACGGTATGTGGTACTAACTCTTTGGTTGCAGGTCCAGGTTCAGGTATGGTTTAGTATACCTGTTGTTACTCTGTTTAGATGCTTATCGCTCATACCAGGCTTTATGTCTGACCCAGAGTTTTATGTCTCCTCTTATTACTCTGGGTGCTCACACGAGCAGACTAGAGACAGGTTAGCTGGTGATGCACGGGTAGATGATCCGGAGACGAGCAGGAGGCTTCCATGTAATATATATAGTATTCTCCCTGTGTTGTTGAAGATCACTGCTTGGGCATTGGTGGTGCATCTTCTACTTTAGTTTTCTTTTATTAGAGACAGTAAATTTGGAAAATTGTAATAAGCTGTATTGGGATTTCCGCTGCTCTGATGTTGACATTGATTATTAGTTATCAGCTTATGCACTGTCTCGCCTGTTTTATGTCAAGTATGTTATTATTATATTTTATCCCATGCGCTGTGAGACATTCTACAGGTTCCCCGTTTAGTTCATTCTCTTCTTTCCTTTCCCCTGACGACCGTCCCGTGCTAGTTGGGCATGTGTACAGCGCACTGTCGGAGGAAATGCAGGCTGGTGCGGGGCGGGCCGTCACACCATCCCACTATGTCGCCATACTAGGCTCTACAAATAAAACCGAAAAGTCACGTATTGGAAGTTGGATTTCCGTCTATGAACCGAGGCAAGGGATCGTCCTCACCGCTTCGAGACAATCTAACCTGCCATGTCTCAGGGCAAGTACTCTGTCAAGCCCTTGGATCGTCAGGGCCGGTCCACCCATGTGGATTAAAATGCCTGAATACTGTGTTTCCCCACCCTATGGGGAGTAAACTGGTCATATCCCGACCAAACCATCGGCCCTGTAATGACCGATATAACCGAGGCACCTCGCTATCCATCATCCACATAAGTAAAATCTCAGGCCTTGCAAAAACACTGACACCACTCCTAGCTAGAAAGAAACGCATGTCCTCCCTGATGTCCTCTTCCATTTCATGTTCACCCTGGGGTCTGAGGCTCGCGAATTAACGCTACACAAAGCTATGCTATATTAAAGCCCTTCTTTGATCATCAACCACAAGAATATGCTTTTCAACAGAAGCCTTGATCATTTGCATCTCAACATGCCACGTTTTCAATCCAACGTCAGACACACATCCATTTTCAAGTACGTTCTGGGTCTGAACGAAACCCGAGGCACCTTATTCCTTGTCCCGTATGTCCAATTATAGGAGAGAGGCCCTCGCATATCCATCGATCTCCAAGTACGTCTGGACGATCACCAATTATTCCTTCGTCCTGGGTGTACAGCCCAATCAAGACATCAGGAATCATCCAAATGATGTAAAGACCTCCGGTCTTCAACCACCGTCTTCACCTTCGACTTATCGTCGAATCGGTTATTCAAAATGGGATAAACCCGGTCTTTCTGAATAACTCGTGTATTTTATAAACTAGTGCAACACAAACACAACATACGCTTCATTCCAATTCAGAATATTCTTTTATTCAACTATTCTTTTCATAATGTAAACCATATTAAGGTTTTCCAAACTAGTCGGAATTAGCGAACCTTACTAAAGTAATCATTTATTTAATTTTCCAATCCCAACCTATTTATCCCATGAAGAAAAATTGGTAATACTTCATATTTAACACCCACAGTGTATCGGTAAATTTAATTACCATTTCACATTCAAATCTAATTAAATATTTAACTATCTCTTGAAGTAAAACTGGTGGTACTCCATTCTCGATCATTTCTTGAATTTGATAATTTTAGTTATCCCATTCACCTTTCAATCTATTTAAAGATTCATTAAAACTCTAATTCAGTTTTAATCTCCAAAAATCATCACTTAATGATTATCCAAAGTTAAGAAATTACTCTTATCTTTAACTGGTTTAAAGAACTAATGTCATTTAAAACACAGCTCACGATAAACCCAAAATCACATTCCGTTAACAATGAATCTTCATGGAAAATAGATCAATATATATAATTGATATAAACTTCCATATCCAACCGATAATATAAATGGAATAACGGCAAAGCTTTTAAATTCCATATATAGTAACATTCTTCCTCCACAGAAGTTCACTTCGATTATTGCCAAATCGAATTCCATTCCATTCCAATTTATTTAATTAAATTGAAAAACTTTTCTTTGGAAAATTTCCCTTACTATTGTTTGAAAGATTTATAAATTCCAAATCATATTTCACTGTAAGTTAGGTTAAAGAACAAATGTCCTTAAAAACACAGTTCACGATAAACCCAATTCACATTCTATTTTATCCCAGTTCCTTAATATAATTGGAAACTCCAATAATCTTATTTAAAAGATTTATTCTTCTCACACGGGGTTTAAGAACAGTGTTAATTAAGGCACCGTTCACGACAAACTCAAAATCCAATTTGATATCAAATACAAGGCTCTGAATAGAAAATATATCGCTTATATTCAATATTAAATTCTGAAACCAACGAATATCGTATTGGAAATAATGATATAAAATATATCTTCCAAATTGTCATAACAGTATCTGTATCATCACGGAATTCATTATCGAAATATTTTGAAGAGAATTTCAATTCAAATACATTCCAATTCATATATTAGAAATTCTGGTTATTTTGAAAACCATTTCAAAATCCAATTTATTTATTTGAAAATATTGGATTATATTTCTAGTTCATAACTAGTTCATTTTGATAAAAAAATAAATGTTTATCTTTTCAAATATGGAATTTTTCATCCTAATTCTTTCCAAATCATTTATTTTGATTTTACACAAATTTCTAATATTTTCAATAATTTTATCAAGGCCCGTACAGTCGATTTCCACTAACGGCTATCGAACTACATCCATAACGACCTTTTCCAAATTTGATTTGGACATATCACCAAATCCAACAGTTAGATTTCAAATCTCTTATACTCTTGGAAAGCTCTTTCCGATACAAACCTAACGGTTCTGGTTTTAGGAGAATCCAACGGTCGGATCTCCCGTAATGTCAATGCGAAGTCAATGGTCGAAATTCGCAAACGGTCGCTGCGCGGCGCGTTCTATTCAGGCTATTAAATATATAAATAATATATATACATATATTATATATTTCATTCAAAACTTATTTTATAAATTCGTTTTAAAATCGATTCCAACTTCTTTTCCAATTTTAAACCAAAATTGAATATTCTACATCATTATACTATAAATGATATTACTTTCAAAATATTTGATTTTGAAATAATTTCCTTTTCGTTATTCATTATAAAAATGAATAAAATCTATATAATTATCGTTCACTTCCAAAATGGCGCTCATCTAACCAACACGGCTTCATACTTTTCTTGTTTTCGTGTCCATCCAAAATCGGACATCAAAATCAGATTTTGATTCTTTTCTGAATATTATTTTAAAATATTCCTTATTTTCCAAATTGTAGTGAGACCCAATCAATTACCATGTAATGTTACTTATATGGATTCCATACAACACATGTATATAATCAACCATCATCCAAAGTGCATTACACAACTGCATAAGCATTAAATATAAATAATTAACGCTTACAACAGTTTGTCAACCAAATGATTGACATACAACTAAACAATTGAGATTAGTGTATGTCAAATATTATCCCAATACCTGTGTGGGGTTTCAATCAACACATACAGATTTTATTTATGCAATTGGGCGACGTGTAAAATATATCGTCCCAATCCATATCAGTAAAATGGGTGTACATAAACAAATCGTCTGATTTGTTTATGAATATTTATTTCCATTTCTGTACCCGCTAAATTTTTTATTTTTAACCATAAAATATTTATTTCATTACATGAATATTTTATACTCTTCATTTATACAATAAAAAAGATATTTTTATTATTCAAATATTTTTAGAAAATTTCGGCAGCATAACGACGCGATACTAAACCAGGATAAGGTTTAATCTTATCCCCCGCCAAATAACGGCGCACGTCCTACCCAAACCAAATCGTATCGATTCAATTTTCATTTCAAACCACATTCAAACAAATAAATCAACCCAAAGAAACATCCATGATTTCAATCAAAGGTGTCGGGTGCTACTAAGCACCGTCTGCATCCTAGTATATATTTTAACTAGAATACACATCAGAGTGAGGAGTTCTCACCTAAAAGCTAAACCAAACGCCGCGACACTTCTTATATGGAAAATCTTTGCCACGTTTCCAATCGGTTCCATCGCACTCAGTTTCACACGATTTATAAAAAATCAAATTTTTATTTCAATGCTATATAGATAAAAATCACATTTTTATACCGCTATTATATAGATAAAAATTATATTTTTATACGCTACTATATAGATAAAAATTATATTTTTATTCCACTTTATATGAAATGAAGTTCATATTTTTATATCGCTAAAAATTGAATCTTTATGTAATAAAAAAAATATAACCTTTTCTAAATTAAAAAATCATATTTGTATATGATAAAAATCTAGTCTTTATATGATTAAAAATCTAATCTTTCATGTGTTAAAAATCTAATCTTTATATGTTAAAAATCCTATTCTTTACCTTAATAAAAATCCTATTTTTATCTCATTAAAAATCTCAACTTTCCTAATCAAAAAATCGTATCTTTACTAGTAAAAATCATTTCTTTTTGTTTTTCAAAAATCATCTTTTCTTTTATAAAAATCAAATCCTTTTTGTTTAGAAAAATATAATCTTTTCATTATTAAATATATAATCTTTATCATTATAAACATATAATTTTTTCCTTAATCTTTTCTAAATCAAAAATCATATATTTTTCCTATAACAATGTTGTATTATACAATAAAATCGAATTAACAAACGATGCTAAAAAAAGGTAAAAAGAAAAATAAAAAAAAATTAAAGGCTCACTGTTTTCTGAGGGAGTGGAGCTCGTGGTTGGTGGTGCCTGACGCGGGGTAGGCCGGGGGTCGCGATCAGGCAGGGGAGGTGCAGGCGAGGTGGAGGCGCGCTGGTCTCGTGGTGGGCTGTGGTCTTCTCAGCTTGGGGGGGTTGAAGAATGGGGAGAGGAGGAAGGGAGAGATCGCCTGCGGTGATGGAGGGGGTGGTCCAGCGACGACTGCGGCGGCGGCTCTCCAGGAGGGCGACAAGCGTGTTCGGGTTTTTTTTCTAGATCTGAAGTCGATTTCCATGGGGAAAGAGAAAGGGGGGTTAAGGCCTTTATAAATTAATTTATTTTATATTTAATTATAAAAAAAGTTGACTTTTATTTCGACCTCCAAACGAGACCTAACGACTGTCGTCCATAGCTAATTACCCCCTTTCCGAACACAATGGGATATGTCCCACAAGCCTATTCGACCTTTTCATTTAGTTTTTATCAAATTTAAAATATAAATTAATAGAACGGTCAATATTGATTTTAACGTACATTTTAATTTACAGGGGCCACATACGGCTTCCAAAATTTCTAGAAAAATTATTTCTAGCTTCGTATTGCCGATATGGTCCTAATAAAATTAATTTCGTCGAATTTGGAGATCGTTTGAAAATGGACTTTTCCTGGTCGATCCAATTCAACTAAAATTGTTAAAACATGTTTTCCTTTGCCACGCTCACATATTAATTTCAAAAATTATAGAATTTGAAATCTAATAATAATTTGACATTCTGGTCCCAACAAAAGTGGTTTCGTCCAAAACGAAGGTCGTTTGCAAAAATTTCTATTATTAAGGGCGATATTTATTCCATAGCGACTATTCTATTCAACTGGCCATAACTTTTTATTTCCGCTATGAAATTTCAATTTTTCAGATCCGTTAGAAAGATATCGTTTAACAGATTTAAATATTTCTTGTTTCATCAAAATCTAGTATATTTTGAATCCTGTACATTCAGTTAAAGTTCAAAGTTGAATTTTAAAACTGTCGCGCCATTTCAGGCTCGTTATACATAATTAAAATAAATATTTATATTCTAACTTTGATTTAAATAAATTTACATGCTCTAATTCTATTCAAAATAAATTTCTGGTTGTTATTATTTAAAATAAATCATTTTAAATATTCAAAATTCATTAAAATGGCCAAAATAAAATTTTTAATTTGGCTTGGATTTTCCGAGTTGTTGCAATCTCCCCCACTTAAAATCTATTCGTCCTCAAAAAGGAACGGAGCTGAAAGTTGTTTAACTAACCAACTCAACTTTCATTATTTTCATTATAGCTTAAGTTCTTCAACTTTTCAGTTTCTAAGAATTTTCCAACTCTTCAAAAATTTGGCTAATACCCTAAATTTTCAAAAAAAATCGCCATAACCTCCCCTACACGGGGAGCATTGGGAAAATCCCCAAACCACCACACATGCCATCTCATCTCAAAAAGAAAAAGAAACAGCCAAGCGGTTAGCCATTCGGCTCATAAAATCATCAAAACCCAAGAAATACCATAAACATGTACCTATTTGTCGGGCATACAATTTTATTCCTTTGCTTAGCTTCCTTGCTATGACCTGCTCAATGTATATACACATATACAAATATGCAATTTCAAGAAATTTTCAATTTAGTTCAATATTTGGTCAATTTGGCTAAATTTGCCTTTCCATTCATATATTAGTTTCAACCATTTTATTAGTCAAACTAATAATCAAACAACACAATCAACAATTAATTAGTTGATTAACCTTTCAAATGCATAACTTTAATGTATAGTCAAAAATCAAATTTTTGATGCCAAATCACGACAATAACCCTATCTAGTTTTGGTTCTCACACCAGTCTAATGGAAATATATAGATATCCCACTTTTGAAATTCGAACACAAATGTTGATGATGGTATACCGATATCAGAATCCTCTCCAGGCGACTAGAGTGTGATTCTACATCTATCCAGTATATTTGGGACTTCATATACACGCTAGCTAGGCGTATATGCAAAATCTTCATATACTAGATTGTCCAAATCCAATATAAAATGAAATATTCAAATACGCAGAATAAGGCTTAAATTTTCAAAATAAACTTTGGTTTCATTTTTATTTTTAAAACAACACTCTTTCGACTCGTTCTAGGATGCTACTGATCCCATCTCTAACGAGTCATTCCCATTGGATATTACTAATCCAATCTCTGATGAATCCTTTCATTTGCTTCTAATGTGTCTTGTTCTCGAGCTCTGTAAAACAAAGCTCCATTACCAAGTAAAACAACCCGAACTTCCCCGTGAAGGAAAGAGCGGATTGAGTTTAGAATAAGACAAACCAAAACACAAACAGAAGAACATTCATTGCTTATCACATCAATTTACATTAGGGTAATACAAAACACAACTGAAAGAGATACACGGATACAGAGCTTTCCGAATATCATTCTAGCTGTAAACCAGGATCCTGTGAATAATATATCTGCAAAACCTAACTACCAGCTGCCCGTGTGGAAAATAGGGGCAACCAAAGTTTAGGTTAAAACAATAAACTCCAGGTCAGCCATGTGACAGGTGTGAGAACAAAAACAGTTATTAATCTTTATTTTAAAGTTGGGTAAATCAAGAGACTACGCCGTATAACACGGAACATGATTAACCCCAAGAATACCAGTGCATAAGACATACAGCGCAATGCTAAATAAAGAAAATGAAGCTATTATAAGACTCAGGACCTATCACACAATGCAACACAAACTAGAGGATAGAGTTTTTCCTTATAATAGCCAAATATGCTTGGTACACAAAATCTTATCTTTTATTATTACTATAAGTGAAGAAATCAACTTCAAATATAAATGTATCAATCATAGACGGCATGAGTGCCCCATCCCACTATGTCGCCATACTAGGCTCTACAAATAAAACCGAAAAGTCACGTATCGGAAGTTGGATTTCCGTCTGTGAACCGAGGCAAGGGATCGTCCTCACCGCTTCGAGACAATCTAGCCTACCATGTCTCAGGGCAAGTACTCTATCAAGCCCTTGGATCGTCAGGGCCGGTCCACCCGATGTGGATTAAAATGCCTGAACACTGCGTTTCCCAGCCCTATAGGGCGTAAAACTGGTCATATCCCGACCAAACCATCGGCCCCGTAACGACCGATATAACCGAGGCGCCTCGCTATCCATCATCCACATAAGTAAAATGCCAGGCTTGCAAAAACAATGACACCACTCCTAGCTAAAAAGAAACGCATGTCCTCCCTGATGTCTTCTGCCGTTTCAGGTTCACCCCGGGGTATGAGGCTCGCGAATTAACGCTACACAAAGCTATGCTATATTAAAACCCTGCTTTGATCATCAACCACAAGACTCTGCTTTTCAACAGGAGCAATTGATCCTTTGCATCTCAGCATGCCACGTTGTCAATCCAACGTCAAACACACATCCATTTTCAAGTCCGTACTGGGTCTGAACTAAACCGGAGGCACCTTATTCCTTGTCCCATATGTCCAATTACAGGAGAGAGGCCCTCGCATATCCATCGATATCCAAGTGCATCTCGACGATCACCAATTATTCCTTCGTCCTGGGTGTACAGTCCAGACAAGACATAAGGAATCATCCAAACGATGTGAAGACCTTTGGTCTTCAACCACCGTCTTCACCTTCGACTTATCATCGAATCAGTTATTCAAAATGGGATAAACCCGATCTTTCCAAATAACTCGCGTATTTTATAAACTAGTGTTACACAAACAAAACATACGCCTCATTCCAATTCAGAATATTCTTTTATTCAACTATTCTTTTCATAATGTAAACCATATTAAGGTTTTCCAAACTAGTCGGGATTAGCGAACCTTACCTAAGTAATCATTTATTTAATTTCCCAATCCCAACTTATTTATCCCATGAAGCAAAACTGGTAATACTTCATATTTAACACCCACGGTGTTATCGGTAAATTTAATTACCATTTCACGTTCAAATCTAATTAAATATTTAACTATCTCTTGGAGTAAAACTGGTGGTACTCCATTCTCTATCATTTCTTGAATTTGATAATTTTAGTTATCCCATTCACCTTTCAGTCTATTTAAAGATTCGTTAAAACTCTAATTCAGTATTAATCTTCAAAAATCATTACTTAATGATTATCCAAAGTTAAGAAATTACTCTTATCTTTAACTGGGTTAAAGAACTAATCTCATTTAAAACACAGCTCACGATAAACCCAAAATCACATTCCATTAACAATGGAATCTTCACGGAAAACAGACCAATATATATAATTGATATAAACTTCCATATCCAACCGATAATATAAATGGAATAACGGAAAAGCCTTTTAAATTCCATATATAGTAATTGTCCTCCTCCACAGAAGTTCACTTCGATTATTACCAAATCGAATTCCATTCCATTCCAATTTATTTAATTAAATTGGAAAACTTTTCTTTGGAAAATTTCCCTTAAATCTTGTTTGAAAGATTTATAAATTCCAAATCATATTTCACTGTAAATCAGGTTAAAGAAAAAGAACGAATGTCCTTAAAAACACAGTTCACGATAAACCCAATTCACATTCTATTTTATCCCAGTTCCTTAATATAAATGGAAACTCCAATAATCTTATTTAAAAGATTTATTCTTCTCACACGGGGTTCAAGAACAGTGTTACTTAAGAAACTGTGCACGACAAACCCAAAATCTAATTTGATATCAAATACAAGGCTCTGAATAGAAAATATATCGCTTATATTCAATATCAAATTCTGAAACCAACGAATATCGTATTGGAAATAACGATATAAAATATATCTTCCAGATTCCCATAACAATATCCGTATCATCATGGAATCCAATATCGAGATATTCCGAAGAAAATTTCGATTCAAATTCATTCCAATTCATATTTTGGAAATTCTGGTTATTTTGAAAACCATTTCAAAATTCAATTTATTTATTTGAAAATATTAGATTATATTTCTATTTCTATTTCATAAATAGTTCATTTCGATAAAAATATATTTTTATCTTTTCAAATATGGAATTTTTCATCCCAATTCTTTCCAAATCATTTATTATGATTTTACACAAACTAGTAATATTTTCAATAATTTTATCAAGGCCCGTACAGTCGATTTCCACTAACGGCTATCGAACTGCATCCATAGCGACCTTTTTCAAATTTGATTTGGACATATCTCCAAATCCAACCGTTAGATTTCAAATCTCATATATTCCTTGGAAAGCTCTTTCCAATACGAACCTAACGATTCTGGTTTTAGGAGAATCCGATGGTCAGATCTTCCGTAATGTCAATGCGAAGTCAATAGTCGAAATTCGCAAACGGTCGGTGCGCGACGCATTCTATTCAGGCCATTAAATATATATATATATAATATAATATATATATATATATTATATATATTTCGTTCAAAACGTATTTTATAAATTCGTTTTAAAATCGATTCCAACTTCTTTTCCAATTTTAAACCAAAATTGAATATTCTACATCATTATACTATAAATGATATTACTTTCAAAATATTTGATTTTGAAATAATTTCCTTTTTGTTATTCATTATAAAACTGAATAAAATCGATATATTATCGTTCACGTCCAAAATGGTGCTAATCTAACCAACACGGGTTCATACTTTTCATGTTTTCGTGTCCATCCAAAATCGGACATCAAAATCAGTTTTTGATTCTTTTCTGAATATTATTTTAAAATATTCCTTATTTTCCAAATTGGAATGAGACCCAATCAATTACCAAATAATGTTACTTATATGGATTCCATACAACACATGTATATAATCAACCATCATCCAAAGCGCATTACACAACTGCATAAGCATTAAATATAAATAATTAACGCTTACAACAGTTTGTCAACCAATCGATTGACATACAACTAAACAATTGGGATTAGTGTATGTCAAATATTATCCCAATATCCGTGTGGGGTTTCAGTCAACACATACAGATTTTATTTGTGCAGTTGGATGATGTGTAAAATATATCGTCCCAATCCATATCAGTAAAATGGGTGTACATAAACAAATCGTCTAATTTGTTTATGAATATTTATTTTCATTTCTGTACCCGCTAAAAATTATATTTTTAACCATAAAATATTTATTTCATTATATGAATATTTTATATTGTTCATTTATACAATAAAAAGTATATTTTTATTGTTCAAATATTTTTAGAAAATTTTGGCAGCATAACGGCGCGATACTAAACCGGGATAAGGTTTAATCTTATCCCCCGCCAAATAACGGCGCACGTCCTACCCAAACCAAATCGTATCGATTCAGTTTTCATTCCAAACCACATTCAAACAAATAAATCAACCCAAACAAACAACCAAACATCCATGGTTTCAATCAAAGGTGTCGGGTGCTACTAAGCACCGTTTGCATCCTAGTATATATTTTAACTAGAAAATACATCAGAGTGAGGAGTTCTCATCTAGAAGATAAACCAAACGCCGCGACTCTTCTTATTTAAAAAATCTTCGCCGCGTTTCCAATCGGTTCCATCGCACTCTATTTCACACGATTTATATAAAAATCACATTTTTATTTCAATGCTATATAGATAAAAATCACATTTTTATACCGCTATTATATAGATAAAAAATATATTTTTATACGCTACTATATAGATAAAAATTATATTTTTATTCCGCTCCATACAAAATAAAGTTCATATTTTTATATCGCTAAAAATCGAATCTTTATGTAATAAAAAAATCTAACCTTTTCTAAACTAAAAAATCATATATGTATACGATAAAAATCTAGTCTTTATATGATTAAAAATCTAATCTTTCATGTGTTAAAAATCTAATCTTTATATGTTAAAAATACTATTCTTTACCTTAATAAAATTCATATTTTTATCTCATTAAAAATCTCAACTTTCCTAAACTAAAAATCATATCTTCACTAATAAAAATCATTTCTTTTTGTTTTCAAAAATCATATCTTTTCTTTTATAAAAATCAAATCCTTTTTGTTTAGAAAAATATAATCTTTTCATTATTAAAAATATAATCTTTATCATTATAAACATATAATCTTTTCTAAATCAAAAATCATATATTTTTCCTATAATAATGATGTATTATGCAATAAAATCGTATTAACAAACGATGCTAAAAAAAGGTAAAAAGAAAAATAAAGAAATAAAAAAATTAAAGGGCTCACTGTTTTCAGAGGGGGTGGAGCTCGTGGTTGGCGGCGCCTGACGCGGGGTAGGCCTGGAGTCGCGGTTAAGCAGGGGAGGCGCAGGCGAGGTGGAGGCGCGCCGGTCTCGCGGTGGGGTGCGGTCTTCCCAGTTTGGGGGAATCGGGGTTGAAGAACGGGGAGAGGAGGAAGGGGGAGATCGCCTACGGCGATGGAGGGGGGGTGGTTCGGCGACGACCGCGGCGGCGGTGGCTCTCCAGGAGGGCGACGAGCATGTCCGGATTTTTTTCTAGATCTGAAGTCGATTTCCACGGGGAAAGAGAAAGGGGGTAAAGGCCTTTATAAATTATATTTTATATTTAATTATAAAAAAGTTGACTTTTATTTCGACCTCCAAATGAGACCGAATGACTGTCGTCCATAGCTAATTACCTCCATTCCGAACACAATGGGATATGTCTCGCAAGACGATTGGACCTTTTCATTCAGTTTTTATCAAATTTAAAATATAAATTAATAAAACGGTCAATATTAATTTCAACGTACATTTTAATTTACAGGGGCCACATACGGCTTCCAAAAATTTTAAAAAAATTATTTCTAGCTTCGTATTGCCAATATGGTCCTAACAAAATTAATTTCGTCGAATTTGGAGACCGTTTGAAAAATGGACTTTTCCTAGTCGACCCAATTCAACTAAAATTGTCAAAACACGTTTTCCTTTGCCATGCTCACATATTAATTTGAAAAATTATGGAATTTGAATCCTAGAAATAATTTAACAATTCGGTCCTAACAAAAGAGGTTTCGTCGAAAACGGAGGACATTTGCAAAATTTCTATTTTTGAGGGCTATATTTATTCCATAGCGACTATTCTGAATATTTAACTGTCCATAACTTTTTATTTCCGCTATGAAATTTCAATTTTTCAGATCCGTTAGAAAGATATCATTTAACAGATTTAAATATTTCTTGTTTCATCAAAATCCGATATATTTTGAATCTTGTACATTCAATTAAAGTTCAAAGTTGAATTTTAAAACTGCCGCGCCATTTCATGCTCGTTATATATAATTAAAATAAATATTTATACTCTAACTTCGATTTAAATAAATTTACATGCTCTAATTCTATTCAAAATAAATTTCTAGTCATTATTATTTAAAATAAATCATTTTCAATATTCAAAATTCATCAAAATAGCCAAAATAAAAAATTTAATTTGGCTCGGATTTTCCGAGTTGTTACAATAAATTTCATCATTTTCTTTTGAAACGATTCCCATTTCCCTTTCTAATATTCGTTCTTGAATTTACATTCCCAAATTATTTTATTATTTCATCCCATTTCTAAATATCGTTTATAAACCAAACTTCTTTTTTTAGTATAAATTAAACAAGTTATTATATTCTAATCTATTTGAAATTCAATTTCTATATAAAAATATATTTTCCCTTTTTAAAACTCGAATTCTCTTCCCATATATTTTCATGGTAATTAAATACAGTTATTTTAGGGCCAATGTTATTCAAACATCCCAAACACACAATATTAACCACAGATCATTTGTCACATCATATAATACAATAAATGAAAAACAACAATACAATTGTTAAGGAATCCAGTTGGATTGCTCCAAACTGTTTCCGTGCATCCACAGATGTTCAACATGAATAATACGAATTTTAGATCAATATGAAATATTATAATAAATAGAATCAGTTTTCAACTAATGACTTATGTATATAACCATATCTATGAATTCAACCCATTAATTAGCAATTCATCCAAACAACTATCACACAACATTCAATCAATACTTAACAATATTAAATAATGTTTATAATATTATAAAATTGGACACAGTTAGTGAGTTTACTCACCGTGGTCGTTAATCGTTGAATAACGAATAACGTTCGATTGATCCAGTCAGCCGTTTTATTTTTCCATAAATTCAAATGATCTCTGAATGTCTTCAAACCATCTTCATTGTGTAGCCTATGATCATACAATCGCAAGAATCCAAATTTACGAAATTCTGATAACGTATATACTAGATATTAAAATTACAAGCCGGTATACCTAAATAAATTTAAAAAACTTGAATTTTATTTTAACCGGGCCTTGCCCTTAAAAATACAGCCCACTAAGTCATTATCGAAATCAACAAATACATCTCCACCCTATAATGCATCCCATTGCATTTTAAAACACAATTATGGCATGTTATAGATTATATATATATACATAAATTTGGGCTTCACAAATAAAAGTTAGCCCATTCAACCTGCCATGCTCCAATACCCAATCCAAACATCTTCTTCCCTCCTGCTACAAAACAACGCACCCCATACAGTAGAAAACTTCCCATGTAGCTACTAAAATCCTCCTCTCGCTTGTTAATTAAAATGCATGCATATATGTGTCTTCATGCCTGCGAATCCAAAACCTCCCTTCCCCTCATCCCGTACACAAACCAGACCCATGCCGCACTTCCTGGTCTCCTTTCTCTCATGATGATCTGCACCTACTTTTCAATCCCTCAACACTTCTTCTTTCCAACAAAACCACTCTCAAGTAAACACAATTCGCATGATCAAGCTGCTCCAATTTCACTTTTTCACTTCATACAAACAGGCTACACTCCTCACGTAATAAGACAAAAAGAAGTAGAATGGATACAGAAAAATGGAATTATCTTTTGTTCCTTGCGTGAGTGGCTTTACATAGAAATGGAAAGAAAACAAAGTGTTTTTGTTTGAAAAAGAATGATGGGCAAAATATGTTTTTCCTAAAAACAATTTCCCTCCTTGCTTACTGTCCTCCGTGAGGAGAACAAATTTATATTGTGCCTTAAAGTTGTGTTTTAAATGGAAGAATGGTTTTCTTTTGCTTTTGCGTTCAAAGGAGAGAACTGAAGGTTTTTCTGTGTATTTATTGATTTTCGAACCTTGCTTGCCAAGGAATGTGAATCCATACCTTACCCAGATAATGCCTTCCTTTACTTCTTTCTTAAGGTTTAGATAGTAGGCTGTTTTACGTTGCACATGTCACAGCTGAACTCTTTTATACTTTTAGGCAAGATTTTTTAGGTGAGTAGGGTATATAGATTTTTAATGGGGACGGTGACAATTCATTTAGTATGCAGAAGATGGGTACTTTATTTGATAAGAGCAAAGTTTTTTTTTTGTACAATTATTTAATGGTTTGAGTACCTGTTTTCACCTGTTCCAGCAAAGTTGGTCGGCTTAGTATTTAGGTAGATTTTCACTTCATGGTTAAGAGTTAGTATGCATGCATATGGTAGCATAGGTTTTGATGTTGCAATTCTTAGGCTGAAAGGGAACGATGGTACACCATACATTATGTTTTCAATATGTAGGTATGTACAAGTTACTTTATAGCATGGCTAAGTACCTTTTAATTTAATGTAAGGCACAAGAGTCATACTCCATTAAATGCAAAAGCATACGTGTAGACATAGTTTGAAAATATTAGTTTTCATGGTATCCCCATTCCACACAACTCTGTCTCATTCGAACCGCTAAGACAAAACTAAAAATACCATTATGTCAAGTAATGCTCCATGGTCACAAAACGATAATAAAATAGGTAAGTTGACTTACTTTGTGAAATCCCAAAACGTTGATGTAGGGTATAAAATACGTTAATAGAAAAGTGGCTTATTTTCCAAATTAAAAATTATGGAAAAATCCTATAAATTAAATTATCCATACTTCTTAAAAATCTTATCCAAATTCAAAACAGATATTTTATTAAAATAAAATAAATCGTTATGGTTTATAAACGATTTCATAGTGACTTTCTGAAAATTTGATTTAGACATAACTTACTATCTATAAGACGAAACCTCGATTTTTCACTTCTATTAGAAAAATATAGTTCAATAGATTCAAACATTTCTTGTTTCGAAGAAATCCGACTTATAACGAACCCTGTATACTCGGTTGAAGTCCAAAACGTAATATTACAAACTACCACGATGTTTCGAGCTCGATTTAAATTATATTATAATTAATACGTTCAAACCTTGTTTAAATATTATACTCGTTATTATAATTCAATTTTAAACAAAATTAAATCTTAAAAACGATCTAATTCACAAAATATTGTCAACTCACTATTTCCGACCATTTTGGAAATTAAATTTTATTACACCATTATTTATATTAATTTAATATTTTAAATTATTTAATTAAATCATTTAAATTACCAAACCACTGCATCAAAATAATTAAATTAATTAATTATTAAATCGCTAAAAATATGGGATGTTACAGACAACTATATATGTAACTCCCCTTGTCAATATGCATATATTTTCTCCCCCTTTGTCATTGACAAAAAGGAGATGCACAACACACAAACAACAATAATATAAGCACAAGCAAAAATATTAATATACAAGCATAAGATGTTCACCACAATAGCAAGCACATAGTAGAATCTTGTGCCAAATAGACCAAAGTGACAATATTACAAACTATAGGAATTAAAGAGTTTGATGCAAAAGCACCATAAAGATCACACCAAGCTTACCAACTTTCTGTAGCGGACATGCTAGGACCAATACTCGTTTCATCACCTTTAGGAACATCATTCCCGGAGCTAGAATTCAATGCTTCTTCATCATTGCAGCTAGAAGACCAATTAAATGGAGCTAGATCATTAGCTTGAGAAGATTAAGGTCCGATGCTTGAAATTTTATCC
Source organism: Allium sativum (assembly GCA_030737875.1). Lineage (NCBI taxonomy): Eukaryota > Viridiplantae > Streptophyta > Magnoliopsida > Asparagales > Amaryllidaceae > Allium > Allium sativum. The sequence goes on along the minus strand of CM060927.1, from coordinate 214,529,659 downwards.
CAAATCTTATTGAGAAAGCCTTTCAAAGAGTCTAACTTCTTGCTGGTCATACGCTCAAAACATTTAAAATCTTTGTGAAGTTTAGATTGGTTCCGAGAGAGCATAACTAATGCTTGCTTAGGCAGAAGATCAAGAGATACAATTTGAATATCTTCTTCTTCTTCTTGTACAAATCGGCGACGTCGACGAGATGATGATTCCGCTATTGGTGTTTCCGTTTACGAAGCAACGTGTTCTTGCCAAGCTTGAAAGAACATGTATTCTAATGTTGGTGGGTTAGGATCAATATCAATGAGTCATAGAGTTTTCAAACCAATTTATTTGACACTCAAATAGCCTATGTTGGGTATTTCAACGTAGTTGCATACATCTCCATTGCCAATGATATAGCCTTTTGAGTTATCTCAAAAGGTAACAGAGCCACCATCAAAGTACGTAATGTTTTAAGCATATCTTTGTATCCAATCATGTGTTTTGCGCAACCACTGTCCAATATCCATTTTCTCTTTTTGAGTGGGACCTGATTTTATTTTTATAAACACATTGGTACCCACTTTTTAATAGGATCCTAAGAGTTAGATCTTAGAAAACCAAACCCAAGTGGGTTCAGTATCCCTTTTATAAATATAATTTTTATTGCTATGAACAGTTTCCATAAATAATTTGATATGTTTGTTTCTATTTAAACCATTGTTTGTTTTTGGAACCGATATTTTGATTTCCGGTTTCCTTTTAGTCTGTTTTGGTATACTTAGCGATAGCCTATTTTTCAATATTACATTATGTTTTGAATCATTATTCTTCTTAAGATAGCATTTTTCTTTAGAGAAAATTTTGATTCCTTTTTGAAACCTAATCCCTTTTTATTTGAAGAAGAATGAAAGATTTCTATAATTCTAGATAAATTCTCTCTTCCTTTATTAAAGTTTGAAATACTTTTAGAAATGCTATCTAGTCTAGTTTGAAGACTGGTATTTTCTAACTCTACCTGTTTAATTTTAGTTTTTAAATCGTGATTTTCAGAAATAATAGCATCATTCTTTGCCTTTTGAGTTTTAATTTTTTGAGTCAAAAGTGAAAGTTGCATATCTGAATTAGAGAGAGATTCTTGAAGCTTTTCAAGTTCTTCTTCCAAACTTTTCTTCTCGTCTTTCAGCATATCCCTTTCAAATTCATCTTTATTTTGATTTTCACGAGCTTCTTTAAGTTTCTTTTTAAGAATTTTTATGGTGTTTAAAAATTCAGTATTTTCTTCGATTAAATCGTCATAAGATAAATCACTAATCTCAGTATCTTGAGCCATGAAGCACACATTTGCTTGTTCGTCATCACTGTCACTATCAAATCTGATGAGGATGAATCTGAATCATTCCATATTACAGAAAAAGCTTTCTTTTTGAATTTATCTTTCTTGTTCTTAAAAGTTTTCTGATTCTCTTTCTTTTGTTCCAGCCAGTCTTTGTGCATGCCATTCTTGTGACAATTAAAACATTCTATACTTAAGGATGAAGGTTTATTTGAGAAATTCTTTTTGAATCCGCTTTTATTCCCTTTCCTGTATTTTAAGAATTTCTTAATTTTTTTGCGATAAATGCTAGATCCTCATCCTCTGATTCCGATTCTTCCTTCTCGCATGAAAAAATTATCTTTTTCCTTTCTTGTGCTTGACCCTTTCTAACTTGCATGTTAACTTCATAGTACATAAGATTTCCAATTAATTCTTTTGTCTTCATTATAGAAAGATCATTTGCTTTCTCGATTGCTAAGACTTTTCTTTACCATTCATCAGTTAGTGAATTTAGGACCTTAGATATAATGTCAAAATCCGAGTATTTTTCTCCAAGTCCTATTTAGGCATGAAGAATGTTTTGGAATCTTAAGTACATGTCGTTGATGGTTTCATTCTATCTCATTCTATAATTTTAGAATTGTTTCTTTAGCTTTTAGATCTTTGTTTGTTTGACCTTGTTTGTACCATCATGTAAGGTTTTGAGTGTTTCCCATATCTGATGTGCAAATGCTTACATGATTGAATTCATTTCTGTCCAAAGCACAAAATAACACGTTCATAACTTTGGCATTTGCATTCACTTCATTTTTATGAGTTATTGTCCATCGAGAATATTCAGTCGTGTCGGTGTTGTGAATTCAGTTTGAGTTGAATTTCAAGCGTCAAAACTAGTTGCTTGCATATAAATCCTCATTCTTGTAAACCAGTAATTGTAGTGCAAGCCATTGAATAGTGGCAGTCTTTGAGTAGATTTTCCTTCGACAAAAGTAGAGGCAGTGGTTGTGCTGGTATTTGTGTTATTCTCCATATTATCAGCATATCAAATAACGGTGTTACACTTATAGGATATCCTTGCTCTGATACCAATTGAAAGAGTCTATACAGCGGTAGGATCGTATAATATGAAGTATAAGCAGAGTAATGTACAGACAGCAAAATATCAGCAATAAATAAAAGTGGCACCAAGATTTCATACTGGTTTGAACCTTCTACGTCCATTCTCAGACTCCCTTATGGAATTTCACTACTAACAACCCCCACTTAACCCGGAGGAATAAGTCTACAACTACTCGAGCAACCGAACGAGATTTCATGCCTCAACTGCTGAAGAGGTCTTTGACAATACAAAATATTTGTTGACTATTTGTTTTCTTGATAACATGGATATATCAAATTAATGTACACCCTTCCTATAATCTTTTCTTGATGATAATAGTGTAGTTCGTGAAATAATATGGAAGATTGAAAATGATTCCTAATCAAAAAAATGTAGAAATAGAGTGCGCTTGCAAGTATGATTGCAATAGATTAAATAAAAAGAATTAGAATGAAAACCAGTGAAGAAAATATTTGTTTGAATCTCTATTTATTATATACAAATAGTTGCAATCATTCACGAAGAGATTTGATGATTAGATATGAATTAAAAGTTGTGGCTCTTTACGGAATAGTTGCATCTATTCGTATTCAGATCGTCGAATTAAAAATTCAGAAGTCTACTTTTAAATAAATATTCAAACAACAAGGAAATAAGCTATTTCGGTCAGTATTCAAACGTCTGAATATTTCAGAAAAGACGTCTGAATATTGTGATACATTTATTTTTCTTTCAGCAGATAGACGTCTGAATTGAAAGATTCGGACGTCTGTTTGTTGTTGCAAGTCCATGCCTTGTGCATGTTTTTATAGAAACAATTTTATATTAAAACGTGCTTGAGTGTGTATCACCAAGGAAGATTTTAACAAGATTTATACTAACATATACAGACTCTAGACACATATATTCTTCATTTTGAGCTCTTGAATCTATTTTCGAGTTTTATCCTGTAAAACAGAGTTAGTCGATAATAATATATGTACATGTATAATGGTCATAATCAAAACGCTATGAAGAGAGATCCAACAAATTCTACTTTCTTTGTTTTACTTTGATTCAATCATGCTTTAAATATAAAGAAAACTTTTAAACTTGTGACGTGTTTGCAATAGAGACATTTTACATTGTCCAATTGATTATTAACTAACGTTTTATTGCTTTGTATGTTTCAGTGATTGACAATAGTCACTTTATTCTCATTTATATTCCTTTCTTTAATATTGGTTGTGTTCATAGTTCAAACCAACATTAAGTGATTCTAACTAGCGTATTGTTTCCTTCTTAAAATTGATAAATGGATGCAGTGCCGACCCTGAGGAGGATGAGGCCCTAGGCCAAATGTGTTCTACAAGAAAGAGTGGAAGAAAAATGAGGCCGAGGAACAAAGCAGGAAAGGTCAAAAATGTTTAGGCAATGCCAGAAGAAAGATTCGAACACCAAACCTCCATTGTAAAAGACCCACATCATACCACCTTGCCACATTTCTCTTTTGCACAACAACAATATAGCACGTTATATATACAAGAAGAGTGAATGTTTGAGGCCCCCTTCTCCCCCCTCCTCCTCGTCTCTGGTCCGAGGCCCTAGGCGGCCGCCTGGCTGGCCTAGGCCCAGGGCCGGGCCCGCATGGATAGAAGTTAGAATCGTGATTCACTTACAATTATGGGTTCACAGAATGACCATGAAATTGAAATTATTTCATATTACAGTGGTTATAACATGATTATTGATTACTAATTTATTGAACATTGAAAGATTTCTACATGTTGAGAAAATAATAAATAGTATTTTTTTAATAAACCAATCAGTGAAATATGGACTCTTCGTCATGTTCATTTTTGCATGATAGTACAATAACATTTGTGGCTGTAGATCCGTGCAGTAGATTCACGCTTTCTTACCTCTGTACATATGAATAACAATGTAACTACATGTATTTTGCAACATCCATGTGGAAAGCACGGATGCACACTTGTATCAAAAGATAGTGTTGTGCTATTGTGTTCTCGCTTTCCTTTCCCTTCTCTTTAGATTCAGTTTCCATATCACTAGTGCTATTTGTACCGTGCAAATGCATGTTGATATGAGGATTGTTAATCGATTTACAAAAAAACGAGCTACTTTAAAAATTAAATTAAATCGCATATCTAATTATAATTCCTTCACCATGATTCAAACGAAGACGACGAAATCAGATTGTTATGTAGTGACGCAAATTTTACGTAATATGTTTGAGAATGGTAGCGTGGTTGGCGGGGGGCAATGCGTCGGTTCAAATATCTTACTCCGTCGTTGAAGTTCCAGCGACGAAAGCTGCGTTGCTTTTTAGCAGAATATCATGCGGTCAAATGGGCAGCCCATTCAGCACCGGACCTCGCTTAGTACCCGCTTAATAATCCCTATTTTACGTAACAAGAAAAGCCCGACAAGATAAATCAGGTTTTATCTTTTTCAGTCCTCTTTCTGCAGTGCCGCCTCTCCATTCTTACCGATCACCATCGGTCCTCTCATCATTGCGTGCTGAAGTCTGCCGAATGCCCAAGGTAAAGTTTTTATTTGTTTTTCTACAATAATTTATTTTGGCTTTTCCGATGTGTGTTAAATAATCAAGCTGATTATTTCATCAAAAAATATTCAAGCTGATTAAACAAATACTTGTTTATGAAGGAACGTGATGAGAAATTATCGAGTTAATTGTTAAAGAAATATTCCAGTTCAACAATTATAGTGGTTTATTAAGGGAGTTATATGTTTACTAATCAGGAATCTAAACCAAATCTCACAAGGAAAATTGACATGATTAGTTTTGTGTGTAATATGTTTGGTTAGAAATTTGAATTATTCTAAATTTATAATATACGAGTGTCACGGCATGTGCTCTGCGCGTGAAATGTTTTTCTTCAAATTGTATTAGTTTAGCGCGTTTGATAGAAAATTGTTTGTAGAAATATTTAATCATATTTCTTTTGTTGAAATCATTTGTTGATTGTTTAAATTTTATTTCTAAGTAGCAACATCTATCTATTTTTTCAGTTCAATTTATTTATTTATTTATTTTATTAGTTAGTAATTTGTTTGTTAGATCCTTTTTAGTGGAATTAAGATTTGATAGTATTTGTATATGAATATTTTGAATTTGTAAAAGAACTTTATTCGTTAGATGATATTTTTATGTAATATTAAGTTTTGATTAAATCTATAGACAAACAACGTATAAAAGAAATCTAACTGTTAGATCTTATTGTTAAGTGGTATTAAATTTTGGTATAAGGGCGTTTTGGTAGTTTTACGCATGAATTATTTTTTCGTGAATTGAGTATGTAACTTATTCAAGATAAATGATTTGTACAATGGTAAACCATTTTTTGTTAATGTCGTTTTGTAATAAAATTTGGCTATATTTGTAGATTTTTTTATTTTTGAATTTGTAAAGAAAATTTATTTGTGAGATCCTATATTAAAACAAAACTATGATTTGATAGTATTTACAGAGAAGAATTTTGAATTTTTAAAAGAGGTTATATCTTGTATTTGCTCGATCAAGATCCTATATTTAAACGGCATTAATATTCAGTAATAGGTGCAAAAGACAATTTTAATTTCGTAAGAGTAGTTAGATCGACTTTTAAGTCATATCAAGATAGAGGGGTTTGATAATTTACGTTTGTACCAAAAAAGTGTAACACCAAGGGTATTATAACTATCAATAAAGATATGCTAAGCGAAGTTAAACCTATTTTTTTGATATGTTCTCATATGTTTAGTTCTTCCCCCATCTTGCACTTCTTGCAAATCCAATGCTAACTAAATTTTGTTAAAATAACGATTTTACTAATAAAATAATGTCTTAACATGACCTATTTTAAACATGTTATTAAATACTATGCATAAAAAGTTAAATAACGAAAATTGAGTCAGATTTAAAAAATAAAACGCTAAAGCTTATAATAGAAGGATGAAAAAAAGGTCAAAGTGCAACATCTGCTTCATTGGTGGTTTCCAATGTGCATAAGTTGCTTGTCAAAATTTACTAGCTGTACGGTTGCTTCTGCAAAAAATGCTTCTGTAAATTTAAAATTATTGAAATCATTTTTGAACAACCATATCACAAAACCGGTTGATGAGTAGCAATGATATCCGTTAAAAGTGTCCTTTTATTTTATATTTCTTTCGGTGCATTGATTATGACGATTCAATTGAAGACTTTGCTTCATATAGCACAAGAAGTATTGTTTTAGAAATAATTGCTAAAAAAATTACAACCTTTTGCATTAAAACTTAATATTTAATTGTGTTCTTTTGAAACAAACCTTTTAGTCCATTTGATTTTGCATGCAGTAGATTTGATTTAATAACGATGGAAACCGAGCAAGCGAGAAGTTGTGAACTATTTTTTACGCGTAGCATTGGGCATGCAATGCGAAAAACCCCCTCCCCTTTTGAAGATCATCTTAATGCCGGTTACAAACTAGTGAACTACAACTTACTAGACTAGAGCAATCATTTTGTAGTTTTTTTTGTCATCATTTAGTTTTTTTTTCATTGTATAGTGGCATTTGAAAACATATCTTAGGGTCGGCCTAAAACATTCATGGTATCATTACGAATATACAGACCAAAACCGTGGAAACCTAGAAATATACATGTTCAGTTTAGATGTGATATAATTGCATCGCGGTGCCTGCCTAAGGGCATGATCTGTTATAAGTTAGCGATTCTAACTAAACTTATTCCACCAAACAAAAAAGGATTAGAATTAAAATAGAAGTTCTTGGTAGGTAAGGCATAAAAATTACTTTTATTTTTTCTAGATTTTAATATTTTCATTTTCATTTTATTTTTATATTATATATATATATATATATATGTATGTATCAAAGTTTTAAAACGTAAAAAACGTACATGAGGCGTTTTCAAGTCTACGAGGCGAGGCGCAAACCTCGAAACGTTGAGACGTAAGCTTTTCGGGTAAAAATAAACGCAAAACATATAAAGAAAAACAAATAATTTAAGATCCAACTTTGCACAAGTATATTTTTTTATTATAGATTAAAAATAAATAATTGGAACTCGTATGATTCTAATTTCGATTGTCAAAACTATGTGAAGATTCCGTCAAACTCCAATTTTGATTCATTTTATCAATTCTAATTGATTCACAAAATTTATTTCGAGATTTAACGATTATGCTAATAATACATATACATCAAATGATCATCCAACTACACATTCTACTTCTGATTACACCGAAGGCTATTATTTTTATGTAGCAAACAAGACATATAACATTGATATATCAAACGATCAAAATAGTCAAACTGCATATAAAATATAAAATAATGAACCCTCCTCATTTGATAACAGTTGGCAATGTTTCTAGGTACATCACAAATGTAGTATGATTATTCACCATAACATACGACACAAGTACAACAACAACAAATTCATATATCCCAAACAAGTTGGGGTTGGCTAGATATGGAACCCAAAATTAAAATAAACTAAAATAAATAAATAATAATATTAAAAAAGATTTAACCAAAAAGATAAAAAAGTCGTCATATGGTGTAAAAAAAAGGTTCAATTAAGATTGCAATAAAGTCTAAAATAATTTTTTTAAACCCTATGGTTCTGGTACATGGATTGCCAACTTCTATGCACTCATATCCACTACCAGCTTTTCGGATATACTCCAATTTCTTAAATCTCTCTTTATTATCTCCTCTCATGTCATTTTAGATTGACCTCTACCTCTCTTTGGGCCTTCGGCTCGGCCTATAATTCCAACGCGCACAGGTGCATCGTGTGGTCTACGTTGGATATGTCCAAACCATCTCAAGCGGCGTTGGACTAACTTCTCTTCAATAGGTGCAACTCCAAGTTTTTCCCGTATATCCTCATTTTTAATCCGATCTCGTCTGGTATGCCCACAGCTCCAACGCAGCATCTGCATCTCTGCTACACTCATCTTCTGAACGTGTTGTTTCTTAGTAGGCCAAAATTCTGCACCATATAACATTGCATGCCTGATTGCTGTCCTATAGAACTTTCCTTTAAGCTTCCGAGGAATCTTCCTATCACAGAGAATGCCAGATGCTAGTCGCCATTTCACCTATCCTGCTTGAATTCTACAACTAACATCCTTATCAATCTCCCCATCAAACTGCAACATAGATCCTAAGTATCGAAACGCTTCCTTCTTGGGTACTACTCTACCGGCCAGGGTGACCTCTCCGTCATCTGACCTGACACCGCTAAATTCACACTTCATATACTCTGTTTTAGTTCTGCTAAGCCTGAAACCCTTTGATTCAGTTCTGCTAAGCATACGACACAAGTAGACAAAAAAAAAAAAAAAAAAAATTAATACACAGCTCTAAGAAATAGTTTTTGGATGTAGTAAATTTATGATGTTGTATTCTATTTCTTTATATAAAATATTTTATTTAAAGTTGACAAGCTTATTAACAGAATAGCAAAAATCGAAATATTGACCGTAACTTAAACAAAACCGAAACTACCAACTTTTTGCGAAATCAACTGAAAGTAACAAAACTTCAAATGACTGAAACCGGGTTTTCGAACCTTGGTTTCAACTATGATAGGTAAGATCAAGTTATTTTTGGAGCATAAATTAATATAAACTTTTGAAATAAAATATCATGCAGCATGGTTGAACATGCCTTTGTTAGAAAAGGGAAATAAAAATAATAGAAGTTAAATTTAATTGAAATACATGTGAAAATTATGTAAAAATGTTTTTTTGTGATTATTTTGCTAAAATAGAAGTAAATCAACTAATGTAACATAAACTATATGAATTGGTTAGAAGTTTTAAATTCAGTTGTATTATATTATAGTTTGAATTCCGATATTTCAATTTAAACTACTGTTTATACTTGATAGCTGAGATAATGCTTGTGATAGAAAGAGCATAAGTCGGTTTCCTCAAAAACCGGCATCTCTTAAGAAATGAAGTGCTGTTTATTTGTCTTGACCTTAAATGCACTCTTTAATCTTTAATTTTATTGATGAACTTAGCAACTAAAAATTGTTTTCTATATCAAGATGACCAATTTCAGTACATAGGAAGAAAAACCACATGTTTATTTTATTCAAATGCAATATGATAAGCAAAGTTATCCAAACATAAGTAAATTTGTTAGACTTTTAAGTACCGCCATAGTGCAACCGTCATAGCATTATTCCTGCAGACATTAAGAAAAGTCATGTAAGGCACCTTAAACATGAAGAAGAATCATTCTTGTAAAGGAAAAAGAAGATGTTAAACATCATTCACAAACAGTGTATCATACATAACAAGAATGAGGGCATGTAAATCCTCTGTAGTTCGATGAAACTATAGGCTAACCACTAATATTTTACAACTGTTATTAAAATAAATCAATGACGCTGAAAGTAGAAAATCAACACTATGAACTAGTAATACCAAATCCGCAGTTAGATAATTCAATATTTAGCAAATCTCCTCCATTCTGTCTTCAACTCATCTTTTCCATCATGTCCAACGAATTTTATTATATGGATGATATTTTCCCTTATAAAGTTTTAATTCCATATTTAGTAAATTTAATTTTGCTTCAGAGCATTGAATGTTGGCATAATAATTCTCCTTAACGAACGATGAGCTAATCTAAATCCATTTTGCAAATAATTATCGAAGCATATGATATTTTTAAAGATAATTTCATTTTTTCACAAGTACCAATAACAGCGTGATCTTCTCAGTTTGAAGTTGATTATTCTAAAGTGACATTTCTTTCTCAATGGATATTGTTGAAGATCAAATCCAATTATTTAAATGTTCATGTTCATGAATAATTTCGTAATAAATGTGTTGAATAATTACTATCAAATATGTTGAATGCTGTCTGTTCCAGTTTTATTATGGAAGTTTCTTTTTAATATTCAATACCTGAGCTCATGCATTTATTCTAGAATTAATTTTTCGGATAGATACTTTAGTGATATTGAAAATTCTTTGCAATTACAATTGTCTTCTGCTTAATTTGTAAATGCTGTTTTTTTCTATGAATATTTTCCTGTTTGATTCCACTAGAGATGAAATAGGACAAATTCTTCATAAAAACAAATAATTGCAATAATATGTCTGTTCCAAAACTTATTGCAGAAATAGTTTTGATTTTTGCCAAACCAGAAAATAAAAATGTGCTCTTTGTGCTAAAAAACGAATTTATGAGATAAAAGTGAACTCAAGCAATTGAAAATGAACATATATATGGGAAAAAGAAATCAAATATAGGTATCTTACACATGCACAAGGAAAACACATTAATCTTTGTACATGTTAAAATCGTGCAAATTTGCTAGTGTACTATTAAAGTTCCATTGTCCATTCTTTGGTTGGAGAAAACCAAGCATATTTCTATATTAAGTTTTGAAAGCAACATATGGTTGCAGTTTTATTTAACTGGACTTTAATATTAAAAAAGTTACGATGAAATAAGACCAATCGGAAGTTCATGAATAAAATATGGCAAATAATTCGATGCCATTGTCCATCTATCAAATATATTGCATGAGTATAGTCAATGAATTCATGTGTCGATAGTGGAATGCTTATATTAAGTAAATGACGAAAGAAACTGGATTGAAAAAACAACTTTAAAATGTGTACATTATTTTGATTTTGTTAAACTTATCTTGAAATAAGATGTATCAGTATTTCACATGGATCCAATTTAAAAGCTTGTGCTCGCAAAAAGTAATTATGTTTCTTAGATGTTCATCTTGATTTGATACATTGCCGTTGCATTTCCTATTCTTTGCTCTAGCAAAAGCGTCTTTTTCTTCCAAGCTGTACAATCTGGTTCTTTCCTAGTTATAATTTGACATATCCTATGAACTTTACCTAAGGACTCATTCTTATTCACATATGTATTTCAAATAGTTTTCAGTTTCTTTGTTTAATATAAGGTTACCTCATGTGATGCATGGACGCTAATTAGCAAGTGTTTAAGTAGGTAAATATGTAAATAGAGTAATAAAACATAATTTGTGGTTATTTTGTTTTCGACTGTTAATTCAATTCGAAGTGCATAAATTTTGAGTAGTTTAAATCAAAGCACCCAAATAATCAAAAGGAAACTTCCCTACCTGATAACATGCGTTAAGCTACAAGACATGCTTGTACCCTGGTATCGGTAACAAGAAAAATGTTGGCTCATGAAATAAGGATCCTGATTTGTCTACTGGTTCATCCGATGTTTTGGACTTCTAATAACTCATGGCTACTAAGCAGCAGTTTCATTCTATCTAGTAGGAAAATAATGGATGGCGAAATCTATTTAATTGAGGAAGTACTAATACCCCCCCCCCCCCCACCCCACCCAAAAAAAGAAAGAAAGGGAGAGACAGAGAGAGTACTGTTACGGTGAAAAGAGGGAGACATAGAGAGACTACTATTACGGTGTCTTAGTTATTGCAGTATGTCCAAGGTTCAGCGGCTACATTTAATTTGAATTATGTGTTTTTTTGGCTACTGGCAAGGCAAGGTTTGTAATTATTGTTGAATTGTAAGGAATATGTTTTCTTCTAACTATTGAATGCAGTGGTAAAGTATCAAGATGCATTGAAGTTAGGGTAATGAAAAGTATTTACGAAAACCAATATATGCGGTGATTTACCACGGTTGTCTTACTAATTAAGTAGATATGATGGTATAGCATTATAATATTTTTTCAGTTATCTTTTGTTGGTTGTCCTAATCAAATCTTAGTTATTTTTGCTGTGAAACTTTTGTGCAAGTGACAAGAAGATGGTGAGATTTAGTAATTATTTTGCATTTCTATCGATGTAATTGCTAATTAAGTTGCATTGTTCAATGATGGTATGGTAATCAATGGAGAATAGACGTGAGGTGCCTGAATCAGTGGTGTTTGACATCCTATTATTGTTTTTGCCGGTGGTATCTCTATTGATGTTTAAAAGTGTGTGCAAGGCATGGTGCTCAATGATTGAAAGCTCATCTTTCGTGACTCGACACCTGTATCATAATAAGGAAAATAACAATTAGAAGTTATAGGAAGAGCCGCCTTGAATTAAGTTTCATTTTAGGGATGCAACCCTAATATTTACTTATGAAAATTTATCAAAAAATGAATAGCAATTGTAATCAAATATTAACAATTATAATAAATAATTATAAGTTTATAACTCTAATTATGAGCACTACGGCATGCACTTGCGTCTTATGATGATGATGCATAGAATATTTTTCTACAAATTACACATGTTAAAAGAATTTGTTTACACAAATATTTAGTTGTACTTTTGCATTGAGATTATATCTAGCTAGTTTGTATTTTTATTTTGAGGTTTTAGCATTTAATTTTTTGTTAGTTTAAATTTTTATTTATATTATTAATTTATAAATGAAATTTACAAAGAAAGAATGTTCATTGGAGCTTTTTTTCAAGCAAGTTATATTATTCATAAATAAGTGTTTTGAATTGATAAAAAAAAATTAACTATTAGATCTACTTTTCAAGAATATTAATTAGATTCTATTTTAAGTAATATTAGCTAGGTTCTATTTTCAAGGGGTGTTAACTGTTAATAATATATGAAGAAATTAGAAAGTATTGATAAAACTTGGTGAAAATAGTGGGCCACGGTCCTCAAAATAATCACAAAGTGGATTTGTCTGATTCAGACGTAGAACTAACGGAGTGTAATTTCAGTACAGTTGGCCAAATCCAAGCCTCTCTTGTCCTGCCTTGTATGAAATCGCCATTGTTCTTTGTCTTTAATTAACTTATCTTTTCCATCAAGCGAAAGGAATTTTATTATATGGATGATATTATTTTCCCTTATAAAGTTTTAGTTCCATATTTAGCAAATTTAATTTTGCTTCAAAGCATTGAACGTTGGCATAACAATTCTCCTTAAGTTAAGGAATGATGTGCCATACTAAATCTGCTTTGCAAATAATTATAAGCATATGATATTTTTAAAGATAATTTCAATTTTTCACAAGTACCGATAACAGCTTTATCTTCTCAGTTTGAAGTTGATTATTCTAAAGTGACATTTTTCCTCCATAGATATTGTTGAAGATCAATTCCAATTATTTAAATATTCATGATCATGAATAATATTGTAATAAATATGTTAAATGTTGTCAGATCCAGTTTTATTGTGGAAGTTTTTTAATATTCAAAATTAACGAGCTCGTGCAATTTTAATCTTCTCAGTTCTAGAATTAATTTTTCGCATTGATATTTTAGTGATATGGAAAATTCTTTGCAGCTAAAATTGTCTTCTACTTAATTTGTAAATGCTGTTTTTTCTATGAATACTTTCCTATTTGATTCCACTAGAGATGAAATAGGACAAATTCTTTAGAAAAAAAACAATTGCAATAGTATGCCTCTTCCAAAATTTGTTGCTGGAATAGTGTTGATTTTCGCCAAATCAGAAAATGAAAATGAGCTCTTTTTGTCAAAAAAGAATTTTATGAGATAAAAGTAAACTCAAGTAATTGAGAATGCACAACAAGTCAACTACAGATACGTGGGAAACAGAAATCAAATATAGGTATCTTAAAGATGCACAAGGAAAACACATTAATCTTTGCATGTTCATTTTACAATCATACAAATTTGCTCTTGTGTACTATTAAAGTTCCATTTTCCATTCATTGGTTAGAGAAAGCCAATCATATTTCTATATCAAGTTTTGAAAGCAACACATGGTTGCAGGTTTTATTTAACTGGACTTAGAAATTAAAAAGTTCCAATGATATAAAACCAGCTGGAAGTGCATGAATAAAATATGGCAAGTAATTCGATGCCATTGTTCATCTATCAAATATGCATGCATAAGTATGGTTAATGAATTCATGGAATGCTTTTATTCAGTAAATTGACGAATGAAACTGGATTGAAAAATCAGCTTTAGAATGTGTACTTTAATTAATTAATTTTATTTTACTTATCTTGAAATAAGATGGATCAGATATCAGTATTTCATATGGATCCAATTTAAAAGTTTGTGCTCGCAAAAAATAATTATGTTTCTTAGATGTTCATCTTGAATCCTGATTTGATATGTTGCGTTGCATTTCCTACCATGGTTGTCAAACTCAAGTTCTCACCAAAGAGCGTTGGGGTATACAAAGATCGTAAATCGTGGGATCGTAACATGAATCGTAAGCTCTTACAAAATGGAAATGAAAATGAAAATTTCAACAAAATAGGCATAGCTTAATATTTTCATTAATCATAAGATTCGTAACATAACATAAACTTCAAATTTCAGCAAAATAACCTTAACACAAGTCTTCCTGTAGATGAATTTGCACATTGAAATTTGAAGAATAATCATTGGTTAAATCCTTGGGAAGTGATTTTCGAATTGAAGAAGGAATAAGTCCCGATGGAAAGCTGAATCGGCAGAAACTCGAAGTGATGAGTCCATTTTTTGAAGCACACGAGAATTCTAGGGTTTTTCACGAGATCCCAATTTCTTCCTGAAGCGCGAGATTACTCGTTGAGTCGTTGATTGATGATTTCATGAGAAATAGCGTCGCTCTGACCGCTTCTCCTTCTCTATCGAGTTTCTTTGCGTGTTAAATCGGTTGGCTGGAGATAATGCGTGAAATCGTACGCTCCCATGCTTTAACACGCGCTCTTGACAACAATGTTTCCTACTCTTTGCTCTAGCAATAGTGCCTTTTTTTTTAAGCTATACGATCTGATTCTTTCCTAATTACAATTTAACACACCATATGAGCTTTTCTTAAGGACTCATTATTCACATACGTATCTCAAATAGTTTTCAGTTTCATTGTTTAATACAACGTAAGTTCACGTGTTGCATGGGTCAGTGTTTTTTTTTTTTTTTTTCTTTTTTCTTTTTCTTTTTCTTTTTTTGTATTAACACTTACCCCAATTAAATAGATTTTACCATCCATTATTTCCGTACTAGATAGCACGAAACCGCTGCTCAGTAACCATGAATTATCAGAAGTCCAAAACATCAGATGAACCAATAGACAAATTAGGATCCTTATTCATGAGCCAACATTTTTTCTTGTTACTGATATTGGGGTGCTACAATACAATACAGAGGCAGGGAGGGATGTTTGTAATTATTGTAGTATGTCCTAAGTTTAGCATCTACTTTTTACTTAAATTATGTGTGTTTTTGGCAATTAGCAAGTCAATGTTTGTAATTATTGTTGAATTTTAAGGAATATGTTTTCTTTTAACTATTGAATGCAGTGGTAAAGTATCAAGATGCAATAAAGTTAGGGTAGTGAAAACTATTTACAAAATCCAGTATATGCAGTGATTTACCAAGGTTTTCTTACAGTAGATATGATGGTATAGCAATATACTATATTTACAGTTATCTTTTATTAGCTGTCCTAATCAAATCTTAGTTATTTTTGCTGTGAAACTTTTGTACAAGTGAAAAGAAGATGGTGGGATTTAGTAATTATTTTGCATTTCGATCTCTGTAATTGCTAATTAAATTGCATTGTTCAATGATGATATAGTTATCAATGGAGAATAGACGTGAGGTGCCCGAATCAGTGCTGTTTGACATTCTATTGTTTTTGCCGGTGGTATCTCTATTAAGGTTTAAAAGTGTGTGCAAGGCATGGTGCTCAATGATTGAAAGCTCGTCTTTCGTGAGTCGGCACCTGTATAATAATAGGGAAAATAACAGTGTGATTTGTGAAAATAAAGGAGAGCTTTATATGTTCTCTGGTATAACAAATGAGATGGTGGGTTCAAAATTGAATGTTGAATGGTGGGAACAGGGGGAATATTTTAGGATGGTTAACAGCTGTGATGGTATTGTGTGTTTAGCTCATGATTCAGGCTATAATGATTGGCTTTTTACTTTATGGAATCCTGCTACGAAACAAGTGAGGCAGCTACCGGAACCATCAGATGTTCATTCATACGAAAACACAGTGCGTAATGTATTTGCTTTTGGTTATGATAGAAAAACAAGGGATTACAAGATTGCAAGGATTGCACTGGAGGTAGATCCTGATAGGTTGTTGCATAACAGTGTAATTGAGGTATATAGCATGAGAAGGGATGCATGGCGAACTGTACACAAAGGATATAAAGATTTTCCTGATAGATGGGAACCGCTTAGGCAGGTTGTAGAATGTAACAATGAAATATGCATCTGGATTGGAAGCTCTCTCGCTGAAAGATCTGTCTATAATACAGAATATGACTTTTTAATTCATAGCTTAGTATATTTTGATTTGGGTAATGAAGTGTTTGGAGAAGTGCCTACGCCTGAGACTCTGCTCAGTTGGCCTTGTTATCATGCTAGTGCCTTTCTTAGTGAAAAAATCGCTTTGGTTAAATGCCGCGATGAGGGTTACAATTATGATATCCCTTATCCATTTGTATATGAAATATGGGTAATGGATGAATTTGGCAAGAAAGAGTCGTGGAATCAAGTGTATAGGGTCGAGGAAACCTATCTGCCATCCGTACAGATTGATAACATAAAATTGCTCTTGAAGAATCGACTGTTTGTTGTTAGAAAAAAAATGCAATATTGGATTAAAGATGAAGAGTATACGCTCGAGGAAGAGGGATTATACTTGCATGACTTGGTTACTCTACAAGAACTTGAACTTTTACTGCTTCATGTGGACTGCTGTTATACAGCAATTAATTACAGCGAGAGTTTGGTCTCTCTCAACAGCACTGACTGAGGTATTTTATGTTACTATTTTTTTTTTTCTGTGAACTATTTTTGGATACTGAGGGGCTGTTTTAATACTTGCATGACAGGTTGACCTCCAAATTTGTCAACCTAAGACTCTTTTTTCTTGTGTTTTCTGGCTAACTGTTTCTCATTGAATAGCCTTGTGGCATATGCATGCGTTTTCAATATTTTAGAAGATGATGATTTCCTACCAGATTGATTGTGGTGCGAGTGCATCGATTGATATAAACATCTTTGTTCCATTGCTATTACTGATTTGCATATCCAGCTGCATACACAATTATGTATCTATGTATGTGTGTGCCATTCACACACTTCAATCCGACAAACTCTGTGTATACGTTTTTCGCTGGTTTCAATCCGATAAACTTACTACAATTGTATATTTTCGAAGGAACCATTTCGGATTTGACGCAACTTGCTAGAAGTTCACTCCTTGTTTACTTCCAGTTTGTTCCATTTCAAACTCACTTTATCACTGGTTATACCTGTATAAAGCTCATCTTAAAAGCTAGAACCACATCTTTAATTCTTTATGAGTAATATCGGATAGAGCTAACGATGTTCGGTAATTATGTAATGATGTAATCAGATTGAAGAACTTAGAGGATTTTTTTTTTTTTTTTTAATGAAGGACACAAGTTTTATTTTTTGATTAAAGAACACATTTTTTTAAAAAATAAAATTAAGCTGAAGGGAAACATTAAATGTAACTAGCATTATATTTAGTTTTGATACTATACAATTAGCATTATATCTAGTTTTACGTTATAAAAAATGCTACTTATCTTTAGCACGGTTATTTTACTTTTGCTTTTTCTTTTTCTTTTATTAGTTTTGTCCTATAGGCTAAAAATGAAACTTTGTGCTACGTAGGTTTTTTCATTTTTTTTTCATTTTGTGTAACATCCCGTATATTCCGATCACTTAAGTTATTGAATTATATTTTATTATTAAATTTAAAATGGTTTATAATAATAATTAAACGATAAATTTAATTTAGAATGTATTTATTTGGAAATTAAAGTATTAAATTGATTTATAATGAAACGTTCATCTTTAAGATTTATTATTTTCAGGAAAATAGTGTGAAGAACAAAATTAACAAAAAAATTATCCATAAGGACAAAGGGCAAAAAATTTAACCATAAGAACGAACTTTAGTGTAAAGTTTGAAATGATAGTGGGCCCCTGAATTTCTCTTTAATACTAAAAAGTGTCATTGGAGTTAAAATTTTAGCCTTTTGTCCTTATGGATAATTTTTTTTATTAAATTTGTCCTTATACCTAAAAATCCCCTTTTTAACGATTATTTGCGGTAGCGGCAACCGATATATCTCAAATAATAATAAAAATGTAAAATTAAAATAAAATTTCAAAATTTATTATTTGACATACGTCTAATGAGACATAACGTAGGAATAAATTTCGTAGACAAATACGCAAGTTTGTTCCGTTCGCGTTAATTTAAATAAGCATTTAATAAATCGCTACGAATAAAACGTTGTTGGAATCTGAGCGAACTTGAATTAAAAATACTAGACTGTATTCTAAAGAGAACGTCATTTTTCATTTCACGAAAATCGGACGTTTTGACCTTCGTTTAATTGTTTTTCTGTGCGAATTTTGTATTAAAAGGGTTACGTAACACGTTTTTGATCAGAGCGTCATGGTGCTGTATACTGTGTACCGTCGCGTTGGTCTCGTCGTGTTGATCACCGTAGTATATCTATTTGTTAGTTTCGGTGTTCTGTACGCCACAGAATTCCGAAATAGCTTGGGCAGTTCATTTTGAAAACAAAACTAGTTGAGTTTGACGTGTCCTTATTCACATTCAACATATTTTTCTAGTCATTTTGGGTGTGCAAACCCAATCTGTAACATTCGCATGGCGCTCGAAAATGCAAAAATGGAATATTCATTTCTAACTAATGCCATCTTCACATTTAAAGGTAGCCTGTCAGGCTGTCACCCATTCGTTTCTAATTAGTGCCATCTCCTTATTTTAAAGTAACGTGTCACTCCTTTCTTTTCCAATTCCAATGTCTACCAGCTTGTAACTCACCACTTTCTTTTATCTGCTCCCATTATTTCTTTTGAAATCAGTAGACATTTAATAAAATAAAAATAAATAAAAAACTTACTAGCCACGTTAGATTTTTTTAATGTATGAAACGATCCATGTTCCAAGATAGAACAAGATAAAACCCTTCCCCTTTTATTTTCTATGTTGATCTAAGCTTCCTCCTACTTATTTAACTGCGGAACACAGAAATTCCCCAATTCGATTCTATATATTAAAAGAGAGAGAGAGAGAGAGAGAGAGAGAGAAGCCACAACTTGAGTCGAAGCCGCCTCCTTCGTAAAATCAAACGCTGTTGCGCTGGTCTTAAGGTGAGTTCCAGCTCACGATTTACTTTATTTCCAAGTGATTTGACTTCAATTTGAACTGAATATAATAGATTTTTTTTTTCTTTTCTGTTTGCTGCCGAGTTGCCTTGTCACTTTGAAATCGTGTTTTGGTCGGATGTACGTTTTACCGATAAGAATAGATGATACCCACATGGACAAAACTGATAACCAGATGCACTTGATTTGTTGACATGTGAATATTATTTGTATTCTTCTGTAATTATTTGATTTCCGATAAGGACAGAACTGTACTTTTTCTTGACTTTGTACTTATGTACACTGTCATGCATATTTCCATGTACATTGTTATGTATTACTTCATTACTGTACACTATGCCTTGTTGTTTGGGCCTCTTGACATTTGTCATGACTTACTATTTGTTATTCATATTCCCGTATTGCCTTGTAAGTTTATGCTCTGACCAGTTTTGGACAGTTAAGTAAGTTCTTGTTGTTCGGTTGTGATATTTGATATGTCAGCAAGCCATGTTTTGTTAATAATACGTGTGGAATATTGCACCCTACCTTATTTGATAAACCTGAGAAAAACCCTACGGCCATATACTTTGGTAATGAATAAGTTGCTTGCATTAATAAATGGTTGATCACATATATTTTTTCCCTTAAAAAAGATGAAATGTTACAGAGGCCATGACTTTGCTGGTATGTGTGTGTGTGTGTGTATATATATATATATATACACACACACACACACACACACACACACACCTCTTACTTGTAATTAGTTGATTGCGCCATGTTTTGTATACTTCTCTATTTACTTGTTTGTGGAATATTGAAACCCATGTTGGATAATTGTTTGCCATGTGTATTTTCTGAAAATTTGGGATAGGCTCATGGTTTGATTTACACACCCATGCCATGTAATTCTAGACAGTGCACCTACCTGTAAATTTTGCTGCACATTTTGGCTCATACACCCTTGCGAAGTTAAAACCTGAGAGGCATCTTGTTTGATTGATGTAGCCGTAAATATTCGGCATATGTTTAAAAATTTAGAACAATGCATAAGTTAAGTTTAACTATTATATTTTAGTGTTTTTTTGAAGTTGTCTTACGTGAATAAAGTTAATCCTGACTCGAGTGTTTTGTGTTTTGCATGGAACGCTCGAGTTAGATCTGAGTGTTGCAGAATTAAGAACTTCAGCTATTGAAGTTAGAGACATGTGAAGACGCGCACGCTCTGAGTCGAAAATTCGATAAAGTTTTATTTGACCAAAATCTATGTAATTTCGTTGATGTCATCTCGAGTGACGTAATTCGAGGAAACTTCAGTCGAAGAAAGTTCTTGACTTCCTACACCTTCAGTACCTTGAGCTTCAACAACAGCGTCGAGCATCCTGCGCTTCACCATAATGAAAAGCGGGTATAAATGTTGAAGCCGAAAACTGAAACCAAAGTCGAAATCCAAAAACAAATCCGAAGACGAAATCTGAATCAAATCCGAGAATCCAATCCAAAGCAGAAGCCGAAGCTGTGCGCCTCCCTTCCGGGCGCGCCAAAGTGTTGATGTGGGGATTTGGCTCTTCGCGGACGCCAACGCCCAAGTGTATGTTTTATAGCCAAATAATAATCCAATCCAAAGAGTAGTGAAATGTAAGGGAGAACATAACTTTTATAGTGGTTCGGCGCTAACGTCTATGTCCACTTCATAGTAATCATTAATCATAATTTTATCAATTATAAAGTTTGTACAAGTTTGGACAACTTCTATGTACAAAGTTGTATAATGGAACAATAAATAACTTGTTAATTCTAAACTTTGACCAAAATACCCTTCGTCTTCTTCGTTGAGTCACACTGTGTAAAAATGTCTGAGAAATAGCTCTGATGTCCAAAGGTGTGAAAATGTGTCCAAAAGCATTCCAGAAGTCCAATTTAATGTCCAAAAGTTGGAGGAAAATGCTTATGCAATGTCTAGAGGTCCAAGCTGTATACAATAGTCATGAAGAAGGAGATGACAACCTTTAATGGTGCTTGAGCGTTCCAAGAAGTCCAAAATACTAAATGAGAACCGACCCCTTTGAATGTTAAACTTGGAGGTATTTATAGGTGAGTTTGGGACCAACGGCCTGAATTTCATATCCTTTTGGGATGCGAAATTCGCATCCTAAAAACAAAGCTAAAACACCAAGCCAAAGTTGAAATTTTGAGTCCTAGGTCTTTAAAATTTCGAATCCTAAGATATGTGATCGACACGTGCGGATCAAGAAAAAATAGGTGATCCACACGTTGAATCTGCTGCTTCAAGAAATCTGACATTTGCCACTTTTTCGAATCCCTTCCAGAATACCAAATTTCAACTCCTGAATTCATGATGCGAAGACGAGAAAAAACCTGATCCGCCTGAGTTGTTCATGCGATTTCGAGTTGCCCAGATTTTGACTCCCTCTTCTTGCCAGAAATTCGCATCTCGATTCCCCGATATGAACGTGGGGATTCTAGGTTCCAAGCCGTGCCGATCCAGCTCTTTTCGCGGTGCCAAGTTTCGAGTTGGGATTTTCGAATCTCGCCTCATGCCAAGTACACTTCGAAACCCGTGCCGCACTCAAGAAAAAGCATGACAAGTTTCGAGTTGGGGATTTTGTATCTCTCCATGATACGAAAACTAGGATATGAAATTTCCCTAGAACGTGCCAAAAGCCAAGGCCTGATCAGGTCGATGCGCGCATGGTGAAAATGATGGTTTTCCAATGCTGATCAACCATTTTCAACGTGCCAAATCTAATGATCGACCACCTTTCAACAAGTGATCGACCAAGCACGAACACGCGATTTTTCATGTTTTTCATGTGTCGATCATATGGTTTTAAAGTGTCAAACCAGAAGTTTGCGAAGTGCCAGATTTTGAGGCTGTGAGTCGCGCAAGTCATTTTTCGTGATTGTGCCTTGTCGATCAGCTGTTTCTAAGTGCACGTAACCAGATTTTACTGAATCCATATATTTTTCCACGACGAGTTTTGCCATGTGATCAGATCGACTTGTTCAAGCATTTTGAGCTGACCGGACCGAGTCGATCAATTACTTTTACCATGCCGGTTTTTTCGAGTTTATTAATGACGGTTTTACGAATCAACGCCATTTCCAAGCCTTTCTGAACACATCGCGACTTCGACCAAATCGCTTTGTGTTTTCTAACGATGTTCTTAAAACTTAACCGCGTTGCTAACCAAAATCTTAACTGTGACTGCTTTGCCAAAAAGCATGTCAATACCGATGAGCTATGATTTTGATATGCTTCAGTTTTCAATCTATGTCCTAATGATGCACAAAAGTGACAAAATCAAGCATAACATTCAGTTCAAGCAATTTAATGATCCAAACCGCAAAGCA
The DNA here is from genome assembly GCA_030737875.1 of Allium sativum. Classification (NCBI taxonomy): domain Eukaryota; kingdom Viridiplantae; phylum Streptophyta; class Magnoliopsida; order Asparagales; family Amaryllidaceae; genus Allium; species Allium sativum. Next base: position 214,506,755 of record CM060927.1, on the reverse strand, counting down.
TATCAATTTCGAACATACATAATCAACTAATTTTGTGTGAATATGAATTGTTCACACATGTACATAGATTTAGCATCAAACAAGACTTACTACTTGCTAATTACTCTAAATTTATCATATTAATACATTATATCTCAGTTAAGTTATCCTCGGGTTTTCAAAACACAAATTACAAAATCTAAACAAGTTTTAGGGTTATTAAAACATATAAATGATAAAATCTCATAAACACATCATACGATGTAATATAGACATGTAAGAGACCATAATTACCTACTAGATCATCAAACCTATCAAGATTAATGAGAGATCTAACCAAGGCAGCAAGAAATTCCGATTTAAATGATATCCAAATAATGAGATTGAGCCGATCACGTGAATCTAGCATCTATTTGGTGATTAGAGGCAATTAGATGTGGATTAGGATGTGGTTTGTGAATTTAAGGGTAGAATCAAGGTTAGGTTTAGGATTTGGACAGATGAATATTAATGAGAAAACCTTATGAGAATCTCCTTCGACCACTATTTATAATCAAGGGTCATTAGACTAAAAAGCTGGATAACAAGCCATTAGCATTTCTTAATTCTAGCCAACAACCTTAAAAACATAAAATTGCTATAACAATTCACTTATTCGATTTTCATGTATAATTGTTGTACGATATGAGAGACCACCATCTAGAAGCAATGAGACGTGTTACAACATCTAACTTAGCTTCTATCAAAAATTATGACCAAAACAAGATACTATAGAGGTAAAATTATCAAATAAAAATTCGGCAAAAAACGTGGATGTGTGAAGGATCCTTAAGAACCATATCCCGAAGTTTTAGAGTCATACGACCATATTAGAGCAAAATAGAATTATTTTACAATTCTCCAATACCTGAAACACGGGGCATTACAACTCGAATTAAAAGATGTTGAGACATAGGGTTTTGGATATATACAAGTCTGCTCAGACATGTAGTTGAGATGTTTAAATTGCGTGGTTTTGTGAATCCAAGGATTTGATCAAATGTTTGATCAGAAACCATTAAAAGTTGGTTTAAGGCAAATATTTGATACATATTGTCAAACTTTTGCCTAGTTGTGCGTTGAGATATTTGCCATGGTAGGCGTACTTTCTTTATGAGAGCTTAAAGGAGTAAATTGGTAATTTTCCTAGATGCAAATTCTCAAGATATATGCTATTTTTAGAATTTAAAGGCGGTAGAGAGTCAATGGTTTATCCAAGCTAATCCAGGGTTCCCTAAAATCTATTTTTCTTTAATTTAATCCACATAAACCAAGTCCTATAGAGTATTTTGTGATCATTGTAATCAATATTTTGCGCTCTTTTCCATTGTTAAGTAACAAAATCTCTTTTTAAAATGGATGTACACTAACATGCCGTTAGTGGAACCACTATATACGTTGTATGTGATTTAATTTTTCATTACTGCGTACTTGTTTGTTTGTGCTTATGACTTAGATTGGTTTTGTTTCGATTGTTTTATGTTTTGATGATTGAGATAGTAATCTACTGTTTTTGCACATCAATCATCGATCTCGTCTTTCATAGCTTATTGAAGTCTGGATTGCATGTCTTTTTTTTCTTCTTTTTAATAATCATCTTCAGATCAGACGACTTATACATGACTACTATATATTGTAGAATTTCAGATGGATTAATTGCTCCAAGGTACGAACGCTGTCTTTCAAGAATGTTTTCCCCTTCTTTACCATAGCGGGTTGACTAAAAACAAACTTTCTGGATACGATGGAGATTATCTGTGCAAGTTGTGATTACTTGCACAAATTAGAAAGACACTCGGAAATTTATCTGATGATGCTTATTATTTCATAACTTCAAAATTGAAATTGAAATTGAACAGATTGTATTGATGAAATGTGTTTTTATAGAGAAAGTAAAGCATCTGTTCTAGGTGTCTTTATAATTGAACGGTCATGCTTGTTTTTTCAATAGTTATTACTGTTGGCGTTTGAATTTAAATTCAACAGTCAACATTATAAACTGTTTCGGACGGGGCGCTATCCCTCCATAGGAGATACCAATTGACAAGATTTGTAAAACCTTTCAACACTATAGACATTGCAAACAAATTAAAGAAAATAATTAAGTGGCATTTGGCGGAGAATTTGGCATTTAGCTCACGGACCAAGCATATTGAGGTGAGGGAGTCATTTCTTGTAACCATGGATGAGGGTAAGCTAGTATACCTTCGGAAAATGCACACAAAGGATAATGCGGCGGACATGTTTACTAAAGCATTGCTGTATGGGAAGTTCGAGCATTGCTCAAAATTAATTCGCTTCTTGAGTTGCTGGGTGCCACGGGGTGGAGAGAGCGATTTTGTTTGTTGATGATGGAAAGGAATAGCGGTGAGAGATTGGAAATCTATCTTCATGGTAAGTACTCGTTCACAGTCCTGAGTACATTTTCTTTTGGTGAGACAGTTTTGGTTTGAATGTTTTCAACACTACATTGGCAGGTGGGGGCATTGCCTGAACTCGTTGGTATAGTGCAATGGGCGGTGGCCATGTCGGAGCTCATTATTGAAACATTCAAGTTTCCTTGGTCAAAGGTAGAAGGAAATGCTTGGGTGCATTGGAGTTTGGAGTTGAGATGGTTATGGTATCGAGGTGGAGTGTTGAAGTATGCGATAATATATGTTGGATTGAAGAGGACGAAGATAGCTTCGAGTCAGAGGTGACCGTTCACAAATCGGAGTTCGCACGAGAGAGTTATGAGCTGAAAGGTGCAGGTTGTCAGCTGGCTGGTGCGACAGACGTCTGCCGTAGGGGACGACAGACGTCTGAGTTGCCAGGGTGAATTTTCCCGAGAGTTCTGACAGACGTCTGTCATCCCCACGACTGACGTCTGAGATAAGGACAGACATCTGTCATATTGGGGACAGACGTCTGAGCTGAGAGCTGAAGCCCAAATAATTCTCTGGGAGGGAGAGACGTCTGTCACCTCCCACGACAGACGTCTGATGAGTGTTTTGGGCTATTTCGAGCTGGAAACTTGACAAATTGACTTGTGAAGACACGGGGGCAATTTGGGTAATTGGCCTATCTCTATAAGCTATTTTCTGAGGTGTTAGTGAGAGAGCTGGGAGACTTGATTTGGGATCAAGGGTTTATTCTCAAGGGTGAATTAGAGTTTATAACCTAATTCTTCTATTCTCCTCAAACTCTTTTCTATATTGAAATATAGTGATCATTGGATCAATTTCTTGTATTCCTTTCATTGTGGTAATAAAATATTCTCTCCAAAGTGGATGTACGCTAATAAGATGTTAGTGGAACCACTATAAATCATTGTGTGATTTATTTTTGCTACTTTTTCATTAGTTTCTTGCTTGTGATTGAGATTTAGATTGTTCGTGATTGGTTGATTTTGGTTTGTGATTAGAGTTATTGTTTTGGTTGTTTTTGCAAGTCTAACAACGATCTAGTCTTTCGCTAGCGCTTTGTGGTTAGATATCAGATTCGAGTGGTCGTGGATCGGATTAATCACAATGGTTACAACAAACTGAACATAAATGGTAGACTTAGATGTACTTCTAGCAACGGGTTTTACCCCAAACAGAAATAACATGTTACTAAACAGAAATAACAGGTATTACCCCAAACAGAAATAGCAGGTACCTAAACAGAACCAGATGTACCCTAATTACTACACCAATGATCGGCTCCCTACCACGTAAATACCCTATGCCGGCCACACAGTAGGGTGTATTACTTCCTAAAGTGGCAACCAATAGAAGGATACAGAACTATTTACTGGTGCTATGGCGTCCTATTTTCCCAGACAGACCGGACCCATGCACGCACATGACCCTTTTAGAACGTGCCATCCGAACACCTTATTCCAAATGAACCACTTATAATTAGCTCAGTAAGCGTTCTCTGACCTCTGCCTAGTGCGGGGTCCCCTTTTAATACTAGAAATCCGACACAACAGATGACATAAGTCAAACCCCTAATTTTGTGTCCTCAATCAACTAGGATTTCCATAGGTTAAGTTTTACACGAGTTAATAGTGTCCCTATAACCCCAACAGATTAACAAGATTACTTAACCCCTAACAGATCAAACATAATACATAAGTGACATACAGTTCCATTAACATGTTCCGCCTAATCTTTGAATTAAGCCTACATGTTTACATGTTCATACACCCCATATTTCAGTTATATTCCATAGTATAAGTGATGCCCCAAATTTTAGTCATATTCATAGTGCAGGTTATGCCCCCAAATTACCATTCCCGATTAATCTTCGTACACATATTTCAACGGTATTGGCCTAGGCTCGAAGGTAGCCTAGGCTATAAAAATAAAAAGGGAAAGAGAGAGAAGAATAGAATAGGCATAAAATAAAATAAGCATATATTAACAGAGATGGGCATATGATAGCAGAAATAGGCATATCAGAAATAGGCATATAAGAACTGAATAGTAGATCAGAAGTACATGAAATAGCATGACTGATTAGGTATGAATCAGATTCTTAACAGGTATAGGTTTAGATCCAGATTTATAAACATGCTAGGATTACTTGTTAAATGTTTATAACTAAAATTAACATGAACTCACAGAGACTAGATCTAAAGAACAGAGAATGATATGTTGAAGTTGCAGAAGAGATTCTTGTATACGTATGCGCCTTTGTTGAAGAAAAATAGGCTAATTCAATCCAAGCTGGGGCAACATCTCGTTGTCTCCATTGTTTTAGGTGAATAAAACAATAGAATTGTTTTCCTATATATAGCCTACTGCCAACGAATCTCGCTCAGAAACAAGTCCGGGTTTAGGAATGAACCTGGATGGATCTTGGGTGGGTCGACCCCAGTGTCGACCCTCGGGTCAACACCCCCTTGAGTGCGTCGACACCCCTGGGACATAGGTCGACCCCCAATGGGTCCAAATCCCTCACCGTCTTCTTTCTTTGATTTTTGAACTTTTTGAAATTTCTGGTTTGATTTTTTTTATATATGTTTCTCTTATATGTATACAAACTTCAAACCTTAATATCTTCTTTATACGATGTCCGTTTTACGCAAAATCGGAGCCTATCTGAACCAGAATTCCGAGACGAACACAGTGGAACGGTCCGTTTTACTTAATTCCCAAAATTAAATTAAGTATTCTTTAGTTTATCGTTATAATATCCTTTAAAATTACAGGGTGTTACATTACTTTTGGGCCTTTATATAGTAGTTGAAGTGACCATTCATTCAAAATTCAAAATCAAAATTTTGGCGCTAAGTTGGTTGAACTACTAAATCATCAATATCTTTCTCATACGATCTTCAAATTTAGAAAATAAATATACTATGCTGATCAGAAGAACGAGCTCGTCGCAATAGAGCAGTTCTCATCATCAAATTCTGAAAGATGTAAACGTGTGGTTCATAACAATGGAAGAACAACAAAAAGAAGGACTACGAAAATAGGTATGCCTTACAATTATTTTATAATTATCATAGAATTCGGGAATATATATATCTATGCACATAGCTAGGTATAGAAATTCATCCCTTTTATATTTCTAAGATATTTTGGTTCATATGTCAATACACCATAGTATACATATTAATATACCAATCTAATTAAAATATCTTATTATTTTAAAATTTAACTACTCTTTGATTTGGCTTTGAAAAGACATCTTTTCAATATGAAAATGTCAAATTAAACTCTAATTATAAATTTTGTTCATCTAATTATGTTTCATATATTCTGTTTCAAAAATATATATTGAAAGTATATTAATAAATAAAACTATATAGATATATTAATTTTCAAACATCTGATATTGTTATAATATATATATATATATATATATATATATATATATCTTTTATATGAGATTTAAACATACATAGTTTAACATATATATTTTTACATATGATTTCATAACAATTTTGGGTTATATTATCACAAATACTATTTTTAACTTAATACTAATTTTGATTTTTTTAAAGATTTATAAAAACTTGTATATTTAACTTAATATTTTGGCATATATATATATATCACTTTTATGTCTTAAATATGTTTAGAAATTATAAATGGTTCTTAAAGCAAATTAATATGTTTTGATTTCTAAAGTTTAAATTTAAAATTGACTTGTATCAAAATATTGTTGTATATCTCATAATAAATTATATTTTAAGTCTTTTTTAAATTAGTTTTTATATATACTTACGAATATATGTTTATATCAGAATAGTTTACTTTGTATTCTCTTTAAAAATATCTTCAATTTTTATTCTAAGAAGTACCCTACTAAGATTATTTAACTCCATAGGATCACTCTGAATATTTTACTACTTATCAAGCATATTTTTTAATTAAACTCTTATCTTTATTATTCTTTCATTAGTATGATTAACCTAAGTCTATAAATTAACATTATCTTTGTTTGATTCAAATAATTTATAATATGCATAATAGTTAGATATTACTTTAAATATTTTTTACAGAAATACATACCATCATCAATTCATTATTATCGTAATTTCATATCATACATCACTATAAATTACAATTAAATTCATTCACATCATATGTTGCATCTTATTTAAATATATCATTTCATATTGTATCACATACGACATACATTTCATACTACATTATAATCAACATGTTGCACACACTACATTACATATTACCTTTTAACTCCTCATAACAAGTATACTATATGGGGAATTATTGTCTTAGAAATATATAGGATTATTAATTAAATACATAACATATTTACTTTGACTTGATTGATTTGATTGACTTGGTTGAATTGTTTGACTTAATTGACTTGTCTTATTTGTTTGACATAAATAACTTGATTGACTTGTTTGACATGGTTGAATCTCATTAGTAGCGTGTTAGAAATATACTTATGAATTTGTGGTTGATAGGAGTGTCATAGGTTTTTAGATAAATAGAAATTATAAGAAAATGGTTGGCTTTGTGTTTGAATTTATTTAAATGGATGTTTTGTGACAACAAAACTTAAATTAGTTGATTATTGTTTGGATTAAATTGCTTTACTTAACTTATATCATAGTTTTAAAATATCATATCAGAATTATTTCTTAGTCTTGATTAAAGCCTTATTATAGTTTTATGGGAATTAGAGTTTATGCTAGGTTTAGTCTTGTATTAGATTAAGGGGGAGGTTTTTAGTTTCTAGGATTAGTTGAAGGTTCAAGAAATGTTTTTAAATTAAAATATATTATTTTGGTTGATTTGGTTGTTTAGATTGTTTGTTTGAATTGCTTATTTGTTTGAATTGCTTGTTTGGTTGAATTGCTTGTTTGGATTGATTTGATTGTTTGAATTGATTATAAAATTTGATTGGTTCTGCTTAGTTTATTATCCTTTTATTTAGTTTATTAGACTAGTATAGTCATAAGTTTAGGGGGAGTTATAATCTTTTAGGCTTAGAATCATATATTTAGAGGGAGATATAAGGATATTATAGAATCAGGGATAGTTATATTAGAAATATTTATAAACTTTTGGGGGAGTTATTTATACTAGTAGTTTAGAATAGTATAGGCATAAATTTATGGGGAGTCATGTATATTAAATACATTAGTATAGAGTTAAATATTATAATCTTAGCTTATATATATATATATATAGGATTTAGGGGGGGGGGGGTATTTTTAAAATTTCTTTTTGATAATGCCAAAGGAGGAGAAATTATAAAATATAGACTTAGTTTAAAGTAGAATATATAGAATTCATAGTGACAGGGGGAGTATTAAAAGGATCAGCATCAACAGGTATGAATATTCTGTAAACTAAGGTTGTCATCATCAAAAATGGGGAGATTGTTGGAGAATGGAGTTTTGATGACAACAACTTTATTACAATATTAATTGATTATAAAACATATACTAACATCTTATTCTAGAATATATATATATATATACACACACATATATAAAGGATTTGTATACAGGAATTAATACTGAAGACTGCACAGTTTTTAGAGCTTTAGAGATTCAAGAAATTCAGAATTTAGAGAAGTGTCAAGACTCATGAGTAATCAAGATTTCAAGAGTTCAAGATAAATATAGTAATAAAGTCTAGTTTATGTAAGAATCCGTATAACACTCCAGGTTCAAATTCAAATTCAAATTTTATTTTTAAATTCTAATTAAGTTTTTCTATCCTACTTTTGATTTGAAACTTGAATTTTTAAGTCTGTAAGATATATATATATATATATAGTTATATACTTTTATATATACTTTATATAGTTTTAAACTTTATAGTTTTTATAAATATGGATATATAATTTATATTTATGATTTTCTACTCTATAATACTTATCTATATCACTGTGTTTTAACTCAAGAATTTCCAGAATTATATATATAGAAAAACACTTTAAAAATCATTCAAATTTCAAATTTTAAAAGATGTTGACATATAACTGTCACATTTTTAATTTTGAAGGGAAGTGTCTTTTTCATTATTTGTAACATTCTAGAAGCATCGCAACCTTTCAAAACTTATAAATAGGGGCTGATTTCGATTTTTTTTTATCATTCTTCTTCTCCATCTTCATCCCCTTTCATTACACAATTAATATTTCATATTTTGATGATTTCTACACTTATACTCTGCCGATTTCAATTCTGTTTATATAACACTTCTTCTCACTCTACTCATTACTCTCTGAATCGAAGTGCTATTGAAGAGTTATAGGGCTGTTGTAATTGTTTGGGAAGTGTTTATGAAAATGTGTGTTCCTTGTAGCCTTGAAATCAAAGAAGGAAACGATGGTAACCTTGTAGCCGGGGAAATCAAGGGAAATATACTTGATCAAGGGAGTTTGGAGTCGGTGCTAACCTTGTAGCCATGAAATCAAGGAGATTGTACTTAGATATTGATATAGTAATAAAACTCTGCGCAATCTAGCGTTATGTTGGACTTGACATAGGAGTAATCCGAACTAGTATAAAATCCAGTGTGTTCATTCCTTTTCTGCATTTTATTTTTGTTTATTTTTTTAATATTGTTTGATTCTGCTTGTGTGATTGTTTCTGTGGTGTGTGATTCATATATTAGATCGTATAATTTTTAGTTTTTCTTAAAATTCTTAAAAACACTATTCACCCCCTCTAGTGTTAATTTTGCCTTAACAATCCATTCCACATTCCCTAATAGTCCAAGACGGCCTTACAGGAGTAAGGCAACCAAGGACAAGCCATAAAGGTCCAAGATGACCTTACCGAAGTAAGATGACCAAGGACAAGCTAGAGAGGTCCAAGACCACCTTACCGAAGTAAGACAACCAAGGACCAGCTATGGACCAAAGTCCTCAGAGTTTGCAATCAAGTTTTAGATTTCATACTCTGCAAGCAAGCGTCTTTACTTTGCGAAGTAATCTTATTAAAGTTATAAAACTTTAGGATTTTTAGTAAAAACCAAAAGGAAAACCTGACAGATTATCATCCATAAAGAGCATGCCTAAGGACTTGCTTCTTCCCATACAAGGATATACGAACTTAGCCGTCTTTAATTTCAAGTTTATTCGTGAAGGAGACTGAACGGTTTATCGTCTGCCAATAGCATGCCTGGGGTTGCTTGTCCCCGTACATAACAAACTTAGCCATTTGAGTTTTAAAACTAGAGTTATCTCAAGACGGCATTGCCGAAACAAGACGACCAGAAGTAGCCAGAAAGTTCAAGGTGGCCTCATCGGGGTAAGACGACCATGGAAAGCGAAAGTGTCCAAGGCAGCCTTACCGGAGTAAGACGACCAAGGAATGCTAGAATAATTTAAGGCGGCCTTACCGGAGTAAGACGACCAAGAAAGGCTAGAACCAATCCATTTTATTAATAACCAAGGGGATGGTGTAATGTCGAGCAAAGAGCGTGACTAGGGATTATAACAACTTCTGTACATGGGTAGGTTGACTCAACCATCTACAATCCAGAAAGCCAAAAAGGTGAATCTGGAGGGCCGGAGCGTACATAGCCAGCCGTAACCTGAATATCCAAGATCCAAAAAAGCCAGCATAACCAAACCATAAGCTACAGAAACTCAAAAGCCGAAGAACCAGAAGTGATAAAGCCAAAAGTGGGTAGACCATTATCCAAGTCGCAAATCCCTAAGCCAAACAACCAAAGAAGACCAAAGATCCAAAGCCAAAGCACTAAAGGCTAGAAAAAAAATACAAGAAACCAAAGAAGACCAAAACCAAGAATCCAAACAGTCAAAACCGAGATACCAAAAAGCCAATACCAAAATTAGAAGACCAAGCAAAACCAATAGCCAATGAACTGAAATATCCACAAAGCCAGAAAACCACAAGCCAAAAGATATTAATGCCCGAGATGTATCTCTCCATGATACGAAAACTGGGATATGAAATTTCCTAGAACGTGCCTAAATCCATGGCTTGATCGGGGCGATGTGCGCATGGTGAAAATGATGGTTTTCAGATGCCGATAAAGCATTTTCAACATGCCAAATCTGATAATCGCTCATCTTTCAATAAGTGATTGGCCAAGCACAAACACACGGTTTTCATGCTTTTCACGTGTCGATCGTCTGGTTTTAAAGTGTCAGACCAGACGTTTGCGAAGTACCAGATTTTGGTGCTGTGAGTCTCGCAAGCCATGTTTGTGATTGTGCCTTGTCGATCAACTGTTTCTGAGTGTGTAGAACAATATTTTACTGAAATCCATATATTTTTCCACGATGAGTTTTGCCATGTGATCGGGCTGACATGCTCAAGCATTTTGAGCTGATCGAACCGAGTCGCAAGTACTTTTACCATGCCGGTTTTTCCGAGTTTATTAATGATGATTTTACGAATCAATGCCATTTCCAAGCCTTTCCGAACACGTCGCGAGTTTGACAAAATCACTTTGTGTTTTCTGACAACATTCTTGAAACTTGACCGCGTCGTTAACCAAAATCTTGATTGTGACTGCTTTGCCAAAAAATGTGTCAACATCAATGAACTATGATTTTGATATGCTTCAGTTTTCAATCTATGTCCTGATGATGCACAAAAGTAACAAAATCAAGCATAACATCCAATTTAAGCAATTTAATGATCCAAACCACAAAGCATATCAATTTCGAACATAGATAATCAACCAATTTTGTGTGAATATGAATTATTCACACATGTACATAGATTTAGCATCAAACAAGACTTACTACTCCTTAATTACTCTAAATTTATCATATTAATCCATTATATCTTTGTTAGTTTATCCTTGGGTTCTCAAAACACAAATTACAAAATCTAAACAAGTTTTAGGGTTATTATAACATATAAATGATAGAATCTCATAAACACGACATACAAATCAATATAGATAACCTACCAAGATCAATGAGAGATCTAACCAAGGCAGCAAGAAATTCCGATGTAAATGATATCCAAATAATGAGATTGAGCCGATCACGTGAATCTAGCCTCTATTTGGTGATTAGAGGAAATTAGATGTGGATTAGGATGTGGTTTGTGAATTTGAGGATAGAATTAAGGTTAGGTTTAGGATTTGAACTGATGAATATTAATGATAACCTTATGATAATCTTCTTCGGCCTTTATTTATAATTGAGGGTCATTAGACTGATAAGCTTGATAATCTCAACCCATTAGCATTCCTTAAATCTAGCCAATAACCTTAAAAACTTAAAACTACTATAGTAGTTTACTTATTTGATTTTCTTATATAATTGTTGTACGAAATGAGAAACCACCGTCTAGAAGCAATAAGACATGTTACAACATCTAACTTAACTCCTATCAAAAGTTATGACCAAAACAAGATACTATAGAGGTAAAATTAACAAATAAAAATTCAGAAAAAATCGTGAATGTGTGAAGGATCCTTAAGAACCATATCCCGAAATTTTAGAGTCATACGAGCACATTAGAGCAAAATAGAATTATTTTACAATTCCCCAATACCTGAAATATGGGCTGTTACAGCTCGATTTAAAGATATTGAGACATAAGGTTATGGATATCTACAAGTTTGCTTAGACATGTAGTTGAGATGTTTAAGTTGTGTGGTTTTGTGAATCCAAGGATTTGATCAAATGTTTGATCAGAAACCATGAAAAGTTGGTTTAAGGCAAACATTTGATATATACTGTCAAACGTTTGCCTAGTTGTGCATTGAGATATTTGCCCTGGCAGGCATATTTTCTTTGTGAGAGATTAAAGGAGTAAATTGGTAATTTTTCCGGATGCTAATGCTCAAGTTACATGCTATTTGTAGAATTTAAAGGCGGTAGAGTGTTAATGGTTTATCCAAGCTAATCCAGGGTTCCCTAAAATCTAATTTTCTTCAATTTAATCCCCATAAAACAAGTTCTATAGAGAATTTTGTGATCATTGTAATCAATATTTTGCGCTCTTTTCCATTTTTAAGTAACAAAAGTTTTTAAAATGGATGTACACCAACATGCCGTTAGTGGAACCACTATATATGTTGTATGTGACTTAATTTTTCATTACTGCGTACTTGTTTGCCTGTGCTTATGACTTAGATTGGTTTTATTTCGATTGTTTTATGTTTTGATGATTGAGATACTAATCTACTGTTTTTGCACATCAATCATCGATCTCATCTTTCGTAGCTTATTGAAGTCTAGATCGCATGTCTTTTTTTTCTTTTTTATAAACATCTTCAACCAGATGACTTATGCATGACTGCTATATATTATAGAATTTCAGATAGATTAATCGCTCCAAGGCACGGACATTGTCTTTCAACAATGTTTTCCCCTTCTTCATCATAGTGGGTTGACTAAAAACAAACTTTCAGGATACAATGGTGAAAGAATTTGTAATAGGATTGTAAGATGTAAAGATAGAATCAGCGAAATATAATCTGTATTTGTATTGAATTGATTCACTGGAGAAAAGTGTACAAAAGTATATGTAATGTTACAGGCGGCATTATATTTATAGCCGAACTAAACAATAAACGGGCTAAGCCCAAGTAGGCCAAGCCCACTATAACAGTAGATAAAAATATAGAAAGGGGTTCAGCCGACATGTAAATTCTCTAATACTCATCCTCAATTCAATACGCATCTAGGGTTCAGCCGACATGTAGATCATGGCGATTGAAATATTAAGATGAAATTCCTTCTAATACTTGATCAAACGTCGAGAAATTTGGGGACCCTCCTCCATCTGCAGTAAGGATAAGCGAGAATCTCTGCTCAGTTGAATCAATAATGCCAAGTACTTGAGTATCTACCTCCATCTACAGCGTATTTGGGTCAGTAAGAAAGCGATCAGCTTTTCTTCATAGCTACATCTTCGGTATGATTTTCTTTAACTTTGAGTTCTAATCTAAGTCTTTGGAATTTTTTGAAAGATAGGGCTTTTGTAAAAATGTCAGCTTTCTGATAGAATGCTGGTAAGTGACTAACTTCAAGTTTCCCTTTAGCAATTTTCTCTCGAACAAAATGTAAATCTATCTCGATATGTTTAGTTCGAGAGTGTAGAACAGGATTGCTTGACATATAAACAGTGCTTTTATTATCACACCAAAGTGTTGCTTTAGTATCATTTTCAATTTTCAGTTCCATAAGTAGAGACTGTAGCCACATAATTTCAGATGTAGCACTTGCAACACTGCTATATTCATCCTCAATGCTGGATTTGGATACAGTCGACTGTTTTTTAGAACTCCAGGAAATTAGGTTATCTCCAAAGTAAATGCAATAGCCTGAAATGGATTTTCTATCATTTATGTCTCCTGCCCAGTCTGCATCACAGTAGCCAATTAAGTTTAGGCTTTTGCCTTTGCTGATATGTAACCCAAAGCTTGACGTTCCTTTTAAATATCCTATCACTCTTTTTATGCCTTTCCAGTGATTGTCCATAGGATTCTGCATGAATTGTGACAACTTATAAATACTAAAACTTATATCAGGTCTAGTAATAGTGCAATATTGAAGAGCACCAATGATGCTCCTATATTTCTTAGCATTAATTATGGGTTCTCCCCTGTATTTAGAGAAATTTTGACTGCTTATCATCGGTGTTGGTTAGGATTAGCATCCGCCATTTTTTCTTTTTCCAACACTTCAGTAATATATTTCTTTTGATTGAGAATAATGCCACTGGAAGATCTAATAACTTCAATTCCTAGGAAGTAGTTTAATTCTCCAAGGTCTTTGAGTGAGAATTGTTGATGTAGATAATTTATCAGATCTTTAATCTATTCCTCATAATCTCCTATAATAATTAGATCATTAACATAAATTAGTATATAAATTGATGAAGTAGTAGTGATGTTAACAAATAGTGAAGTGTCTGATTTGGTAAACTGAAAACCTTTATTAATGAGAGTTTCTTTCAGTTTATCAAACCAGACCCTAGGAGCTTGTTTAAGCCCATAAATAGCCTTCTTAAGTTTACAGACAAGAATTTTATTTTGAACATAGCCTTGATGCTACTGCATGTAAATTTCTTCTTGTAAATCTCCATTTAAGAAGGCGTTGTTAACATCTAACTGCCTTATAATCTAGTTTTTATAAATGGCAATAGTAAGAACAAGTCTATTAGTTGTTGGTTTCACCATTGGGGAAAATGTTTTAGTAAAATCAAACCCATATTCCTGTGTGAATCCTTTTGCAACCAATCTGGCTTTGTGCTTGTTTATACTTCCATTGGGATTTTTCTTCAATCTATATGTCCACCTGCAATTAATTATATTTTTATTTTCTGGTGGATACACTAATTCCCAAGTCTTATTTCTGACAAGTGCTCTAAATTCTTCATCCATTGTTGTCTTCCAACTCAAGTCATTGACAGCTTGAGTGAAATTTTCAGGTTCTTTGATAGTAGGGACTGCAGTGTAGATTTTGGGCTTGAAAATCCCACTTTTAGATCTAGTCATCATAGGGTGCTTATTTGTGACTACTAGTACACTGCTTGGTGGTGAGTTGCCTTCATTTCTTTGTTTTGAACTAGCTTCAGTGGTAGTATTTCTTTCACTTGAAGGACTCATCTGATCTGAACTGTTGTTTGATATATCAGGGACCTGATTTGACTGTCTGGTGGAGGACTCAGCTTCTTGACCTGACTTCAATGATATAGTGTGTTGAGAATCTGGGACTTCATTTGTCTCTTCAGACTCCGTTACTTTGGCAATTTCATAATATTGAGGTAATTCTGGTATTGAATTCTTTGGATTGTAGACCTTTTTTGTGGTTTTTATATATTGATCTTTGAAGGGAAATTCCTTCTCGTTGAAAACCACATGTCTGCTAATAATTACTCTATCAGACTCATCTAAACATTTATATCCCTTTTGATTGACGCTATATCCAATGAATGTACATGATTTAGATCTGAAGTTAAGCTTATTTCTGTTATAAGGTCTAATACATGGAAAACACAAACACCCGAAAGTTTTCAACATTTGATAATCTGGTTTGACACCAAGTAATTTCTCAATGGGGAATAGATAGCTTAACACTTTAGTTGGTAGCCTATTAATTAAATAAACTGCATTGTTAAAAGCATCAGGCTAGAATTTTAATGACATTGATGCTTGAGCCAATAAAGTTAATTCACACTCAACTATGTGTTTATGTTTTCGCTCAGCCAAACCATTTTGTTCTGATGTATAAGGGCAAGTTGTTCTATGTATTATTCCATTTTTAAGAAAGTAATAATTGAATTTTTTATACTCACTACCACCATCGGTTTGAAACACTTTCATTTGACAGTTAGTTTGCTTTTCATCCATAGCTATGAAATGCATTACAACATTACTAGCATCAGATTTATACTTTAAAAAATAAATCCATGTAAATCTAGTGTATGATTCAATGAAGGACATATAATACTTGTAACCATAGTCAGAATTAATGGGTGTAGGACCTCAAAGGTCAGATGCAACCATTTCTAGTGGTTGACTGTACTCTGTTTCAGAATTGCCAAAAGGCAATTTGTGACTTTTGCCTAATTGACAATAGGTACATACATATGAAATTGTGCACTTATCAAAGGGAATATTATTGTCAATAAGTATTCTCTTGACAATTTTCTCACCAGGGTGACCTAATTTATTATGCCAAACATCAAAGATACTACTATTACTGCCATTAGAAGAGGTTTTAGGAATGTTTTCATTATAATTATCATCAGTAGTAACTTCGGAAATATTACAGTTACTATCTTGCTTAGCAGACCTATTGTTAATAACAGAACAAAATTTATAAAGGCCTTTGTCAGCTTCACCCTGTAATAAAACTTCTCTAGTTAGTATGTCTCTAATTAAACAGTATTTTGGATAAAATTCAAAGAAAACATTGTTACCACTAGCGAATTGAGACACATTGATGAGATTTTTCCTAATTATTGGCACCCTAAGTAAGTTGTTTAGATGCAACTGTCTTTTCCCTTTGATTTGTGCATTTCTTATGTGTGTAATATTGATACAGTCACCATTACCCAAACAAATAATTTGTTTACCTTTGTATTCTCTATTGCCAACATTTAGATTCTCCAAACTACTTGTTATATGATTTTTTGTGCCTGTATCTGGGTACCATGCATTGTCCTGTATGTGTTCAGGTCTTGCTACTTCACTTAGTTGACAGCTTCCAATTGCATCATTCTGATCAGAATTGTCTTTAGCTTGTGTTAGATTAGCACTGCCATTATCATTTCTTTGATTTCCTGAACTTTGTCCCGACATGTATCCTTGTGTGAATCTGAAATAACACTTTGCTGCTGTATGACCAAGTTTTTCGCAAATTTGACATTTTGGCCTTGAGTTGTTATTCCACCTTCCCCTTCCTCTTGATCTTCCAGAAAAACCACCTCTCTGATTGGTTTGTTCACTTCTTGGATTCTTGTTTTTATTACTTGCAGCAAAATTAACAGACATTTCTGGGTTTATAACTTTCATGTGATCAATTCTTGCTTCATGAGCAAGAAGGGTCGAATACACAAATTGCATGTCAGATGTATATCTTTTAGAGGATAGAATTGCCACCACAACTTCATAATCTTGACTTAACCCATTTAATATGGTTAATACTTGTTCATCTTCTGCCATTTTATAGCCTGCAGAACTTAATAAATTGTACAATTTCTTTACTGTAGCAAGATAATCTCTCATGTGTTCAAAATCTTCCTTTCTGATAGTTTGAAGCTCTCTTTTATAATGCATTGCTCTAGTTGCTGATTGAGTACTAAAAACCCTTTCAGTAGTGGACCAGATTTCATGAGCAGAATTACAGTCAAGTTGAGGAAGAAGACTTTTACTAATTGATGATAAGATCCAAGAACTTATCAATCTATCTTGTCTAAAATACTTTGCGTAATTTTTGTTACTCACAAGTTTATTTTCATTATCAGTAACAAATTGTGGAGGAATGGGTAAAGTGCCAAAGATGTACCATTCAAGGCCATAGCCTTGTATTGCTGTTTGTACCTGCATTTTCCATAGAAGATAATTATCTTCTTCCAATTGAACGGTTATCAGTTAACTTTGAGGACTAATAATTGTTTTGATCAGATTATTAGCTTCAGTGGTGAGATCAAAGAGATTTGACTGGTTTGGAAAAGAGGTTTCAACATTGTCGGTTTCAGAATGATTGTCTCCAGACATGATGATTGAAATTCTGATTCAAGAACTTTGAAAAACGGAGGAAATTCAACTGAGCCTTCAGGTATTATTACTTTCTTCAAGAAGTATGATGTAAAACCAAGTTGAAAGCAACCACCTTGATGAAGATTATCTTTAATAAGGTTAGGACGACTTTTGATGTAAAGTAAATGATTTCTCTGAAGAAAGTATATGATGACTGAACTGGCTTTATTTATTTACTCAATAGTTTATCTTGAAAAATTAATGATGCAGCCAAGAATTAGATGAAATTCTTTGGCGTGGCACTTAATTTTTAATGTGTAAACTGATTTACTCCTCCCAAATGATGAAATATGAATCTAATGGGAGGAATATCAATAATCTCACAATTTTCTATAGGGTTAGATTGAAGAAACACTTTCAGGAATCAAGAAAGGATCTGAAGAGGTTAGAAGATGCTGCAGATCTTTATTTGCTCAGGATGGATTGCTGTTAAACATCAAGGTGCTCCGATACCATGAAAGAATTTGTAATAGAATTGTAAGATGTAAAGATAGACTCAGCGAAATATAATTTGTATTTGTATTGAATTGATTCACTGGAGAAAAGTGTACAAAAGTATATGTAATGTTACAGGCGGCATTATATTTATAGCTGAACTAAAAAATAAACGGGCTAAGCCCAAGTAGGCCAAGCCCACTATAATAGTAGATAAAAACATAGAAAGGGGTTCAGCCGACATGTAAATTCTCTAATAAATGGAGATTATCTGTGCAAGTTGTGATTACTTGCACATATCAGAAAGACACTCAGAAATTTATCTGATGATGCTTATTATTTTATAACTTCGATATTGAAGTGATTGTATTGACAGAATGTGTACTTATGGAGAAAGTAAAACATCTGTTCTAGATGTCTTTTGTATTGAAGGTCATGCTTGTTTTTCAATGGATATTACCGTTGACGTTTGAATTTAAATTTAACAGCCAACATTATATATCGTTTCGGACGGGACGCTATCCCTTCGTAGGAGATACCAATTGACAAAATTTGTAAAAGCTTTCAACACTATAGACATTGCAAACAAATTAAGGCAAATAATTAAGTGGCTAGATCACTTGTAATGTGCCTTGAAATAATCAAATAACAGTATGCATCCAGGCATTCTTGACTCAACGCTCTTCCCATCCCAACTTTGTGTCCACCTCTAAACTTCAACATCTCCGAATTAATCTTGTGCATAAAGCAATATGCAAGTAAATGTTTGATATTAATTAAGATCAATATGAGAGTTTATTTACTGCCTTTGTGGTATCAATTGCAATAACAAATGGTCACTAGTAATAATTTTATACTTATAAGCAATTATATACAAGATTAACAATAGAATAAAAAAGGAGGGTCCTTTTTAATTGGAATTTGATAAAATATTATCTTAGAATGAGAGTAGTTGGATCATTAAGCACACCACATGTGCATTTGTTGCTTATACACATATTTCTATGGTTAATTGGTTACTATATGTGTTTTGATCAGATAATGGACGTGCTAGTAATTAACAGTTTGGATGAGATTAAAAAAAAAAAAGTAGAGTAGGGTGTAATTCTCTATTTGGATAAAAAAAATTCATAGTGCTATATCAAAGTTTCTCCCTTTTATTTTTTTCCTTTGTATTTTTTTATTTTTATTTTCCACTCATGACTTTATATATTGCAGGCATCATCTTTCATGACATAGCAGAATCACAACACAAGTTGTCCATAATTCCAAACATATAGCAATGCTTTCCACTGTTTTTGTACACACGTAATCAGTCTGTTTAATAAATTACTACTGCCTTATATAGCTATTAAAATACTTTGAAATAACAAGGAGAAATCCAAGTATTATGGATCTTTTTACATCATCAAATATTTTTTTATGAAAACTGATTCAGATTCTATAATGTGCCAATAGTTCTTTTCATTATTATAACTTGACTAATACAATGATAGATCACAGAAGCAAAAGTAATTGGAAAAAGGTGCAATGCAAAGTAATTAAACGCACTCCATTTTAGTCTCTATGATCCCCCACACAACTTGCTGTTGCTGTGGCTAATTTACTTAACCACCACTAGCTATTTAACAGCATTAACATCAAATAACTAGGAAAATGACATTAAAGGGTTTGATCATCATTTTTTTGCTTTCCCTAGACCTTAACATTTCCCTCAGCCTGATCAGGGGTTGCAATAGTGCCATTAACTCCTGCTTTTCCGATATCTACGCACCCAGCTCGACATTTTCACCCTTTCCTTCAAAAGCAGAATGAATCTTCAGAGCCTCATTCGGGTTCAATTCTGTATGTTCTTTGTATTTGCCCAGTAGCATGGAGTATACATCCACCACTATTGAAATTCCTCCAAGAACACTACACAAACATGATTGAGTAACAAATAATAATGTGCTTATGAACAAAAAGGAGCTAAATATAAGAAAATAGTTTACCTTCCCAGGTAAATTTGTTCAGAAAGGATAGAGGAGCCCATAATCGCTACAATAATCATCATAAGAGAACTAAAAGCAGATGCAAAAACAGGTCCTCTCTCTTGCATTACAAAACCTTGAACGTATTATGTTGATCCAAACTTTTATTTATTTATACTCTTAAATTTATTCATTACAGGCATAGCGGATAAATATCTGATATCCGTCTGTATCCGAAAATTAAGTTGATACGGATATCCGAAAATTAAACGGATACGGATATTTGATATTCGAAAATAATTTCGGATACGGATACAGATATGACAATATCTATATCTGAAAGCATCCGTTGACAGCCCTAGTTTGTAATGTACCTCAGAATAATCAAATAACAAAACCAGGCATTGCTACTCCTATATTCTCTTGTTCTAAGCATTCTTGACACAACTATATTCCCATCCCAACTCTATCCAGCTCTAAACTCCAACAACTCGCAAAACTTGCAATTAATCTTTTGCACACAACAGATATGCAAGTAAAAATTTGGATATTAAGAGCAATACTGAGAGTTCATTTAGTGCATTTGAGATACCAATAAGATGTTGCAATAATACAGTCTTAAACAACAATTGTATACTCATAAGCAATTATATACAAGATTACCCACAGGATAAAAGAGGGGGGGGGGGGGGGGGGTCCTTTCAGACTGGAATTTGTTGAATATCTTCTTAGAAAGAAGAGTAGTTGTATCATTAAACCACACCATATTTGCATTTTTTTTCTTATACATACATTTTTATGGTTAATATAGATGTTTTTGATCTTATAATGCACGTATTTTGTACTTAACAGTTTGGGAGAGACAAAGAAATTAGTATAGTTGGGTGTGATTCTCTGTTTGGATTAAAAATTTCATAGTGCTGTATCAATTTTAATTTATTTTTGTTTCCTTTTCTTATTTTTTTGGGGTGCAGATATCATGTCCCATGACAGAGCAGAATCATAACACAAATTGTCCATTCCAAATATAGCAATGCTTTCCACTGATTTTGTACCTACATCATTGGGATGTTTAATAAATTACTACAGCCCGCTACAGCCTTTAAAATACTCTTATATAAGAAGAAGAAGAAACCCTTAGGGGCTGTTCTTTGGTCCTTAACGGACCATACTCTCAGCAGACGCGTCCGACGCGTCGGACGCGTCCGTTGAGAAATGGTCCATTAAGGACCGTTTGCCCAACGGCTCCAATTTGAGTCCCTCCCCAATCCCCAACCCTTATATATGATCTCCCCCCTCTTCTACTTCCCACACACCTTCTTCCAACTCCCCTTCTTCCACTTTTTCTTACAATGGAGAATCCATTTCCAAGTGATGGTGATTCCGATTCAGACGCTTTAGAGGATATCGTCCTAATTGGAGCGTACTTACATGGTCGCCGAAACGAAGTAGGACGCCGGATTCATACGTCGACGTTTACCGGATTGATGTGGATAGACGACATACTTAACGGTCATCAGGCAAGATGTCAAAGGCAGTTTCGTATGAAACGGTTATGTTTTCTTTCGTTATGCGATAGGCTGGAACGTTGCGGATTGACCACCTCAGAAAATGTTACTGTTCGAGAAGCGGTTGGGATATTTTTATGGACTATTGCCACCGGTAATTCGAACAGACAAGTGGCTGAAAGATTTCAAAGGTCAGGGTGCACAATCTTTCATTATTTTCATGCTGTTTTGAATGTCGTTCTAGTATTATCTACTGCTATTATAAAACCGGTTGATTCTCAATTTAACTCAATTCCTGCTGAAATTAGCAATGATAACCGTTACTATCTGTACTTTAAAAATTGTATTGGTGCAATAGACGGCACACATGTTATGGCGCACTTACCTCCAGATCGTATTGTTCCGTATATCGGACGAAAAGGATACGCTACACAGAATATTTTGGCTGTATGCTCGTTCGATTTACTATTTACGTATGCTGTATCTGGATGGGAAGGTACTGCACACGACAGTCGAATTTTTAATTCCGTCGTGAATGACAGAAGTTCCGGATTTCCTCATCCTCCCCCTGACCAGTATTATGTTGTGGATTCTGGTTTTCCACTTACAACTGGGTATATACCACCATATCGAAATGTTAGATATCACATCCCCCAGTTTCGTATGACCACAAATCAACCAAAATCCCATAATGAAATTTTTAATTTCTACCATTCAAGTTTACGCATGGCAATTGAGAGGACACTCAGAATATGGAGAAAGAAATTTGTTATACTCCGAAATATGTCAACCTACAAGTTCCCAGCTCAAACAAAAATTGTTGTTGCTACGATGGCTATACACAATTATATACGCAAATACAATATGAGAGATCCTGATTTTATGGCGTATGACGATGATCCAAATAAAATTCCAGATGAGTACGAACAAGAATACAACGACGTGCGAAACATAAGCAATAATGACCTAGCACCGGCTCAACGCTATCAAGGCAACGCTGATATGACAGTGCGTCGCGATCAGATAAGAGACGAGCTTGTTGCAGCAGGATTGCACTAATAGATTTCTGCAATGTATCACTTTATCTACTGTTTTATTTGTTCTGCAATGTATCACTTTATCTACTGTTTTCTTATTTCTGCAATGTATCCCTTTAGCTCTTTTATTTGTATTTCTGCAATGTATCACTTTCTGTACTGTTTTTATGTAACGAACTGTTATGTTTTGTTAACTGTGTATTTCTGCAATAATTATAATGTTATGTTTTAATATGTAATTAGTTAAATTACAAATATAAATAAAATACTCCGCTTAAATTCTCCGCTTAAATACTCCGCTTAAACCGAAGAACACATCGTCCGCTAACTACTATTCTCCGCTATAATACTCCGCTCAAATTCTCCGCTTAAATACTCCGCTTAAACTTGCAAAGAACACACCCTTAGGCTCCGTTCTTTTGACAAAACGGAGGAAATCATTAACGGACGCGTCCAACGCGCGTCCGACGCGTTCGTTAATAACGGGGCAAAATGCCTCGTTTGCCCAACGGTTCAAAATTGAGCTGTTGGGCCCCGAGCGTCCGACGCGTCTGACGCGTCGGGGCCCAACAGCTCAATTTTGAGCCGTTGGGTATAAATATTTAATTAATTAATTTAAGTTTTTATAAACTTTAAAAATTGATAACTTTTGCATACGAGATCCGTTTAAGACGCGGTTTTTTGCGTTGCGATCGTATCGAAATGCTCTACGTTATGGAGTTGGTTTGAACTAAATTGAAGCAACTTATAATTTTTCAATTTTTCAATTAGTTTATTTATTTGTGTAAATTATTAATATATATTATTTACTAAAAAACAAATGATAAATTAATTAACCATTAATTAATTAAATTACGAAATAAAAATAAAATGGTCCGCTTAACGCGCCAAACGCATTCTCCGCTAACTACAATTCTCCGCTCAAATACTCCGTTCAAATTCTTCGCTTCCGCTTGCAAAGAACACACCCTTAGTATTATGGATCATTTTACATCATCAAATCATTCAATATGATATTCTTATTCAGATTCTACGACATACAAATAGTTCTTTTCATTTTTATAACTTGATTGATACAATGATGATAGACTACAGAATGTAACTGGAAAAAGGTGCAATGCAAAGTAACAAGACGTTGGCTATACCTTTTAGTCTCTATGATACCCACACAAATTGTTACGTTGGCTAAGTTACTTAACCTCCACCAGCTAAATATTTTAATTAACAGCATTAGCTCCATATAACTAGGAAAATGACATTGAAGGATTTGATTATTAAATTTTGCTTTCCCTAGACCTTGATATTTCCCTCAGGGGTTGCAATAATGCCATTAACTCTTGCTTTTTCGATGTCGATGTCATCCAACTCGACATTTTCGTCATTTCCTTCGACATCAGAATGAATCTTCAAAGCCTCATTCTGCTTCAATTCCGTATATTCCTTGTATTTGCCCCACAGCACTGAATATAACCCTACCACTATTAAAATTCCTCCAAGAACACTGCACAAAACATTATTGGATGACAAATAGCAATAATTAGTCCATAATTATAATGTGCTTATAAACAAAAAGGAGCTAAATGTAAGAAAATAGCTTGCCCTCCTAGGTAAATTTGCTCTGAAAGTATGAAGGAGCCCATAATTGCTACAATAATCATCATAAGAGGACTAAAAGCAGATGCAAAAACAGGTCCCCTGTCTTGCATTACAAGACCTTGAACGTAGTATGCTATGCTTGACGTCACGATACCCTAATAATAATTTACAAATGCAAAGCTAATTAAGTGTATATTTGATGATTAGGAGCAAAAGTGTTTTTTCTTTTCTTAAAAATTGGTTCTCTTGATGTTAAAAAGCCTGCAATAAGCTGAAATATCAATTTATCAGGACATTTCATTATCATTATTTTATTTGTTTGTATTTGAAATAGTTAGATGCAAAAGAGATTCGATAACTGAATCTATAGATCCAGAATCTTGGAGCCCTACCACTGTATCAGTGGCTCTAAGTAATTATTCCTTTTCATTCAAATGAAGTCAAAAGAGAATGTTAAAAGCAGTTTATTTTTGGCATCAGAATTGGATGTATATTTTAGCCTTATGTGAAGGCTACATCCTCTTAATTACTTTCGTTTTGAATATATAAAATCTTTAGATTGTGGAGTTTTAAGTTTTGTTAATTCTTCCAGGAAAAAATTACCAGTTTTCCAAAGAAAAGGAAGTAACAGAATGCAAACTAGGAAGGGATAAAGAAAACTGACAGCGTAAGCAGCAGCAAGAAGATTCATGTCAAAACCGATAACCCAAGCAGAAGCTTTGTGCTCCATGACCAAAGTGACAACAATAGCTTGAAGTGTACCCACAAAGCAAATCATCGTCGTAAGCGAGAGCTGCGCAGTATATTTCTTAAGTGTAGCTGCCTGTTGGTCATTAGTTATACATAAAAGGTCATCAAAACTGAAAAACAAGCATTATAATTTTCTCATAGAACAACCTTTTATACTTGCCTGTAGCACGAAAAGAGAGGCCCATGCAAGGGTAGCCAATATGACAAAGAGTGAACCTATGAACCAGTCTTTGTCACTTGATTCTACCGACCTTGGTGATGCACTACGTTGCTGTGGTCCTGCCTGTTTTGACCAGAACATTCCAACTACAGGTCCTTTGTATAGGGTCATCAATATGGCTCCTGCGACTGTGACCACTGTTCCTACCACCTTTGCTTGACACCTCACTTTTTTTATACCCACCTTCTCCATCCTATTCAAGAAGCCAAAATATAGTTAAGTGTGTGTGTGTGTGTCTTGTTAGTTTTAGAGGTTTCGGTATAATATTACCAATAAACAACACCTGAAAATCACTGCAAGGACAAAGGTCATTGCTGGCAGCATGTTGCTCATAGCACATGCAAAGGTTGGGGATGTGTACTTCAATCCCAAGTAGTAGAAATTCTGATCAATAACCGGTCTGGGAGTAGATGATATCATATATAAACATTTATAACATGTTCATACTTCATTCAGATTATTGTAGTAAAAAAAAAAGGTGTGTGTAAACTTACCCAAGAAGAGCTAAGACAAATATTTGCGCGAACATTGTAAGTGTTATCTTAGGCCTAACCTTCCTACATATGCATGACATAACCATCAATAATTGTCAAATAAACACAATTTTTCAACATAAGATGTAACCATTAAGTGATTTAGCAACCTCTCTAAAATGAGAGCAAAAGGGGCAATAGAGAGTGCAGCAAATGCATGGCGATAGACAACAAGCACATAATGACTCATGCCATGATTAAGGGAGACTTTTGTGATGATATTCATGCCAGCATAACCAAACTGAAGGGATACCATGGCCATGTAAGGCTTGCACTTTGTTAATGGATCCATAACTATTTTTTTATTGAAAGAGAGAACTACCAGCTAGCTGGTGCAGCAATGTATGTTCTCTGATGATGAAACTAACACAGCAGGGCTCTATTTATAGGTGTATGGCCAGGCATCACAACACTTATCCGAAGCATGATTTATTATGATGTCATAAGTATTCCTTTAGTTGGATTGGTTTTCTTTGTATGATATCATGATGTCCCATTGTTTAGATTGATATTATATATCTGTATCCCCAGCGATGCAACTTCCTGCCTGGGACGTGTTGCTCACAGCGTTGAGTACATGATATTCACGTACTGATTGTTCTCAGTATAATAGGTGGAAATATCTTTGTTTATTTATATAATGGATATACAAGCTGTAGGATTACGAGAGATCAGCAAACATAAGTTTGTAGTGCAAGCCGAGGTAAGCAGGTTCAAGATTCAATTACTTATTGGGCTGTTTGATCAATACAGATGCATTAAAGTTTATACATGTAACATTTTTAATCATTTTGCTTGTCGTATCAAAGAAGTGCACGGTGTAGTTTGGTAATGTATTATAGCATGTGTTCCCCTCTCTCTCTCTCTCTCTCTATATATATATATATATATATATATATATATATATATATATATATATATGAGATAGGATCAGGAGCACCCCAAATAGTGCAGCACCCCTTTAGCCCCTCTGATTTCCACCACACATTCTCGTTTCTCTCTCTTCCCACTAACACTCTCTTCCTCCACTAACTTATTTAAATATAAATGGGTGGTCTAGGATAAAGGGCATTTGGAGGGCTATAAATTTGGGGTGTCATAGAACCTCCCTATATATATATATATATATATATATATATATATATATATATATATATATATATATATATATATATATATATATATATATATAGGAAGCGGCTATTGAGACACAAAATTTGACACAAAAAGAAAGACACAAAATTTGGGTCATTGGATCAGTTTGTCTATGTGAGGGGTGGAATTCAGGGGCAATCTTACGGTTGAGATTCATTGTGTCTCAATTTGTGTCTAAATTTTGTGTTCATATAAATTTTCCCATATTATATATATAGGCAGGTTCGAGAGCACCCTAAACAGTGCAGCACCCAAACTGCTCCTCAATCTCCACCAAGTATTTCCCCTTTCTCTCTCCTTCCACTCACATTCTTTAATATAAACGAGTGGTGTAAATCAGAGAGCATTTAGAGTGCTCTATTTTTGGGTGTAACCGAACGTTTGCTATATATATATATATATATATATATATATATATATATACACACACACACACACACACACAGTGGCGGAGCCAGAAAAAAATATTGGTGAGGTCACCGCATGCGTCCAGGGTTAATGTTTCATAATTTGTCTTGTATCAAAAGAAGAGAGTAATTTATTGTAGATGAAAGGCTAACATAGAAAAGGAAATATAATAAAGCGTAGGGGTAGAAAAGCAAAAGCAATTTATTGAGTTGGTTTGACATGCAAAAATGCTTGCTAATCCTCAGTCATCATTTTTTCTTCTCCTCCTGCAAAGTAACCTTTCCTGCATTCTTGTCTTCTCCTCGCATTCTCTCTGATTGTACATACCATTCTTTTGAATAATGATTAACAAGTAGAAAAGTTCTCTGATATACTGGTGAGGTCACTTGACCCCACCAGGTATAACATGGCTCCGCCCCTGTATATATATATATATATATATATATATATATATATAGAGAGAGAGAGAGAGAGAGAGAGATGGAAAGTTTATATAGATACAAAAGTTTAACATAAATTGGATGACACAAAATCTCAACAATTGTATTGCTCTTTGATCCCCATCCCGTATACAAGAACAAATTAAATATGTGGCTGAGATTTTATGTCTTTTAATTTGTGCTAAATTTTTGCTTTGTCACACGCCAACACTCAATGTTTATGTGTGAACAATTATCCAAATAAGCAGTAAATAACGAAAGTACGGGGAAACACAACATTTATAGTAGTTCGACACTAACGCATACATCCACTTTATAATTCTCATTCATCATATCTTTGGTCGATTACAAGGTTGTACAAGTTCAGACAATGGCTAAGTTCAAAGTGTTACAATAGAATAACAAAATATATGTTTGTTCTACACTTAGACTAAATTGCCCTTCTTCTTCTTCTTCGTTGAGAAGCATTGACTTGGTCAACAATATCCAAGTTTAGTGTTCATGTCCATGAAGTTCAAAAGTAGCATAGCAATCCTTGTTAATGTTCAAGTGTTGAAGGAAAACATGTATGCCATGTTTTAATTGTCCATCCCATCTCGCATGGCCATAGTGGAGGTGTTGGAAGCCATTAATGAGTGTTTGGAGCTCTCAAAGTCCAAAATTTCCAAGGGGGAAGGATCCAAATGAAGGCCAAAGCTTGGGTACTTATAGGAGGAAGGTGAGGTGGGAGTAGGTGAGCAGCGGGACCCACAAGAGCAATTTTCGCACCCAAAGCGAGGCCACATACAGAAAATTCGCACCTGCTTCTAGGTACGGAATTTCATACCTGCTGGACGTGGAATTTCGCACCTACTGGGCGTAGAATTTCGCTCCTGTTGGGCGTGCAATTTCGCACCTGTTGGACGCGGAATTTCGCACCTGCTGGGTGCGAAATTGTGCACCTGTTGGGTGCGAAGTCGGCCTTTCGAGGGCCACGAGGAACATAGGAGTTGGTGGCTGAATCCTGACTTTGAGTCGATTTGGTAATTCTGGGCAACACACTTATTGGCGGAAATCGGGCGGTACCCATTAGTTCGACCGAATCGGCTAGCTCGATCGCCGCTGGGACTGTGGGGCCCCGGACCCTCACCGACTGTAACGATCCGCATTCGAAGCATCAAAGGATCGTGGAATATTTATTTCATTCTTATACGAAGTCGTATAACCATGTAACTTTGGGAGACGACTATTGGGGTCATTTCCCATGTTCATGATTTTTGCTGAATTTTAAATGACTGTTTTGCCCCTAGCTGATCTTGTTTTGGCCATAACTTTTGATTGGAAAGGAGTTTTGACCTAACAACACTTCCATTAGATCCGGATGATGGTTTACCTTTCCGTAGAGTGGTCACATTAGCCAAACGGACTCCCGTTTGGGAGATATGGTTGAAACAAGGTTTGGAAGGCGAAAAACTGCTTAACCGGGCCAAATGAGGTGATTAGTGAATGGGCCCATAACCCATTTCGGGATTAGGGTTATGGGAAGGATGAAATGAGTTAGGTTTTCATTTCAGTTTTCTAGCCGTCATTTACCTCCTAGGAACCCTAACAATGGCCTCCAACATCTAGAATCATCTCTAATCACTCTCTAATCAAGTTTTAGCCTAATCTACATCAAATCAAAGCGGATTAACACAAAAATCGAGGTAGAACTGCTGTATAGCCTTGGGAACAATGCCAAACAGAGAATAATTTCAGATTTGGTGTTTTGGTTGTGGCTAAGGTGAGTGATTTGCATATTTCCTCACTAATTATGGTTAATTAAGGGTAATTAGTGCTAATTAGCGAATTTAAACATGATTAAATTTTGGAAAAATATTTATAAATTTCGAAATATTGTTTTAGGCCTCTGTTAGAAAATTTGGTTAATTTGGTTAAGTTTTGTTAATCCTATCATTAGTTTTGCTTAAACACGCTTAAGATAAAATATGGGATTTTGGCTATGTTTGATCGGTTTTAACATATAAAATTGTTATTTTGGTGTTTGTGGTTAGTCCTTTATGTTGCTATGACTGTTTGGAATGATTTGTGATTGTTTAGAAAAGTTAGATTAATCGAAAACGCCGTCGAACGACGTAAACAGGTCGCTGGAAAAGTTACAGAAAATATGCAGGAATCGGATCGGATCATCCCTGCCCCCTCCGATCCGAACTGCTCGCACTTGAAGCTCCACGATCCGACCTGAGCATGGTGGCATGACCTGAAGAGAGCACCCGATCTGAACCGCGTCACTCGACCCGAACCAATGCACCATTGATGGACTTGGGAGGCTCGACTCGATCCGGAATACTTGGGAAGGAGAACCGAACCGCTTACCTGAAGTCACGATCTGATGCTCTGGAGATAACTCGAACCGATCCGAAGTAGAAGCCACGATCCGACCCGTATGGTGTATTCCGATCCGAACCGGGATGCTTGGATTTGAGGCATGAACCACGATCTGAACTGGAAGTACGAGTTGAAGTGAAGAACAGGAACCGAACCAATCCGGAGAAGACCAAAACCCGAGATGTAAAGGTAGTCCAAATGGGAAGTTTGTACTCAGGATCCAGTTGGGAACCAACGGGTCAACTTCATGAGTTGGGCTTTGCTGCGGGACGTGTGCAAAGGGGTTATCGACGTCCATAACTTTGATTCACCACCGAGACGGATGTTAGGCTACGTATCAGTGCAGTAGGGTAGTTATTACTCCATGGGGCAGAGTGATCGTAGCATGGCTATGAGCCAGTGTAGTGGAGTTGTTATGACTTCATGGGGCAGAGTGGACATAGCAAGGACTAGTGGTTATGGATCAGTGCAGTGGTGTCATTATGACTCCATGGGGCAGAGTGATCATAGCAAGGAATGGGTGGTCAGAGCAGTGGACATCGTATGCTTTACGCACTGAGTGAGAGATGTGAGGGTGGTTGCTATGCTTGATTGTTTGTGGCACCTTAAAGTATTGAGCGGTATGTTGTGCTAACTCTTTGGTTGCAGGTCCAGGTTCAGGTATGGTTTAGTATACCTGTTATTATTCTGTTTTGCTGCTTATCGCTCATACTAGACTTTTGTCTGACCCAGAGTTTTATGTCTCTTCTTATTACTCTGGGTGCTCTTAAACGGGCAGACTAGAGACAGGTTAGGTGGTATGCACGAGTAGCTGTACCGGAGACAAGCAGGAGTCTCCCACGTATGATATATATAAATATTCTCCCTGTGTCGCTGCTGGTCACTACTTTGGGCATTAGTAGTGTACCTTCCTTATTTGCTTTAGAGACAGTTTTCAAAAGTTGTAATAATGGTTATGGATCATAAGCTTTATTTTGGATTTCCGCTGCTATGATGATTATGGTTTAGTTTTCAGCTTATGAACTGTCTCGCATGTTTTATGTCAAAGTATGTTATTATTATATTTTATTCCATGCGCGGTGAGACATTCTACAGATTCTTTGTTAGTCCACCATTAAGTTTTTCTTTCCTTCCCTTTCTTTGGCGACCGTCCCATGCTGGTTGGACATTGGTACAACGCACTTTCGTTGGAGCTGTCGGCTGGTGCGGGGCGGGCCGTCACACTTGGTATCAGAGCTCTAGGTTGCGTATTTAACCTAGAGAAAGACACCAGGGAGAGATAATACGTATATGAGAGCGCGTATTTGTGATTATTTTGGTTTTCAAAATTTATATATATACTATTAGTATAGTTAAGGATGAAGTCGCACTGCACTGACACCACAAAGAGGATGGTTAATCGTTTCTCTTTACAGATTGAATGATGAGTCGATATACGAGAGGTGCTGGTAGAGGAGCTAATAATGGGAATGCTCCTGACATGAGGACTATGTTCACTGACTTCATGAGAGAGATGCTTAGGGACGTTCAGAGTGCAGTTCCTAATGCTGCTAATGGTGGTGGTGCAGCGATGCAGGCGCCTAGGGTCGATTTCGCCAAGCTATGCAAGGATTACACTAGCCTTGGTGGAAAGCCGTTCCACGGAACTGAATCGGCCACGGATGTTCAAGATTGGTTGGATAGCTGTGAGCGTATCTTCGAAGACTTGGGTATCGAGGATGCGATGAAGAGAAAGTTAGCATCTCGTCAGCTGCACGGACGGGCGATGAATTGGTGGAATGCTATTAAGGCAGCTACTCCAGAGGATCAAGTTACATGGGATCAGTTTAAGGCCCGATTCAGTGATAAGTTCATCCCAGCTGCCCAGAAGTCAGAATTGTTTAGGAAATTTCTGGAGCTTAAGCAGAATGGTATGGCAGTCTCGGAGTACATTGCAGAGTTCGATACTCTATCAAAATATGGATTGTCCCTTATTGATACTGCCGAGAAGAAAAATGAAAAGTTCATAACAGGCTTAGATCAGTACTTGGGGGAAAGGCTTATTAACCACATCGATGAGACGTTTGAATCGATTGTAGGGAAAGCTTTGAGATCAGAGAGTCTATACCCTAAGTCGAAGACTGAGGTTGCATCTGCAGAGGAGCCAAAGCCGCAAGCAAGCGGTGGAGGCAATAATGGTTCTCAGAATAAGAGAAAGCAGAATCAGACCAAGGATGGCCAGAAGAAAAAGAATAAGAAAGATGTTGAGTGCTTCAGCTGTGGTAAGAAGGGCCACTATGCCAAAGATAGTCGATAGACCTTTAGCAGTGACGAACCCGATTGGTGGTTCGAATAGCCTTAGCATGATTTTTCGTAATGTGGTCTTATCGAGTCATGGATGCGTGTTTGTTTGTGATTGCTTTATTTTGGGCTTTACTGGGTTTGGCATTATTTTGGGAGTCGATTGGCTCCAAAGATACGGGGTGGTGGTAGACTGTGAGGGCTTTTTGGTGATAGTTAGAGTGGATGATGGGCGGAGGGTAATGTTTTGTGGTCTACCTAGTGATGGGGGTAATGGCTAGTTTTCTAAATTCCCTCGACATCCCGCATGATGAGTTGTCAGATGTGCCCGTGGCTGGCCAGTATCCGGACGTCTTCGAGGAAGTGACCGGACTTCCACCACACCGAGAGATTGAGTTCCTTATTGATTTAGTGAAAGATGCCAGACCTATAGTGATACCACGTCGTCG
The DNA here is from genome assembly GCA_030737875.1 of Allium sativum. Lineage (NCBI taxonomy): Eukaryota > Viridiplantae > Streptophyta > Magnoliopsida > Asparagales > Amaryllidaceae > Allium > Allium sativum. Next base: position 214,473,917 of record CM060927.1, on the reverse strand, counting down.
TTTGGAACCACGGGAGCAGTGAGAGATCGGGGTGCAAGTGAGCGATCTTTTGAAGAAGGGATTTATCAGAAGAAGTGTTTCTAAATGGGGAGCACCAGTTGTGTTTGCTACCAAGGAAGATGGTTCCCTTCGATTGTGTTTGGACTACCGTGAATAAGGTGACGAGGAAGAATAAATATCCTCTACTGCGGATAGATGATTTGTTTGATCAGTTGAGTGGCGCGAGAGTGTTCTCCCGTTGGATCTCGCGGCAGGTTTTCATCAGCTTAGGGTGGAAGCTGAGAGTATAGCTAAAACGGCATTTCGAACGCCGTCTGGATTCTATGAGTGGTTGGTCATGCCATTCGGGTTGACCAATGCACCAGCATATTTTGTAGATCTTATGAATAGGGTATTCAGGGATCAATTGAGTAAGTTTGTTCTTGTGTTTGTGGTCGATATACTTGTTTATTCGAGGACAGAGGAAGAACACAAGGAACATTTGAGGATAGTGATGGAGGTGTTGAGAAAACACCAACTGAAAGAAAAGTTTTCTAAGTTTCACTTCTGGAGGAGGGAAGTGAAATTCTTGGGCCATGTTGTTTCAGAGAATGCTATTGTCGTGGATCCTGCCAAGGTGACTACGGTATAAGATTGGTCTACGCCCAAGAATGCGACAGACGTAAGGAGTTTCTTGAGGTTAGCTGGATATTATCGCAATTTTATCCAAGACTTCTCCAAGTTAGCAGCATCGTTGACTCAGTTGACCAAAAAGAATCAAGCTTTCGTCTGGGACGAAAAGTGCGAAAGTGCGTTAAAGAGTCTAAAGGAAAAGTTGACATGTGCATCAGTGTTGGTCATTCCTAACGGGAATGAAGAGATGACAGTATATACGGATGCATGTGGTACCGTACTAGGAGCTGTATTAATGCAAGGAGGTAGGGTGGTAGCTTATGTAAGTAGACAATTGAAACCGCACGAGAGAAGATACCCTACCCACGATTTGAAATTAGCAGCGATCGTATTCGCATTGAAGATGTGGAGATATTATCTCTTGGGAGAAAGATTTGAGTTGTTTACTGATCATAAATCGTTAAAGTATCTTTTCTCTCAGAAGGATCTAAATCTCCGACAGCAAAGATGGTTAGAATTCTTGGCTTCCTACAATTTTGTTATCGCATACACACCAGGAAAGGGCAATGCGGTAGCTGATGCATTGAGTAGAAGACATGCCAGTTTAGGGGCTATGTTTCTTGAGTGGAAGCAACTGGAGTACATCGCTGGGTATGATTTCAGATCAAAGTGCGAATTGGATCCAAAAATGTTAGCAAGTTTGACGATAAGACCCACTTTGATTGAGCGGATCGGCTCCAGTCAGAGGGACGATCCTAACCTATTGGAAATCATCTCAAAGTTAGAGATGAGAATCGACGAAGAGATGAACAAGTATGGGCTTAGTAGAGATGGATGGCTTAGAAAGAACGGAAGACTAGTTGTGCCCAATGTCAAGGGATTGAGGGATGAAGTGCTTAGAGAATGTCATCACTCAAAACTGACTATACATCCCGGTGGTAACAAAATGTATCGAGGCATGAAGCAAACCCACTACCGGGAAGGGATGAAAAGAGACGTTGGGAAGTTTATATCCAAATGCATGAATTGCCAGCTAGTTAAAGATGAGCAAAAGAAGCTGAGTGGTTTGTTGCAACCATTAGAAACTGTCGAATGGAAATGGGAGCAAGTCTCAATGGATTTCATTAATAGGTTACCAAGGACCAGATCGGGACATGATAGCATTTGGGTGATTGTGGACCGATTGACTAAGAGTGCAAGGTTTATACCTATCAAGTCGAATAGAATGACAGCTAAGTTAGCTGAACTATATATGAAGTGGGTAGTAAGATTTCATGGAATACCCAAAGGCATTGTGAGTGACCGAGATCCGTTGTTCACTACTGGATTTTGGAAGAGCTTACAAGAGGCGTTAGGATCAGAATTACATCTCAGCACAGCGTATCATCCTCAAACCGACGGTCAGACAGAGAGGGTGAATCGAGTGTTAGAAGATCTCTTGAGAGCTTGCATATTAGATTTTGGTGGATCACGGGATGGCCATTTACATCTAGTGGAGTTTGCCTATAATAATAGTTATCAATCCAGTATTGGTATAGCTCCATTTGAAGCTTTGTACGGAAGACCGTGCAACTCACTGTCATGTTGGTTAGAGACTGGTGAGAAATTTGTGCTTGGGCCAGATGTGATAAGAGAAACCTCAGACAAGATCAAGATTATTCAACAGCGAATGAAGGCTGCCCAAGATAGGCAGAAGAGTTATGCTGATAAGAGGAGAAGAGATTTAAAGTTCTCCATTGGCGACTTGGTGTTTGTCAAGATTTTTCCGTTAAAGAGCGTGATATGATTTGGCAGGAGAGGCAAGTTAACACCAAGATTTGTTGGACCATTCCCAATTCTCGAACAAGTTGGGAATTTGGCATATAAAGTTGAATTACCAGAGAAGATGGCAGGAGTTCATAACGTATTTCATGTTTCCCAGTTAAGGAAGTTTGTGCGCGACCCTTGTGTGGCTGTTTCACCTGATCAGTTGGATGATATCGATGTTGAACCTGAGGCGGTTGGGAACCGCAGGCCTATGCGTATTGTTGGGAACGATATGAAGCTGCTTCGAAGGAAGACGGTGAAACCGCATGCTAGGATAGGCTTGTTGTGTTGTTTTGTATGCTTTATTGTTCTGTTAATGATTGGTAGGCATGCAGGATCCTTTGTGTGTTTTGGGTTAAGGAATTTCGGGGACGAAATTTCTTATGGGGGGGGGGGGGGGGGGAATGTAACGACCCGCATTCTACGCATCGAAGGAACGTAGAATATTTATTTCTTTCTCATACGAAGTCGTATAGCTATGTAACTTTGGGAGACGACTATTGGGGTCATTTCCCATGTTCATGATTTTTGCCGATTTTTAAATGACCGTTTTGCCCCTAGCTGATCTTGTTTTGGCCATAACTTTTGATTGAAAAGGAATTTTGACCTAAAACCACTTCCATTAGATACGGATGATGGTTTACCTTTCCGTAGAGTGGTCACATTAGCCAAACAGACTCCCCGTTTGGGAGATATGGCTGAAACAAGGTTTAGAAGGCGAAAAACTGCTTAACCGGGCCAAATGAGGTGATTAGTGAATGGGCCCATAACCCATTTCGGGATTAGGGTTATGGGGAGGTTGAAATGAGTTAGGTTTTCATTTCATTTCAGTTTTCTAGCCGCCATTTACCTCCTAGGAACCCTAACAATGGCCTCCAACATCTAGAATCATCTCTAATCACTCTCTAATCAAGTTTTAGCCTAATCTACATCAAATCAAAGCGGATTAGCACAAAAATTGAGGTAGAACTGCTGTATATCCTTGGGAACAGCGCCAAACAGAGGATAATTTCAGATTTGGTGTTTTGGTTGTGGCTAAGGTGAGTGATTTGCATAGTTCCTCACTAATTATGGTTAATTAAGGGTAATTAGTGCTAATTAGCGAATTTAAACATGATTAAATTATGGAAAATTATTTATAAATTTTGAAATATTGTTTTAGGCCTCTGTTAGAAAATTTGGTTAGTTTGGTTAAGTTTTTCCAATCCTATCATTAGTTTTTCTTAAACACGCTTAAGGGAAAATATGGGATTTTGGCTATGTTTGATCCGTTTTAACATATCAAATTGTTATTTTTGTGTTTATGGTTAGTCCTCTATGTTGCTATGACTGTTTGGAATGATTTGTGATTGTTTAGAAAAGTTAGGTTAGTCGAAAACGCCGTCGAACGGCGTAAATAGGTCGCTGGAAAAGTTGAAAATATGCAGGAACCGGATCGGATCGTCCCTGCCCCCTCCGAACCGCTCGCACTTGAAGCTCCACGATCCGACTTGAGCATGGTGGCATAGCCTGAAGGGAGCACCCGATTCGAACTGCGTCACTCGACCCGAACCGATGCACCATGGTTGGACTTGAGAGGCTCGACCCGATCTGGATTACTTGGGAAGTAGAACCGAACTGCTTGCCTGAAGTCACGATCTGATGCTCTGGAGATAACCTGAACCGATCCGAAGTAGGAGACACGATCCGACCCGTACGGGGTATTCCGATCCGAACCGAGATGCCTGGATTTGAGTCTTGAACCACGAACTGAACTGGAAGTACGAGTTGAAGTGAAGAATAGGAACCGAACCGATCCGGAGAAGACCAATACCCGAGATGCAAAGGTAGTCCAAATGGGAAGTTTGTACTCAGGATCTAGTTGGGAACCAACAGGTCAACTTCATGAGTTGGGCTTTGCTGCGGGACGTGTGCAAAGGGGTTATCAATGTCCATAGCTTTGATTCACCACCGAGACGGATGTTAGGCTACGTATCAGTGTAGTGGGGTAGTTATTACTCCATGGGGCAGAGTGATCGTAGCATGGCTATGAGCCAGTGCAGTGGAGTTGTTATGACTTCATGGGGCAGAGTGGACATAGCAAGGACTAGTGGCTATGGATCAGTGTAGTGGTGTCATTATGACTCCATGGGGCAGAGTGATCATAGCAAGGAATGGATGGTCAGAGCGGTGGACATCGTATGCTTTACACACTGAGTGAGAGATGTGAGGGTGGTTGCTATGCTTGATTGTTTGTTATCACTATGACATGCACACCCCCTTCCTCGTATTCTTTACACCATATGTTAGTGGCACCTTAGAGTATTGAGCGGTATGTTGTGCTAACTCTTTGGTTGCAGGTCCAGGTTCAGGTATGGTTTAGTATAACTGTTATTATTCTGTTTTGCTGATTATCGCTCATGCCAGACTTTTGTCTGACCCAAAGTTTTATGTCTCTTCTTATTACTCTGGGTGCTCTTAAATGGGCAGACTAAAGACAGGTTAGGTGGTATGCACGAGTAGCTGTACCAGAGACGAGCAGGAGGCTCCCACGTATGATATATATAGATATTCTCCCTGTGTCGCTGCTGGTCACTACTTTGGGCATTAGTAGTGTACCTTCCTTGTTTGCTTTAGAGACAGTTTTCAAAAGTTGTAATAATGGTTATGGATCATGAGCTGTATTTTGGATTTCCGCTGCTATGATGATTATGGTTTAGTTTTCAGCTTATGCTTTGTCTCGCTTGTTTTATATCAAAGTATGTTATTATTATATTTTATTCCATGTGCTGTGAGACATTATACAGATTCTTTGTTAGTCCACCGTTAAGTTTTTTCCTTCCCTTTCTTTGGCGACCGTCCCGTGCTGGTTGGACATTGGTACAACGCACTTTCATTGGAGCTGTCGGCTGGTGCGGGGCGGGCCGTCACACTGACGCTGTGCCCGGACCCGCTTGACGGCTCGCCTTCGGCTCGGAGCATGGCTCGCCTTCGGCTCGACTGATGGTTCGCCCAAGAGCTATACTACAAAGCCTTGGAGCAGACGTTCTCGGGCCAAAAAGAGGTCGTCTGATAGGAGTCTTGGGCCTTCTTTTATTTGTGACGTGACTTCGACTGAGCCGCTTTGGGTTTCCTGACAATGTTCTCCATGCTTGAGCGCATCGATAATCCAATACTTGAAGTGTGACAGTTTCAACAAAAAATCATGCCAACATTTGCCCCCCAAAACATATCTTGCTTAACCAAAGGAAGGTGTGTTTTCCGAGGAGAGGAGAAATCCAGAAACCAAGGCTAGGAGAAGTCCGGAGCGAGTCTCTACATTTATAAGATGGAAGAGCCACGACCATGTCGGATCGTATTATCCAGAAAACCAAAGCCGATAAGCCAGAGATCCATGATCGCTTCAGATCATATTCGTGGTAGACCACGATCGCTTGGGACCGTGTTAATGAGAGAAATCCAACGATCGCTTGGGATCGTATTAAGGAGAGAAATCCGACGATCGCTTTAGATCGTTTTGGGAGATAACCAAGATGAACACATAGCCAGATAACCATATGAACCGTCAGGTGAAGACGATCCAATAACCAAACGAGCTGGATTTGTTGCCCTAAAGTCTAGGGCTCAAGACTAGCCACGAGTTGCAACAACCTTGTCGAGGTAAGGCAAGAGGCCAAGGTAATCACGAGTGAATATTCTTGTCGTGTCACTAACAAGTCTACCCGATGTAATCCAAGGTCGTTGACAAAACGACCCACTAATCCAAACGAGAAGGGTCATACAAGATCTGAAACTCGCCACCAATCCATGAATGGATATTCTTGTCATGTCACGGATAAGTCCACTCGACATAATCCAAGGTCGTTGACAAGGCGACCCGCTACTCCAAACGAGAAGGATTGTACGAGATTAGAGACTCGCCAAAAATCCGCGAGGGGATATTCTTGTCATGCCACTTAATAATTCCCCCGTTTGTAATCCAAGGTCATGGAAAGGGTGACCCATTAATCCAAACGAGCAGGATTGTGCACAATCTGACACTCGCCACCAATCCATGAGTGGATATTCTTATCGTGTCACAGACAAGTCCACCCGACGTAATCCAAGATCATTGAAAAGGCGACCCACTAACCCAAACAAGCCGGATTGTGCATGATCGGTGCTTGCCATGAGTCAAGGCGATCTCGTCAAAGTAGGACAAGAAGCCAAGATAGCCAGACGCTTATTAGAGTTTGCAATCCCGTTATTGATTTCATACTTCGCAAGTAAGCATCCTCACTTTGTGAAATAATTTTATCAAAGTTATAAAAGTTAGGAATTTCTTAGTAAAGCCAAAGGAAAACCCAATGGCTCGCCATCCGTAAAGAGCATGCCTAGGAAGCTGGCCTGCCCCAGCGCATGGGTAGGCGGACTTGGCCTTTTTTGATATCAAGTTCGTTCGTAAAAGAAAGCGAATAGTTTATTGTTTGTGAAGAGTATGCCTAGGATCTCACCGGTTCCTATTACATGGGTAAACAAACATAACCATTCACAATTCAAAGCCGGAAAAGTAAACTTTTCATTAAAAACCAAGGGGGATGATGGTGTATCGTCGGCAATGATCATGCCTAGGGATTATAACAGCTCCCGTACATGGGTATACCGACTCAACCATCTTACAACCATAATAACCTAAATAACCAATAAGAAGGATACATCCGAAGAGCTGAAGCTCTTAAAGCCAAAACCATGGGCTAAGGCCCCAATAACCGAGCCTAGAGAGCCAGATTGAGAAAGCCAAAAGTGGGGAGCACCTTATTTGCAAACCGTAATATCCTAAAGGCATGAAAACCAAAGAAGAACATAACCACGACCTAAGCACCAAAGGTCGAAGAACCAAGATTCGAATCCAGGAAACTGAGAGAATGAAATCCATATTGCTAGAGAATCTAAAGCCGCAAGTCATAAGATTCTGATGTCATGGAGACTTGCATCCCAGACATCAGAGCCAGAAAAAGGTTAATTGATAATAATGCCCTTGTGACCATTACTAGTCCCGGGTGTATCCTGATGCCCAGCCTTCTTCCGAATAAACTGCGCTAGAAGCCCATGCCTAATACGCTCTTCTATCACGTCCCTAAGATGCCGAAAATCATTCATATGATGGCCGGGGAAGCCGTGAAACTCGCAATATTGATTAGATTCCCTTTCTTTTGGAGTTAGGTCCCTGAAGGGAGGCAGCCTGAAAGGATGACTAGGATGAACCTCTCGAAAGATCTCCTAGTGGGTATGAGTAAGCTTTGAGTAAGAAGAGAACTTGGGCTGCCCCCTAGTTCTATTGGGATTGCCTCCCGAAGGGGGTTCCTTAGCGATAACATGAATCTTTGCCTTCCCAGAGTCGGACACTTTCCCGTCAATGGCCGTATTAACATCGAGGGCTTTTTTGTTGTCATCCTTCGCATCCTCCTCCCAAAAAAATCTTTCAACCTCGAAATAGAACTCGCCAAGGTCCCTCGGCAGGTCCCGATACAGTGAAGTCCTGAATTCAGACTTATCTAGAACACCAGATACTACGGCCATTAAAATCATGGAGGGGTCAGGTCTCTCAACCGAAGCGACCACAACGTTGAATCGTTACAGAAACTTCCACAGGGCCTCGCTGGGCTTCTGCTTAATGCTGTTGAGAGTCATGATGCTTTTCGGGCGAGTTATGTTGACTCTAAACTGCTCCACAAATCGAGTAATCAAAGCATTCCAAGAAGTAATGGAGTCCGGCTCCAACTTCCTATACCACATCGCGACAATGTCTGTTAAGAAGAGCGAAAAGCACTCGGCCATGACATTTTCCGAAGCTGAGAGAACTTCCATATGTCGAATGTATCTCATGAGGTGAGCGGTTGGGTCCTAGCGACCATCATAAGGATCCAAGACTGGTAGCTTGAAATCAGGTGGGTTCCGAGAGTTCCTGATATTTAAAGAAAGCGGACTGCGAGCTACACAATCTATGCCCATAGAAGAAGCACCTCCTCGAGTAAACCGACGGAGGACATTCGCGATCTCCGAACCGTTTCCAAAAGTGAGCAACTGATTTAAATTATCCAAAGCAGCACTGGTGCCTCCTCCCCCCCGCCCCCGTGTTCAAGTCCAAGTTGGGAATCGGTTAGCTGAGGAGAAAGTCCGGTTGGATTCCCACTTGAGGGGCGACATTGGGCGCAATCCTGATTCCCGAAACTGTGGGAGCGCTACCATCCAAAGTTGCGCGCACTGGCGCTGGAGCGATGTTACCAACAGCGGAGCCCGCGACTGGTCCGACCAAAGGGTCATGAGCTAGAGCAGCGTCGGGGTTTGGGGTGCCCCCGAGTGTAGCGGGACCGGCGCCATTCAGAGGAGCGATGTCGGCCTGCTGATTAGTTTGCGGGGTTGCCCCTAAGTCCCGAGTCGTAGTTAGAGGAACATTGGTGCTAGTTCCAATAATATCTGCCTGGCCAGTCGGCCTTGAAGTGTTCCTTATCCTTTCTTCAATTCGAGCAAGGAAGGTATTGAAAGAGTCCTCTTGTCGCTCGAGTCGAGCGTTCAAATCCGTGGCGAGGTTCTTGATCATTCCCTCGATGTCTTCTCGAGTGACATAGTTTGATGGAACTTCAGTCGAAGAAAGTTCGTGACTTCCTTCATCTCCCGTCGCCTCATGGGCTTCAGTGATAACTGGGAGCTTCTTGCACTTAACCATGGTGTAAAGCGGGTAAAGTTGAAGTCGATGTTCGAAGGTAAATCCGAATAATTAATCCGATGCAGAGGTCGAAGCTGTGCGTCCCCCTACCTGGCGCACCAAAATGTTGACGAGCAAAATAGTCGCACGCCAACACCCAATGTGTATGTGTGAACAGTTATCCAAATAAGCAGTAAATAACGAAAATACGGGGAAACACAGCTTTTATAGTGGTTCGGCACTAATGCCTACATCCACTTTATAATCCTCATTCATCATATCTTTGGTCGATTACAAGGTTGTACAAGTTCGGATGATGGCTAAGTTCAAAGTGTTACAATAGAATAACAAAATATATGTTTGTTCTACACTTTGACTAAATTACACTTCTTCTTCGTTGAGAAGCGTTGACTTGGTCAACAATATCCAAGTTTAGTGTTTATGTCCATGAAGTTCAAAAGTAGCATAGCAATCCTTGTTAACGTTCAAGTGTTGAAGGAAAACATGCATGCCATGTTTTAATTGTCAATCCCATCTCCCATGGCCATGGTGGAGGTGTTGGAAGCCATTAATGAGTGTTTGGAGCTCTCAAGATCTAAAAATTCCAAGGGGGAAGGATCTAAATGAAGGCAAAGGCTCGGGTTATTTATAGGAGGAAGGTGAGGTGGGAGTAGGTGAGCAGCGAGACCCACAAGAGCAATTTTCGCACCCAAAGCAAGGCCATATATAGAAAATTCGCACCCGCCTCTAGGTGCGAAATTTCGCACTTGCTGGGCACGGAATTTCACACCTGTTGGGCGTGGAATTTCGCACCTGTTCGGCGTGTAATTTCGCACCTGTTGGGCACGGAATTTCGCACCTGCTGGGCGCAGAATTTTGCACCTGCTGGGCGCGGAATTTTGCACCTGCTGGGTGCGAAATCGTGCACCTGTCGGGTGCGAATTCCGCCTTTCGAGGGGCGCGAGGACCACAGGATTTGCTGGCTGAATCCTGACTTTGAGTCGATTTGGTAATTCTGGGCAACACACTTGTTGGTGGAAATCGGATGAATCGGGCTGTGCCCACTGGTTTGACCGAACCGGCTAGGTCGATCGCCGCTGGGACTATGGGGCCCCGGACCCCCACCGGCGCTGCGCCCGGACCCGCTTGACGGCTTGCCTTCAGCTTGACTGATGGTTCGCCCAAGAGCTATACTGCAAAGCCTTGGAGCAGACGTTCTCGGGCCAAAAAGAGGTCGTCTGATAGGAGTCTTGGACCTTCTTTTATTTGTGACGCGACTTCGATCGAGCCGCTTTGTGTTTCCTGACAGTGTTCTTCATGATTGAGCGCATCGCTAATCCAATACTTGAAGTGTGACAGCTTCGACAAAAAAGTGTGTCAACAATATATATATATATATATATATATATATGGATACTCTATTTGGACACAAAATTGGTTACAACAAATCTCAACCACTAGATCTCCCCATGAATTCCACTTTTCACATAAAGACAAACAAATCTAACGGTCCAAGCTTTGTGTCTCTATCTTTGTGTTTAATTTTGTGTCTCAATAGCCTTTACCATATATATATATATATATATATATATATATGACCATTCAGCGGCATCCCTTCCACATCTCTACCCTATTGTGAGCTATATTAATCCAAATCCAACAAGATTTTGTAGATGTTCAATCTACATATATGTATTATCATTTATCCAAAATTTGAGCTCATTACGACATTTTTAGAATAATATATTTGATGTTTAAATTTAAGTGGTCTAATAAATGTTTGAACGATGAATAATTGAGTTAAGATTCTAAAAATGTTATGAATGTCGGAACGAGCTCAAATTTTGAATAGATGATAATATATATGTTGATTGAGCATCCTATAAAATCTTATTGTATTTGGAAATGTAGCTCAAGGTATGGTAGGGTTCCCCGAAATGGTCATATTTATATATATATATATCTGTGTGTGTGTGGGGGTGTGGTGTGAGCAACGTTCAATGTCACCCCAAAAAATGCAATACCCCTTTGACCCCATGATTTCCATCACCCATTTCTCCCACTCTCTCCTTCCACTTACTGTCTCTCCTCACACTAACTTAATTTAACACAGATGAGTGGTAGGAATAATTAGAAGACCAAAGAGGTGTTGCACTATTTAGGTTGCCATTGAACGTTGCTATATACATACATACATACACACACACACACACATATATATATATATATATATATTATGAGTTTTCTGACGAAGATCCATTTTTTGCATTCGTCAGAAAACTCAAAGAAACCAACGGATCCACTATATCCAATAGCTAAAAACGGATTAGAGCAGCAAAAAGAAACATCTACAACATGGGCAGACAAAGTTCATACAGGGGAAAAATTCAAATTGGAAAAAACAGTAAAAAGTATGAATTGACACACGGCTGAGTGATATTACCAAAGGTTATAATCGATAGATCTAAAACAAGATGGAATAATACATTAATTTGTACGGTATATGGACCAACACCTTCTTATTTTCAGTTTAAGAGCTACATTCATCGAATATGGAAACCAAAAGATCAATATAAGTTACAATTGCAAGATGAAACTACATGATACAATTCTCAAATGCAAGTGACTTTGAAAATGTTATAGACAATGGACCATATACTTATCAATCTCGCACATAATTATGCAACAATGGCAGCCAAGGATGGAAACCTTTACAAATATGTTGTTAACCGACTTTTTGTACTAGTTCCCAAGAGTAGTCAAAGAACACCCGACTCGGTTCATCGCGTGGAACAACAACCCAGAAGAGTTGCCAAGACGTCTAGAGCCCGAGTCTAAATAGAGTCGTACAAGGATATTCGATCAAACTCGACTGAACTACTTAACAGTGAACCATGTTCCAGGATCAACCTCTGGCCTTGCCATCAACTCACCATTCGACATCACAACTCCCCGAAGCCCACAACAATATGAATCTCGTATTCCTCCCGTGGGATACAAATTCGTATCCCTCGTGGGGTACGAATTCGTATCCGCCATAAGTCAACGGATGTCGGTTCCCATCCCCTTATGGAATACAAATGTGTATCTGATGCACTTTAGGGGATACAAATTCATATGCACCGTGGGACGCAAATCCATATCCACACACTCTGAGGGATACGAATTGGTATCCCTTCATGGGATGCGAATTCACACCCCCTGCACCTACTCGGACGAATTGGCATCCCAGCTACTCCATCAACGAGCGGTCTCGTACACCTACACGGGACATGAATTCTTATCCCCATACACGGGACCCGAATTCGTATCCGGCCCCTGAGATGTGAAATCACGCTTGACACACGGAATACGAAATTCTATTATGGGCCACTCTAGCTCACTTACTCCACTTCCGTCCTACTCCTGTAAATAATCCCTCATTTCCAATATGAATAAGGTTGGCTCTTGTTCTTCTCCAGGCTCTATTGACTGCCTAAGAAGGAAATGACCTTCCCAAAGCCTTCCTAGCGCCTTCTATCACTCTAGAAAGAAAAAGACCTATATTCTTGGAAATATGACCACGCTTTTGGACATTGGACCATTGGCTCTTTCAGCATCAGAGAAGATGATAAAGAAACCATTTGTGGACCCCCTTTCCACAATAGCCATAGTAGCTTCATGAAAACTCTATAATCGCTCCATCCTCAGCTTGGGAATCACAGACACTCGAGGACTCATCCTTCCGCTTCCACACATTCAAATCATGAAGAAGAGACTTCTTCCTCCACCAAGTATATCACTTGGAAATTACTCAATTATCTATCGGAAGTTATCAAAACTCATGTATACTCGTAAACATTTTGATCCAATGTTGTAACTTGTACCAAGAGCATAATAAAATAGCAAAACCGTTTAAAGTGGATGTAGGCTCAGACGAGTCGTACCACTATAAATTTTATGTGACCATTTACTTGCACTTTCCCCTGTATATTACATCGCTATTTACTTATTTTCCACCGTTGGACGTTTATTTTCACTCATGTGGAAATCACGAGGGTTAACGACCATTTTCGACGTCAACACTTTGGCGCGCCAGGTAGGGGCTACATATGATCGACTTTTTGTCACTTTCATTGAGGAATCAAAACCTCGCCTTTTTTATCACTCGATCACCAAGACTTGGAACGCTACTTAAGTTTTCTAAGACTTACCGACCAAGCCTATGGACAATGGTGAACAAAGGAAAGAACCCCTTGGTCGAACGTCGATCCTGACACTATAAACCTTTCTCAGCCTCGATTCACTGTAGTTTCGACCAACTTGGATGCCGCTGATACTTACTATATCAACATACTTGTTAATAGTGCTCACCTCAACGAAACCACAAGGAAATTGGGCGAAACTCAAAGAAGCCTTGTCGATCAAATCCAATAAAACATCGGATTGATGCAACGACTTCAACAATACGCTCAACGAGACATCCTTCATCTTCAAGATGAATTGGAAATTCAGCCCTATCGAACTATCTCTCATCGAGTTTTGCCCATGCTCCCTTTCATGATGACTCTCACTTTAATCATTCTCAACTTGGGCCTAACCCGGACTAGCGGGTTAATGCTCAACCCGTTACCATGCAAGCTCGACTCGTCTCAACTCAGAACTTGCTATATACGCTACGTGCAACAAGCCAGGCCTATGTTCCGCTCACCAGCCTCAACAAAGTCAAACAATCGAAGATTATTTAGATCAAGACGACCTTGATCCAGGAAGACGTCCAAGGTTGCGCAACGGAGATTCGAACTCCCATCCTCGCAAGCCTACTTTGCAGCATCCTGAAAGACTCTCGGGGTCATTTCACCGACGATTGGGAAACCAGTGCAAGACGTAACCCTTTCACTAAAGACGTGCTCAGTGCCAAATGGCCCACACATTTTAATATGCTACAGACATAAGCTTATTTAGGGGATTCCGACCTTGGGGGTTCATACACCGCTATGATTCTCGTATGAATTCTTCTCATGCCATAGACGCCATGAAGTGCAAATGTTTCCTTGTCTTCCTAGAAGGTGTGCCTCTTCTATAATTCACTCGACTTCCACCGAGAACTATCTCTACCTTTTCCCAGCTAGCTAGAGTTTTAATCAATCTATTCGACACACACATCCGCCAAGGCCCCGAAGAAACTCTAACAAGTTACCTTGAGAGGTTCGACAACGCCCTGGAAGGAGTCAGAAACTTGAGCCCTCGAGCTATCCTGGACCAACTCATCGAGGGCGTGTTCCCTGATTCTGAATTCTCAGCATGGGTTAACCGAGCATAACCTAAGACTCTGGACATTTTTTACAAGAAAGTCAACTATTTCCTATGCCATGAGCTAGCACAAAGGAATCGTGCTTCTCACTTTAACAACTTACCTCTAAACAAAGCAAAGAACTCTAACGACTCCAACCCTAATGCTCCACACAATCCTACTCAAGCTGGAAGCGTTAGAGGTGGTCACAACAACAAGAGGAAGTGTCTCCAACTTCCATCCTTCTGCAATTGCACTCCATTTAATGACACCCTCGAGAACATATATCTTGAGACCTACAATGTCCTACCGTATAAGAAACCAAAGTCGAAAGGCCCATCAAACGCACCAATGACTCCTAAGTGTACTGTTGGTTCTACAACGTCCACGAGAATGACACAAGAAATTTCCACCGCTTGTACGACAATATCGAGAAACTAATCCGCAAGGTAAAGCTTGAACAATACCGACATGGTCCACTGCATAGAATTCCCAAGCCACCTAATGCTCATCAAGAATTCCAACCAACCAGGACCGCATCGGATAATTAAATCCCTCGAGATCGTCTCTTCAACTTAGCAAGACTGCAGTAGTAATGGGCAGCCTGAACATCGATGCCACGCCTTACGAATAATCTTACCTAAGTCACATTTTGTACAAGATTAGTTGTCTTTATTTCCAAGTTATTTTGTCTCTCGTGTTCTAACTCTGCCAAATGACTTATTATTGACTTGTAATCAACTCAGCTGCAATTCTTATGCAATCTCTATAAACATTAGCCTCAACTTATGAGATTCATCTGTGAATTGCCAAAGCACAACTACCATAAATACACCAAGTCCAGTGGAATTAGCCTAACCTACCTATGCTTAGGCGTACTCTGGTGGCCGCCCGTTGGCACTACCGATAAACACCCCACCTCCGTTAAGCTCACTCACAAAGGGAGTGCATTAACTTTGGTGGTGTATTATACGTAAAAGGTATAAGTAATTTACAAGACAGACATATAAACAGCGGAAAGACTAAATTTTATTTCATAAGCACGTGATCCAGTCAAAACATTACAACAACTGTCTTAAAACCAACTTCAATAATCATTACAGTAAAGCCTCTGTCTTGACTAAAGCATAAAGAAGCATAAACAATAATAAAGCAGCATAAATCCCCAATTAAGAGTGTAATCACAGCCATAGCCCAAGAAAAGAGAGTCCAAGCAATACATCTACTTTCTTCAAGCTTGAAAAGGTCTAGACTAAGTTAAAGTATTCCCTCCCTGCAGACCTGGAGGGGGACGGAAGACTAGAAGACAAAAGAAAATGGGTCAGACATAAGCCTGGTAAGTCCAGTGATTATTTTTCATGTAAACAGGCAAAAGAATCATGACATGGATAAACTGAACCTAGGACAATACGCTAGAAATAAGATAACGATAAATAAGGCAAGGTAAACTGAATATACTATCGCACTAATTTCTATTTCTCTGCACCTACTAACAAGTGTTTCAACTAGCACCATGTGTTCATGATAAAATGATCCCTTTTATCGATCGGCTTTTACTCACATGCATTTATGACTTGTGTCATTTGGCTCCGCTTGATTGTAGATACCTGTGTTGGTCCCACCATAGGTGTATCAATTCCTATGGTGGCAACCCGACACAAATTCAAGATGCACAATGTATAATACTGATGCCCAGTGCCTGATTTGTCCATGCCGGAGTACGCGCACGCCCATACTTCGTTGGAACCTACACTGCTGCACCACCCGCCGTTATATTGATCGCTTATAATCAGCCCAGTAATCATGCCCCACCCTGCCTAGTTCAGGGTACCATGATACATCTATGTGGGTTACTACTGAAATGGGTCCCCATTACTAGGGTTTCCTAATCAACATGTTAAAATGGTTAAGTGTTCTCAAATTAACCTAACCCCACCCATCAGTTTAGTTAACATGTTGTATTGGTTAAGTGTTGCCTTAATTAACTTAACCCTACCATTTTTAGCATGTCTTAGCTTTAATTCATTCATTAAAGCACCAACCACTCACATTAGATATGTATTATTGCGGTCGCTGGATGTGCCGGGCGGTTCCAGGCAGTCTTACACCGCAACTCAATTTAACCTCGGGTTTTTCGGGCTTAATGCGCTAACCTCTCACATTAGATCTATATTGTTACAGTTGCTGGATGTGCCGGGCGGTTCCAGGGAGTCTTACTTCATAACTCAATCTAACCTCGGGTTAGGCACAATCATCTTTTAATTTATTTACATATTTACTATTTATGATTATATGTAAATTATCTACCAATGTTGTCCACTCAAGTCATGTCCCATTTACCCTCCTAAATTTTGTGCATAATTCTTAGGTATACAAATTATACCATTTCATGCCATAAATCATTTACATGATTATGAGCCAACCTATGCTAATAGCATATAATTTAATAATTTTCCCAACGTATCCCCCATCATTCGTTCGCTTAAATTACATAGAACGTTAGGCTTGCAAATTAGCCTAACTCATAAACAAAGAGGGAAAAAGAAAAGGGACATGTAACATTCCAACGACATAAAACAGTTTAGATCAACTAAACATGTGTAATATAAATTTGGCATAGTACTATACAAATTTAATTAAGCATGTAAATGTGAACTTGCATTTGTGTTGGATCAAATTAACATAGATCTAAACATCCAAGCATGTAGATCTAGACATATAAGCATATATGAACATGACTTAGCTTATGATCTTGCATATAACATAACATAAGGAATCACCAAATTTATATACAACATGATAGGTTCATTCCCAAATTATTATACAACATGATAGGTTCATCACCAATTTAACATACAACATGATAAGTCCATCACCAAATTTATATACAACATGATATGTTCATCACCAAATTAATATACAACATGATTGGTTCATTACCAAATTAATATACAACATGATAGGTTCATTACCAAATTAATATACAACATGATAGGTTGTATCAATCACAATAGTCACGTATGCATAGGTAATCTCAGAATTGCTACATGAATCAGAATACGATTATCTTACAACTAGGCACAGTTCTAGTTCCGCATCATTACAAGTCATGACTTTTATTTGTTCAAATCTAAAGAATAACTGAACTTACAAACAAAAGAACAAATCTTGTTTTTCTAGGATCTGATTTCTGAAACTAAAAAGCTATCCTTTGATGTAGACTACTAATTCTCTAGTTTTGATTTGATTTGGGACTTCCTAACTTGCTTTCTAGTTTAGAGAAAAGTGGAGGATGTGCTAGTTTGGCTATGGACAGCATGACGACTTCAGAGAGCAATTTTATGTGGTTTTAGGGTTGAGGGTTGGGGTTGTTTATATAGAAGTTTAGATTAATGAGAGCCGTTAGATCAACCTAGGAGTAATCAGAGCCATCCAGACCAAACAGAGCCAACCGGAAGTCGCCACATAAGCCCTAGTTACTCAGAAAACATCACTGGACAAAACAGTCCAAATCTGGGCAAGGGGGTCGACCCCTATAGGGGGGTCGACACCCCAGTCGACACCCCTCTTAGGGGGTCGACACCTATATCGACCCCCCGGGGGGAGTCGACCCCTATGGGTGGGAATTTTCCCGCCCAACTGCTTCTGTCGGAATTTTTGAATTTGAACTGCTTTTTAATTTAATTATTATTTATATTTAATTTCCGTTTAAACTTGAAATCTTCTGAACTCCATAACTTCTTCATACGGAGTCCGATTCGCGCAAACTCGGACTCTATCTCAAGCAGAATTACGATACGAACGCAATGGCGTAACCCGTTTCCCATAATTCCCACTTTTAAATTTAAGTATTCCTTAATTCGTTACATTAATGTTTAGAGAAAATACAGGGTGTTACATTCTCCCCTCCTTAAAGGATTTCGTCCCCGAAATCTTCAAGTCAAGAAGAATGTATATCCTACCATCCAATCGTCCATCTACTCAACCATCAAGCACAGGCATCCATTGTCCTTAAAAGGTATCTAATGCTTTCATGACTATATGCATACTGTGTGTATATGTCCTTATCTAATGCAAAATCAGGCGGTCTACTGATTCAGTTGACCTCCTTAATGCAAATCATGATAGTGCCATGAATCCATTATGTATGCAATTATCCCTAATCATTCTTTCCACATGAGTGCACAAATATTCATACAAATGCAACGTCCATATGATAACACATCAAGTTTCAATCCATATACAAATACATATATGCATATGCAATATGAAAGTGACTGAGCCGATCTAGTACCTAATGTGTGTGTATATGCATCCACGAGCAACCACTAGCAGCCACTTGCAACCATCAATCATAACATGTTTCAAATACATGTTTATATCCATTAGTTTCTACCTAGGGTCAAGAATAGGACCGAGGAGATATACTTAAAAGATAGATATAAGCATGCATAAACTTATGGAAAAGAGATCAAGCATGTACCCTAAAAAAGAAAAGGGTAGGCTGCACGTATCTTGTCCTCAGTCTCCCAAGTCGCATCTTCCTCAGCGTCACTCCATTGAACTTTAACAAGCTTGACTTCACGGTTGTGAAGCTTTTTGACTTCTGTCCCTAAGATACAAGTTGGAACTCTCCTCACCGTCGCTTCTCGCTCCACTTCTATTTCCTCTAGTATGCTTGGCTCCACAACTTCTGCCGACTCATGTAAGCACTTTCGTAGGTGAGAGACATGAAAAACATTATGAACTCCAGCCAATCTTTCGGGCAGCTCTACTTTATAAGCCATCTTCCCAATCCTTTCAATGATAGGAAATGGCCCTACAAATCTTGGTGCAATTTTCCTGTAGACCCAAAGCGAACGACATTCCTCAAAGGAGATACTTTAAGGAAAACCCTATCTCCAACCTCAAACTCAAGGTCGGTCCTTCTTTTATCAGCGTAGGACTTCTGTCTATCTTGTGCAGTCTTCATTCGTCTTCGTATCAAGTCCACCTTCTCTAAAGTTTCTCTAATCATGTCCGACCCAAGCACGAGCTTGTCTGTAGACTCCCACCAACAGGTTGGTGATCGGCATGGTCTTCCATATAAAGCCTCGAAAGGTGCCATGCCTATGGTGGCTTGATAGCTATTTTTGTATGCGAATTCCACCAAAGGAAGATGATCCTCCCATGTTCCTCCAAAATCAAGAATGCACAATCTCAAGAGGTCTTCTAATACTCTGTTCACCCTTTCTGTCTGACCATCGGTTTGAGGGTGATAGGCCGTGCTTAAGCATAGCTGTGTGCCTACAGCTTCCTGCAAACTCTTCCAAAACTCGCTCGTAAAGGTAGGATCTCGATCACTTACTATGCTAGAGGGTATTCCATGCAGTCGAACCACCTCTTTAAGATAAATGGATGCTAATGATAAGGCAGTCCTCCTACTCTTAACAGGTATAAAGTGAGCGCATTTAGTGAGCCTGTCCACTATTACCCAAATACTGGTATTGCCCCTTCTTGACCTAGGAAACCCATCAATAAAGTCCATCAAAATGTTATCCCATTTCCACTATGGGACCTCTAGAGGATGAAGCAGACCACCAGGCTTCTTCTGCTCCGCTTTGACTTGCTGGCATATCAAGCATTTAGAGACAAACTCAGCTACATCCTTCTTCATGCCATTCCAAAAGAAAACCCTTTTTATGTCTTTATACATATGTCCCTACCTGGGTGTATGGTCAATTTAGAATGGTGTGCTTCTTCGAGAAAGGTTTTCACCAAATCTCTTGCTTGTAGGACGCATAGTCTTCCATCTCGTCTCAACCAACCCTTGTCATCGATGGAGTATCTATTGAGGTGACTAGAAGTCTCACCTCTCATTAGCTTATCCATCACATCAACTAGCTGAGGGTCTTCATGTTGCGCGGTTCCTATTGAGTCCAACAACATAGGCCGCACCTCTAGTGTTGCTAACGAACCAGGTACAAACTCAAAGGAAGGTCTAAAGTCAAAGTTTGCTATGTACTCCATGCTTTGCCTTTCTACAAAGAGAGGACTTAAGGCCAGCTTTTTCCTACTCAAGGCGTCTGCCACCACATTGCCCTTGCCAGGGGTATAAGCAATCTCAAAATCATATGAGGCCTGAAATTCCATCCACCTTTGTTGTCTCAAGTTAAGATCTTTCTGTGAGAAAAGGTACTTTAACGATTTATGGTCAGTAAACAATTCAAACCTTTCTCCTAGTAGGTATTGAAGACATGACTTAAGAGCGAAAACAATGGCAGCTAGCTCCAACTCATGAGTTAGGTAGTTCTTCTCATGTACCTTCAACTGCCTTCCTTCATAACAAACTACTTTGCCCTCTTGCATCAAGACAGTGCCCAATCCTGTTCTGCATGCGTCTGTGTATACTGTAAACATCTTACTCCCATCAGGCAATGTGAGAACTGGGGCTGTTGTCAGAGCCCTTTTCAGTCGTTGGAAAGCAACAGCGCAATCCAAATGCCAAGCAAAAGTTAGGTTCTTCTTCGTCAATCTAGTAAGTGGGGCTGATATCTTTGCAAAGTCTTTAATGAACTTTCGGTAAAAGGTCGCTAGTCCGAGAAAACTTCGTACTTCGGTTGCATTCCGGGGGACCTTCCAGTCTTGCACCGCAACTACTTTTGCGGGATCCACAACTATCCCTTCTTTGGACACCACATATCCAAGAAACCTTACTTCTTATCTCCAAAAATGGCATATGGAGAATTTTGCTTTTAGCTGGTGTGCACGAAGAGTATCCATGACTTCCCTTAAATGCAAAGCATGCTCTTCTTCATTTTTCGAGAAGATCAAAATGTCGTCCACGAAGACCACCACAAATTTATTATGGAATTCCCTGAACACCCGACTCATCAAGTCAACGAAATAAGCAGGTGCATTTGTCAAGCCGAAACGCATGACAAGCCATTCGAAGAAACCATCCGGGGTCCTGAATGCGGTCTTATCAATGCTGTCCTCAGCCACTCTTAGTTGATGAAACCCGGTAGCCAGATCTAGTTAGGAGAAAACCAATGCACCTACAAGCTGATCGAACAAGTCGTCTATTCTTGGAAGTGGGTGCCTATTCTTCTTGGTCAGCTTGTTTAGCTCCCTATATTCAACGTATAGGCGAAGTGAACCATCCGCTTTGGTTGCAAACACCACTGGAGCACCCCATTCAGAAATACTCCGCCTTATAAACCCCTTTTCAAGCAACTCTTTAACTTTCTTGCTGAGCTCTTTCCTTTCCCTTAGAGCCATGTGTCTAACGGGTAGAGCAACGAGTTTTGCATTGTCAACAAGGTATATGCGGAAGTCTATCTCTCGCTTCGGAGGTAAACCCTTCACCTCTTTAAAGACATCCGAGTTTTCACAGACTACACTAACAGATTTCAGGTTTTCAACAGACACATCAAGAGATTCTAGGTAGCTAAGCATAACAGAGTTCATGGGATTACGTGAGATTTTGAGAGTGTTTCCGAGGCGAGTCATAAGTCTAACCACTCTCTTTTCACAATCGAGGACGACGCCATTACTGGATAGCTAATCCACACCTAGAATCAACCCATAGCCCGTGAAGCCCAAAACATAGGCATTACATCTAAACCCAACGCTTAGTATAAAAATTTCCAAATCCAAACAAATCATCGATAAATAAGACGAACCCCCAATTGGATTTGAAACAACCAAGGGACCCTCTACTATACTAGTGTCTAGGTGCAGAGATTCAACTAAAGCAGTAGATACAAAAGAGTGCAATGTGCCAGAATCAAAGAGAGTACGAACATGATTATCAAAAAGATAAACTAAACTCTCAACAGAAATATTTCTACCTCGTTCTTACGGAGGTGCTATGAGAGCATGAACCTGCTCTCCAGAAGTAGATCCAGTCCTCTGCCCTTTCCCTTGCTTTCTTGGGCAGTCCTTAGCCACGTGTCCTGTCTCGCCGCACTTAAAACAACCACCCGTCTTCCTCTTCTTCTTTCTGCAGTCCTTAATCAGATGTCCAGGCATGCCACAAAAATTACACTTCCTCTTGTCACGGGGTTTGTTATTCTTCCCGCCTTTCTTGGAATCCGTCTTCTTGTTCTATGATCCCTCCACTTTCTTGTCTTGAGGTACTCCCACCTTTGTCTCTTCCTTGCCATCCTTATCTTCCTCCTGTAACAGTGCCATGTCCACTAGTCTCTCATAAGTCGCACCCATAGGTATATGGGTCATAGCTAGGCTGTGCAGTGGCTCGTTCAACCCTTTAACGAAACGAATAGCCTTCTTATGTGGAGTGTTCACTAACTCCAATCCGAATCTGGCCAGTTGGTTGAATTGGTTGACATATTCCTTGACCAATAGGCTTCCCTGTTTGAGAGCTAAGAACTTTTCCATCTGTAGGCTTCGTTCAGAGGAACTTCATTTCAAACCTCATTCTGAAATGCTCCCAAGTTTCAACTGGTCTCTCAGCATTAGTAATTTCCCACCAATAAGAGGCTTCATCCTTAAGTAACCACACAGCCAATTGTATCTTCTTCCTATCATCCACTTCGAAAATAACGAACAAATCTTCTGTTTCCTTGAGTCAGTTTCTTGCTTCCACAAATGACTCAGTCCCATTAAAGTTCTTTCCACCCATGGCTCGAAAGTCTCTACATATCTTCGAGAAAGCATTTGCACGAGGAGGAGGAGGAACAACTGCAACTGGGGGAGGAGGAACGTCTGCTGGGCCTGCGTCATTAGCCCTAGCCTCCAAGTATCTTCTGAGCCAACTAGGCATCGGTACGCCCTCAGGAAGATTAAGATCCCCAGACATGCTGAAATAAAAAAAAAGGTTCAAAACAAAGGATAAAAAGATAGTGCATATGGCTTTGAGGATCATGCCTTTAAAATAAAACAACATTTTTCTAAAAAATGCTTCTTTAAACTTCTTTTTGAAAAATAGTTTTCAAAAACTTTTACCTGATCTGGTAAACCATTGCTCTAATACCAAGTGTAAGCACCCCACCTCCGTTAAGGTCACTCACAAAGGGAATGCATTAACTTTGGTGGAGTATTATAGGTAAACGGTGCAAGTAATTTACGAGACAGACATATAAACAGCGGAAAGTCTAAATTTTATTTCATAAGCATGTGGTCCAGTCAAAACACTACAACAACTGTCTTAAAACCAACTTCCAAAATCATTACAGTAAAGCCTCTGTCTTGACTAAAACATAAAGAAGCATACACAATAATAAAGCAGCATAAATCCCCAATTAAGAGTGTAACCACAGCCATAGCCCAAGAAAAGAGAGCCCAAGCAATACGTCTACTTTCTTCAAGCTGGATAAGATCTGGACTAAGTTGAAGTATTCCCTCCCTGCGGACCTAGGGGGAAACGGAAGACAAGAAGACGAAAGAAAATGGATCAGACATAAGCCTGGTAAGTCCAGTGATTATTTAGCATGTAAACAGGTAAAAGAATCATGAAATAAATAAACTGAACCTAGGACAATATCCTAGAAATAAGATAATGATAAATAAGGCAAGGTAAACTGAATATACTATCGCACTCATTTCTATTTCTCTACACCTACTAACAAGTGTTTCAACTAGCACCATGTGTTCATGACAAAATGATCCCTTTTATCGATCGGCTTCTACTCGCATGCATTTATGACTTGTGTCATTCGGCCCCGCTTGATTGTAGATACCTGTGCTGGTCCCACCATGGGGTGTATCAATTCCTATGGTGGCAACCCGACACAAATTCAAGATGCACAATGTATACTACTGATGCCCAGTGCCTGAATTGTCCATGATGGAGTACGTGCATGCCCATACATCGTTGGAACCTACACTGCTGCACCACCCGTCGTTATTTTGACCGCTTATAATCGGCCCAGTAATTGTGCCCCACCCTGCCTAGTTCAGGGTACCATGATACATCTATGTGGGTTACTGCTGAAATGGGTCCCCATTACTAGGGTTTCCTAATCAACATGTTAAAATGGTTAAGAGTTCTCAAATTAACCTAACCCCACCCATCAGTTTAGTTAACATGTTGTATCGGTTAAGTGTTGCCTTAATTAACTTAACCCTGCCATTCTTAGCCTGTCTTAGCTTTAATTCATTCATTAAAGCACCAACCACTCACATTAGATATGTATTGTTGCAGTCGCTGGATGTGCCGGGCGGTTCCGAGCAGTCTGACACCACAACTCAATCTAACCTCGGGTTTTTGGGGCTTAATGCGCTAACCTCTCACATTAGATCTATATTGTTACGGTTGCTGGATGTGTTGGGCGGTTCCGGGCAGTCTTACACTATAACTCAATCTAACCTCGGGTTAGGAACAATCATCTTTTAATTTATTTACATATTTACTATTAATGTTTATATGTAAATTATCCACCAATGTTGTCCACTCAAGTCATGTCCCATTTACCCTCCTAAATTTTGTGCAGGTATACAAAATTATACCATTTTATGCCATCAATCATTTACATGATTATGAGCCAACCTATGCCAATAGCATATAATTTAATATTTTTCCTAACGTATCCCCCGTCATTCTTTCACATAAATTACATAGAACGTTAGGCTCGCAAATTAGCCTAACTCATAGAAAAAAAGGGAAAAAGAAAAGGGACACGTAACATTCCAATGGCATAAAACAGTTTAGATCAACTAAACACGTGTAATATAAATTTGGCATAGTACTACACAAATTTATTTAAGCATGCAGATGTGAACTTGCATTTGAGTTGGATCAAATTAACATAGATCTAAACATCCAAACATGTAGATCTAGACATATAAGCATATATGAACATGGCTTAGCTTATGATATTGCATATAACATAATATAAGGAATCACCAGATTTATATACAACATGATAGGTTCATTGCCAAATTATTATACAACATGATAGGTTCATCACCAATTTAACATACAACATGATAAGTCCATCATCAAATTTATATACAACATGATAGGTTCATTACCAAATTAATATACAACATGATTGGTTCATTACCAAATTAATATACAACATGATAGGTTCATCACCAAATTAATATACAACATGATAGGTTGTATCAATCACAATAATCACGTAGGCATAGGTAATCTAAGAATTGCTACATGAATCAGAATATGATTATCTTACAACTAGGCACATTTCTAGTTCCGCATCATTACAAGTCATGACTTTTATTTGTTCAAATCTAAAGAATAACTGAACTTACAAACAAAAGAACAAATCTTGTTTTTCTGGGATCTGATTTCTGAAACTGAAAAGCTATCATTTGATGCAGACTACTGATTCTCTAGTTTTTATTTGATTTGGGACTTCCTAACTTGCTTTCTAGTTTAGAGAAAAGTGGAAGCTACGCTAGTTTGGCCATGGACAGCATGACGGCTTCAGAGAGCAATTTTATATGGTTTTAGGGTTGAGGGTTGGGGTTGTTTATATAGAAGTTTAGATTAATGAGAGCCGTTAGATCAACCTAGGAGTAATCAGAGCCATCCAGACCAAACATAGCCAATCGGAAGTCGCCACATAAGCCCTAATGATTCAGAAAACGTCACTGGACAAAATAGTCCAGATCTGGGCGAGGGGGTCGAAACCCCAGTTGACACCCCTCTTGGGGGGTCGACACCTATGTCGACCCCCCGGGGGGAGTCAACCCCTATGGGCGGGAATTTTCCCGCCCAGCCGCTTCTGTCGGAATTTTTGAATTTAAATTGCTTTTTAATTTAATTATTATTTATATTTAATTTCCGTTTAAACTTGAAATCTTATGAACTCCATAACTTCTTCATACGTAGTCCGATTCACGCAAACTCGGACTCTATCTCAAGCAGAATTCCGAGACGAATGCAATGGCATAACCCATTTCCCATTATTCCCACTTTTATAATTAAGTATTCCTTAATTTGTTACATTGATGTTCACAGAAAATACAGGATGTTACACTACCACTCTGAACCTAATAGATTTAGACGACTAACCTATGCTCAAGTGTACTTTATAGTCAGCCTATTAGCACTAACTTATTTGAACTCCGCGTGACTTAATTTCCTCGAGAGTTGAGTTTCAACTAACAAAAAACTAAGCACAACGCCAAGTCACCTTGCATGAATACGATTCCCGGAAATTGAAAACATACTCCGGCGCTTGAACCAACAACCACCATGATGCAATGGTCTCAGAGGTTGCCATTGGAGAAACTAACTTACAAAAGTAAGCTCACTTCCCTGGAAGGAAAATCATCTTCGTTTTGTCATGGGCTCTCCTCCCCTACCTAACCTTCGGTCAACTTCCAGTTAGCTGAGGGCATGTCGGGAAGCACTGCCAGAGGCCCATTCGAAAGCGAACCCAGGGAACTAGTCATCCACCAGTCCTGTAACCGTCTCCTACGATGCAGCGGTCTTTGAGGTCATCAACGAAGATATCGGCTTGCTGCTCATTCCCACCTTTTCCTCCCTTGTTAAAGAAGAAAGAGGAATGAAAAGCAAGCTTCCTTCTCCAAAGAGCGCCTCCTTTTCATTGTCTCATAGCCATGCTCCTCCACCCGATCTTCGCCCACCCCCAGTCAGTTGGGGGCATGTCTGGAGGCATGTTGGGAGGCATAATCAGGGGCACATCGCTGAAGGTAGGCTCGGGGGTACCAGTCCTCCATTGGTTCCTTCATCCTCTCTGCTATAGTCTTCTTTGCTACTACAGAGTGAATTTTTAGGTAGCAAACCCACCGTGTGGAGAAGATGGTCCAAAATCGAAGTCCTGATACCATGAAGTCGTCCGTGACATCCCCCGATGGTAGTGTTTCTGACATACAACTACCCGGGAATGTTATGACTGCCTTTAGTCTTATAAGTAAAATCATTATCATCGCCGATCACCGGTGCGAAACCCAGATCGAATTGCGATTATGCGCATATATGAGTGGTCGGTCCGAATAGGTTCGCTTTTCGAACGTTACACCAATCAGCTACATTGCGCTCGACTTCAATCCAAATCCAATCATGTGGCGTCTCGTGACGATCTAGACTTAGAATTGAAGAGAATTTGACAAGTATACGGGCCCAAAGGCAGTCCTCTGTCAATTCCTACACTTGCGTAGCCTTCGTAGGACCTGAGGCAGATACCCACTAATTCCCGCACTAGTATCATCTTTAATGCAACCAATGGAGCAACCATCTTAGAAGCACATCCAACTCGCGGAGAAGGCAACCCAGAACCAAAAGTTTAGGTCCTGGAAGTTATTAACCTTCCACTAGTGCCTAAGCAACCCTAGCTTGAAGAATCGAACTCAAGATCGAAGAAAACAATACAATCATCAACTCCCAGAGAAATAGGAGAAATTGCCTAAGCCCCCTGAATATGAAGCTAAGAATTCGTATCTTCACGCACTTGCCATAAGTTCCCATGTTTTCCTGGCCCGTCCTTGAGTTCTCAAAGTTTCGAAGCTCCTCCAATAATCTCAAATCAAAGTGTAACGCTAAGTTAATTTACATAAGTACAAAACTGGAAAATGTAGAGAGTGCTTGAACACTTAGAGTGGTATGTGATGAAAGAAAATAAACTTTTATTCATATGCCAAAAATTACAGGTTTTATCAATGACGCTATGTACATCACAACCATAGCTTGTCTCCAAAAGGTGAGGGTTGTACTCGCATATTACATCAGCCTACCAAAAACAAGACTTATCTACACAACTACTTGGAAGAGCCTTCGTTCTTCCCTTTATTCTTTTTAGACTCGATCTCAGACGGATCATCCTTCTTCCTTTTCTTCTTTGAAACTCCGCTTACGGATTTCCACTTCTTAGGTTGAGTCGTGGAGAGGTGAGGCCTGAACTCATGTCTGCCACCTAGGGACGTTGGAAGGGTCTTCCCTTCACCTTTTTCCTTGTTCGGAATATCCGTGATATCTGTGACCTCTTCCTCTTGGAGTACGGCCTTCGGTGGAGTGGGGAAAGCTTCAACAAGGGCCCCTGTAGCTATAGGCTGCATCGTCTCTTTTTGATATTTCCTAGTTTCCCTTTCGGCCTTCTTCATCGCCAGGTAATCCGCCTTCATCTTTGCGGCCTCTTGAACCTTCAACTCTTTAGCTTCGCCTCGACTCACTTTTGGTAGGCCACGAATTCTACTTTCTTCCAAGCCTCATCCTGCACTTTAACCTGGGATTCCTACTTGGCCTTTTTCCTCGCTTTTTCCTGAGCTTTGACCCTAGCCTCCTCGTCCGTGTTTTTCTTTGCCTCAAATTTCTCAGACTTCATAAGCAGTTGGGATTTTGGTTCCTCGACTAGTTCGTGCATAGTCTTCCCAATTGCTTCCATCTATCCAATAACTTGAGCATATCTACCCACTGGGTCCATCCCCTCTTCAAGCACTTTATCGAAATAGGCCAATCCAGACTCTCCTATTTTCAGGTCAAAGCCTGCGGGAACCTGTCCTCCTCCTCCATCTGCCTTTTGTAGACATCCACATGCGCTCCAACTACGGTGGTCGTCATTGTCTCTGCCCTGACCGTCGTACCTTCTCCATAGATACCTTCACATTGAGATAAGGATTAGTCATTCTCTCTCCATGCTATCATCTTTCTGTTTTCCACTGAGTAAGTGGATATACCTTCAGGCGCCAGTTGTGTGGCACCCCTTGATGTTGATCATTCGGTGGTTGATGGGAGTGCACTTGAAGCTAGTATGGAAGAGCCACCGGTGGAAGCAGTAGGAACTGATTGCTGTTGTTCAGGGACTACTTCATGATCCATAATGATGCACTCATTCATAAGCGTCTTTCCCTTCTCAGTAGCACATCTTTCCACCTCCTCCGTCATGGCATCCTCCTCAATAAGCTTCTTCCCTTCTGCCAACATCCGACGCTCGTCCTTAGTCAAGTACCAGTCCATCAATTTGGCATCGTACACACTTTCCCCTTTGGAGCAGTGGCATCATCCTCAACTAGCTTCTCCCAAACCTGTGCCAGGTTCCGAGGATAGCTGCAGACTCATGAGTGCCCGCGATGCTTACGGGTTTTGACATAGAAACTCCAAATCGCCTCCTCCATATCCCTCTTTACCTCTGCTTGTGCCTCCTAGACTTATCGCGTCAGCTCCTCTCACTCAACTTCGTGCTCAGGTCTGATACCATTTATTTAGCTGAGCACCTCTTTATAAGAATCTTTTGCCGCCTATTTATCCTTCTTAAACAACTCATACTCGACATTCCTCCTGTTCAGAATCTTTTTAAACTCCTTATTCTCTTTCTTTAGGCGTTGGGACTCCTCATTCTCCTTTTAGAGCCTTTCATTTTCCTCAACCAATGCATGTTTGTCTGTCCGTAGCTACTACACCGTCTTGTTCTCTTCCCGCAGCTTGCGGTTCTCTTCTATCAGATCCTTGTTCTCTTTCTCCAAGTTGGTAGTACGAGTTGATGTAGAGGCTAATACATCTTTATAATGAGTACTAGCCGCTGCCATCGCCAGCTTCGTATCCTCCAGCTCCTTCTTCAAACCATATGTTTCTGCAATAGATAGTTAGCACATAAAATCGTTACTCGAATATGCAAAAATGGAAGTGTCTTAGAACCAGATTTTACTTATCTCCTTGTGTCAGTTGACGACACTTTTTAAACCTTCAACGCGACCTCTAAACCTTAGATCTCCGAATTTTTCTATTGGATTGGCTCTGAGAGCTTCTTTGCATACTTATATGTCTCTCGATATTGATAATAAGCAGAGTGCACCTTTTTCCACACATCCTTGTCATCCTGGCGTAGGATCGAGCTAATGTCAGGTAACCACATTAGCTCCTCAAAGTAAAAGCCAGGAAATGAATTCTTCAATATTGCATTCCTCCCCTCGGGACTCAATTGAGGGATCTTTGACATGTCGGGTAGCGTTGGTCCTCGACCTCTCACATCCTTTCCTCCACTTCCTTACCCTACATCGCCAGATCCTCTTCTACCAATAGCAGTTGTCACCGGCGTAGTGATTTGTACATAAGACGGGGCAATTGCGGTCTGCTGCCTCGTTATAAACAATTCAACTCCTCTCCTTGCATTTGATGATTTTGCACCTGTTTGTAAAGGATCTGGGCACAGGGAGTTTTCTCGGTGATACCTGCTACCCTATGAGTCATGCGACCTCTTTCTTGAGCATAGTCCAGTACTCGTATAAAAATCGTCCATGGAACTTTTATTCAATCATCGAGAACCCCTCTGTCCATGATCTTTGTCACCTTTGCGAACCATGGTACCTGCATGGAGAAAACTTTTAATTAGAATTGAACATCAAACGCATATGAATCAAATGTTATACTGTGCAATGCGTGTGAGTGTGTGTCCTATGTCTTCCCCCCACAAACCCATTTTTTTCTTAGCTTAAAGGGGTAATTTCCCCAGTGCTCGGCAACAAACTCTCAATGTCCGCTCCACTTAATCCGAAAGAAGATTCCTCAATTGGGATGTTATCAATAACCTTAAACTGGTTCTCGGCTTCCATCGACACGATGGTCGTGGATGTCATAGCTTGAGAACTTGGTTCAATAGCCTTTCCCTGTATTATCTCCCCATTCTGGGAAGGAACGGGAGTGGGTTGTGAAACATTCCCTCCAGCACACTCCTCTTCACTGCCAACGTTGCCTCCTATATCCCCTTGAGCCTCTACAACTTTCTCCTTATCCAAGGGCACGTCAAAAGGCACGACAGGGGGGCAATTCCTCTTACAGACCAAGATAATTTCCTTCTCCCTCAACTTTCGTCACTTATACTATTCCATCATAGTCCTGGTGGCCCATCGAGTGACCTTTCGAAAGCAAATCCAACAAATGGAGAAGATAGTCTGATAATAGAGTATGGGAATAGAGATAGTCGCTAGGAATGACCCTCAAAGCCAGGACTCGCTGTAAATGTTCATCACTCTTCGAGATCGGCGGAATCCCTGCGACATAAAACCCTAAGTTAGTTTCAAGCTTACAACCCAATTAACTCGGGTAATAAGGTAAAATTTCAGGTAGTTATTGGCAAACCACCTCCTCGCAAATCTTGGTGGCCAATGAACAAAGAACCAGTGACCCTTAAAGTAGCTGAGTTTGTTCCATGCCCATAGGATCAAGCGACTGTTGGGTTTCACCTCCATGTATACGAGGGAAGGCGACATAGTGCTTCTCTTCTTCAGAGAATAGAGATGTCTGATGTCTTACCCCGACGGTTCAGTCTGCATCCATTTAACATATAAGATGTAGGTTCCAAGCGAGAAGGCTCACACGTTCGGGTAAAGTAGCGTTGGAGCCAATAGGAAGAAGTATAGAATATCTCGGATATAAGCACAAGACGGGGGCACACATCCAACAACATACATATGCTTGTTCTTGGCAACATACCCTTCCGTCGGAGCGTGCGCCCTGTCTTCCCGTCCAGGAAGTTATTCCATACTTAGTATAGATTCACTGCAAAAAAGCTTCATATATCCACGAAGCTACCGAATCCGGGGGATTCTCGAGAATCGCTATATCTCCCACTATGTCTGGTGCTATAAAATCATCTACCTGGTTGCCACTGCCATCCACTCCTTCTATCTGGCCCTCACTAACAACCTCTACTTCACCTGCGACTGTCGGTTCATTAAAATGTACACTAAATGAGGAAACCCTTCGGGTTGTACCCTCCGTCCTTGTATGCCGATGGGCCTACTAGTGGAGATAGAGTGGAAATTATGTATTTCCCATTATTGCTCCATAACAAGGTAGAATGATTTGAATACTCATTAGAACTTGGACATCTTTCTACAGGATTGGCTTACAAGGCTTGAAGCTGACTGGATATTCTCCTTGTCATTTTAAACTTTACTTACAAAATAGCTACATTAGTTAATGCGTTAACACTCGAGCCCCCGGTATTGGTGTAAAATAACGTAAAACGAGCAAGTGTAGTGCATGCTGTTGCAGTTGTCCGAATATCCTTTGGAATGCGATAATGATCACCCGTCTATGAACTTAAACTATCAGTGTCGCAGACCAAAATCAATAGAATCCGAGTCGAATTGTGATTACAACGTGATCGGGTCAAGAATCAAATCACAGAAGTGATGATTCAATCGTATGTCCATAGTCCGAGTTTGTGCTCTAATCCTATGTGCACTTTTGAATCGTTATTTTGAACAAGTTCGATCAACACTTTACACGATGCGACATTCATGTTTAAACTCAAACCGGTCACGCGATATCATGAGCAAACTTAGGTCCACCAATTGTCTAACATTGAGATGCCGAAGTTCCAAGCAGCGAGGGATGAAACTTTGTCCCAAATACCCATAAGCCCAGGAAAGTCTCCACTCCGAGCATTTCAACTAAGGGACCACTGCAATGAGACATGAATCTCTCAGGATAGCTAGATACGAAAACATGAATCTTGTATCCCAGCTAATCCAGAATTTCATGTCCCATCCACTCTGCCTTGGGGATACGAAATTTTGTGAGGTCCGGATATGAAATCGCATTTCGTATCCCATGCCTCACAGTCCTTCGTATTCTACATCACCGTTCCTTCTTCTTCTCCACCACTTTTTATCTCCCAATTTCCTCTCGTATCTCCTTTATTATGTGTCTCCTTTCTCCTCCAATTCCAAAAACTTCACCATGCGGCGGAGTTCCAGGATTTAAAATCTCTGGAATTTCGTCTCTGCCTCCATCTCCCATGAAACATTTCGAGTTTCCAACGGAGACGTCGCCTCCTCCCTAGGACATCACAAATGAATCCCTAGGCTATGGTCTCGAGATCCCAATCCATGAAAAATCCCAATACTAACGAATCCTAATTGAATTACATAGGGGTAAAATCCACCTGTTTGATTCGGTCGAAATCAGTTGGGTTGAAGCATCTTGGGAGGCAATTTAGTTTCATGAAAGCTGTCAAGTTCAAGGGAATCAAAATTATGCCTGGTGGAAGACTAAAATTTCGCATCCCAATATTTATATGGAGTGGGAGATGAGAAACCAGGCACATATCCCACCATGATGTGAAAATTCGTATCCCTTCGGGATACGAAGATTTCATATCCCACCGTGATGTGAAAAATCGCATCTCCTCGGGATACAAAAATACGCATCCCACCTGGATTCGATTTCATAACCCTTGGGGTATGAAAATCCTCATCCCCTTGAGATACGAAAATTTTGTATCCTTCAAAAAAAGGAAGGAGGGAAAAGCGTCCGAGAACTCCGGAACCAGTGAACTATTTCTAAACTCAAACGATGATGATCACGATTCACACGTATTGGATTCTGAAACTTCGATCGTTGAAACTGGCTTGACTCATTAAGAAATCATGTGCCAACGAGTCCGAGTGATTCCATAGAACATGCAAAATGGTCAAGTCGTAAATCAATGACGTTTCGATATCTAACTTGCGCGATCATGCTTCCATGCGACGACAACGATCATGCACACACACTTTCAGAATTCCAAATATCCAAGCCGACTTGAGTCGTTGACCAATCATGTACTCACAGACTTAAATGGCTTGATAATGCACATCAAGCAATCAAATCCCAACAATGGATTTTCGATAGTTAAATTGCATGATTGCACTCCCACGGCATGTTGTAGAAACACTATGATTACTTATTTCAAACATCAGTAGTATCACACAAATCCACGTATGAACGTGTAAGTGCGTATGAATACTTATATCGGCAACGACTCGTCTATGTCTCGACGTAAATGGGAGTCAACGTCTGACGTTTAATTTCTTATGTCTACAGAAAATGAATTTCACTTGAATGACTTTATGGGATTTCAGTCCCAGTAATCAGAATTTTCAACAGTGTTGGAACTCTTTGTTATTAACATCAAGCTTGAACATAAAGATAACGACCAATCATCTAGCATGACCTGGAGATTTCTCTAATCAACAAGGGTACTTGGCTCTTTTCAAAGAACGCCACGTTATCGCAAGACATTCTTTAGGGGGCAAGTGTTAACTGGCTTTTTGAACTAGTTCCTAAGAGTAGTTAAAAACCACCTGACTCGGCTCATCGCATGTAACAAAATCTAGAAGCGTTGTCGAGACGTCTAGAGCCTGAGTCTGAATAGAATCATACAAGGATATTCAATCCAACTAAACTGAACTACTCAACAATGAACAAGTATTCTGGGATTGGCCTCTAGCCTAACCATTAACTCACCATCCGTTATTACAGCTCCTCGAAGCCCAAAACAATATGAATCTCGTATCCCCACCGTGGGATACGAATTCGTATACCTCACGGGAAACAAATTTGTATCCACCATAAGTCAATGGATGTGAATTCATATCCCCTCATTAGATACGAATTCGTATCCGATGCACTTTAAAGGATACGAATTTATATCCCCAATAGGACGCAAATCCTTATCCACACACTTCGGGCGATATGAATTTGTATCCCTCTATGGGATGAAAATTCGCACCCCGCCTCAACCTCTTGGGACAAATTATCATCCCTTATGATATGAAAATTCGCATTCCGGTCACCCCATCAATGAGTGTCCTTGTAGCCCTAACGCCGTATATGAATTCACATCCCCATCAAGAGGATACGAATTCGTATCAGGCCCCAGGGATGCGAAATTGCGCCTGACATATAGGATACAAAATTCTACTGTAGGCCACTCCAGGTCACCTGCTCCACTTCCAGCCAGTCCTGTAAGTACCCCTGTCATTTCCAACGTGAAGAAGGTTGGTTCTTGCTCATCTCCAAGCTCTGATGGATTTCTAACAAGGAAATAACCTTCCCAAAGCCTCTCTTGTACCTTTCATCACTCTAGGAAGAAGAAGAACCTTGTTCTTGGAAATATGACCAAATTTTTGGACATTTGACCACACTTTTGGACATTATACCATTTTGGTTTGTTTTAGCATCCATGAAGACGATAAAGAAATCATCTTTGGACCCCTTTGCCAACATGGCCATTGTAGCTTCATGAAAGCTCCATAACTGTCCATCCTCGCTCAACTAAGCTTGGGACCCACAGACACTCGAAGACTCATCTTTTTCTTCCAAACATTCAGATCAAAAAGAAGAGAGTTCCTCCTCCACCAAGTATAGCACTCGGAAATTACTCAATTATGTATTAGAAATCATCAAAACTCATGTATACTCAGAAACATTTTGATCCAATGTTGTAACTTGTACCAAGAACATAGTAAAAGAGCAAAACCATTTAAAGTGGACGTAGGCTCAAACAAGACAAAATATTATAAATTTCATGTTATCGTTTACTTGTGGTTTTCCCTTATACATTACATTGCTATTTACTTATTTTCCACCACCGGACATTTACTTTCACTTGTGTAGAAATCATGAGGGTTGATGACCATTTTTCAGCGTCATCATATGCCAATCTAGATAAAATTATTTAATTTGAAGCTAGAGCACTAGGATGATGAAGCACTAAGTTGGATTGCTAGTGCAATTGGACGACCTTTGAAGATGGATGTTGTAACTACAGAAATGTCTTGGATAAAGTATGATCAAATACTGGTCAACATCAACTGTACAAATAAATATAAAGAAGAAATCATGTTGAAAGAACATATGGATGAATATCAAAAATTAATGTGGTGTATGAGTTCAAACCATATATTTGTACACACTATAGTGTTTTTGGGCACAAAATAGGGGCATTGTGCATAAACCCAAGGTAACATGGAAGAAAAAACAAACACAGGCCGATGTTGAAAATTAGACAAGTGGAGCGAAGGAAAATAAGACAAGTAAAGTGCAAGAAAATGAAAAAAAAATGCAAGAAAATGAAATTAAAACCGGTAGGAAGCAAAATAAGGAAGTACCTAAAAAAACATAAATCAGCTATATCAATGACAACAAGGAGAATATAGGACCTATCAACATCAAATCCTTTTGAAGTGCAGAATATTGAAGAATAAGATGTAGAACAGGAAATAAGGGAAGATCCCATACCTGAAATAGAAAAAGGGACAAATGAAACATATTCCATATAGAATATTGCTAAAAACATAGAAGATAGTGTCCAAATACCATAGGAAAACAACATAAGAGCTGAAATGGTAGAGGATAATCCTGACTATTTAAAGGAGAAAATGATTGAAACACCCATGCAAGAAAGCGGGAACAACCCCCCTAAAAGAAAGACAAGGGCTACAAAATCTGGTAAATGACCATTATTTCTTGGAATGTAAGGGGGATTAATATAGATTTCAAGATGAATCATGTATTAAACTTCCTTAATAAGAATAAACCAAGCATAGTTGGTCTATTGGAAAATAAAATAAATAATGAAATGATAGACAAATTTATGTTGAAGATGAATAAAAACTGGGGGTGCAGTCACAATAATGAGTGCAGAATTAAAGGTAGAATAATGTATCTATAGTACAAAATAAGCTAGTAAATGGTGTTTATAAGGAAAAGTGCAAAAAAATTACATGTAAAGAAACAAATAAGGGAGTCTTTATCATGTATTTAACCGTTGTGTAAGCAAAAAAATTATATCCAAACAGAGAATTATTATGGCACCAACTGATGATATGCATGCGCATATTGATGATGGATGAATGCTTATAGAAAACTTTAACAATGTGCAAAAACCAAAGGGAAAGGGGGGTACCAGTTCCGTTTTCACATATCGGAGGGTTCACAAACTATTTAATAGCATGTGAACTATTAGAAACCAAGATACATAGATATAATTTCACATGGAGAAGGAAATGAACTAATATGCATTTAGATAAAGTGTTTATAAGCATAGAAATGCTTCAAAAGTGTCCAAATTTATCAGTTATTGACTTACCAAGTGTTATAAGTGACCACACCTATCTTATTACTATACTACATACAAAAAGTGCACAAGACAAAGGCAAGTCATTCAAGCTTTTTAACAATCGGCATAACATAGAAGGATGTGAAGAACAAGTTACTACATCACTTAATTATCCTACTTGGGGAAATCCAATACAAAAATTGAGATACAACCTGAAACGGTTAAGACAAATTTGAAAGCATGGAACAAATTAAGACAAAAAAATAAGGCAGATATCATGAGTTTGAAAAAAAAAGTTATATGGAAAAATTGCTGTAACCAGATATGCCGGAAGATGTTCCTTACTTTGAGGAGATGATGGAGGCAAATGCAATTTCAAAGAAGAAATTACACATGATATATAGTGATGCTATGCAAAAGGCAAAAATCAGCTGGCTCAATGAAGGAGTATAACATCGGATTTTTTTAATGCTAAAATGTCGATGAGAAGATATAGAAACAATATATGACCATTGGTAAATGAAGAGGGGGAAATCATACATGATTTAGATGTTATACAAGAGCATTAAATATTACAAAGATATGTACAACATATAAGGTATAGAATGTGAGCAATTTGAAGAAATTAAACGTCAAAAGCTAGTCAATGAACGAGGAAGAAATTATATGAGTAAGTAAGTTACTGAAAATGAAATAAAACAAGTTATTTTTTAAGTGAAAGATGAAAAGTCGCCAGGACAAGATGGACTGTCAGCTAAGTTTTTACAAAATTCACTGAAATAGCATTAAAGTTGATATAAATTCTGCAATAAATTATTTTTTCAAAAATCCTGAAATACCAGAAGGTTTAAGTCACACTTTTAAAACTCTCATTCCAAAAAAGATAAAAGTTCAAGAATTTCAGATTATAAACCAATTGCTTGCTGCAACATGATATATAAAATTACAACAAAAATAATGGTAATAGGATTAAGCATGTTTTTTCACATTTAATCTCAAAAGCTCAATCTGCTTTCATACTAGGGAGGAATACAACAGAAAATATACTACTATCACACGAGCTAATCAGGAATTTCAAGAAAAAGGGCATTAATTTTTTTTGTGGACCTTCTAAAAGATTACAGTAGAGTTAACAGGGAATTCATTTGTTATATAATGGGAAAAAAATGGAATTTCTACAATAGTTAATCAAGCCGATAAAGGAATGCACCACTGCCCCAACTTTTTCAATTAATATAGATGGAATACCAAGGAGATATATTACATTCACAAGCGGGATAAGACATCTTTTCACAATTGCAACGGGGTATGCGTATCTTAAACTTGAAAAAGCAGTTAGAAGAAAGTATATAAATCCTATACAAGTGCAGATGAAGTAATACGAATATCTCCGGTACAACTTACAACTATGTACGTCACGTATTATATGTGGATGACATTATGATTTTTGCTAATGAAGATGTGAATAATTCTCAATGCATACAATATTTATCAAAGAAAATGAAGGAACTTTCTCGACTAAAATTTAATCAACTAAAGAGTAAAATTCATTTAGCACAAGCAGCAATAATAATGATGTTATATTACAAGTGTTTGGGCTACAGGAGGGACAACTTCAAGTAAAATACCTAGGAGTACCTATGTCTAGTGATTATCATTTCTACTCATAATGCTCTAATCTTTTTCAAAAAATAATGGATAAGTTTGATAGTTGGGACAACGATATGTTATCAGTGGCAGGAAGAGCAGAACTCGTTCACACTGTGATTACACCTATGGTGTTATACTAGCTTCTAGTGTATTATATACAAATAATGATTATCAATAAATTTGATAGTCTATGTGTAGAATTTTTCTAGGGAGGGAAAACATATAAGATAACATGAAGGAATTTATGCAGACCTAAAGAGGAAGGGGGTATTGGAATAAAAAGTTTTGATGAGTTAAGAACAGTGGCAACTCTTAAGCTCATACACAAAATGTTCTTTGCAGAGAATTTATGGTCTAGGTGGATGGAAGAAAAGTACTGCAGTACAGTAAATTTTTGGGTAATGAACATCAACAATAACATGTCTTATATAATTAATAATATGTCCAGGCATAGAATAGAAGCTCTTCAATGCATTAACAAGAAAATCACTAATGGGAGCAACACATATATATGGACTGATCCATGGATAAATAACAAATGTTTGATCAACATTCTTGGCTCAGACAGATTCTATATTAGTGAATGCAAAGATAAAAAATTGTCTGAAATTACACAAGATGATCTGTTGACGTGGGTAATTGTCATCGATTAATCGCACGCCAAATCTCGAGTGTATGTTTAGTATGAACATGATAATCCAAATCCAAAATAAAGTAATGCGGGAGAACAAAACTTTTTATAGTGGTTCGGCACTACCACTTATGTCCACTTCATAGTAATCATCCATCATATAATATTCGATTACAATGTTGTACAAGTTCAGACAATATTTAAGTACAAAGCGTTATAATAGAATAAAAAATGCATGTTAATTCTAAACTTTGACTAAAATGTCCTTCTTCTTCTCTGTTAAACGAATAATATGTTAACTTGGTCACCAATGTCCAAAATAAAGCCTAAATGTCCAAGAAATCCAAGAAATGTCCAAAATAGCCCAAAAGCAGTGAAAATGTCCTTGTGAATGTCCAAAATTTGATGGAAAACGTTTGTGCACCGTTTTACTAGTCCATGCCATGTCCAATGACCATAGAGAAGAAGGTGGCTGCAATTAATGGTGCTTAAGAGCTCCAAGAACTCCAAACATCTGAGAGGACGAACAACCATCTGAAGGCCAAGCCTTGGGTTATAGGTGAGTGAGTTAGGTAGGAGTAGGTGAGATTTGGGGTCCACTGCCAAAAAATCGTATTCCACATAATCCACACACGAAAAATCGCAGCACACCATGCTGTGATATGAAAAATTGCGTCGCAGGTCTCGCCGCATCCAAAAAATCGTACCCTAGCATGCTCAAAAACCGCATCCAGGAAAGTTTGCTAGAATGCATCGGAAAATCATGTGAAAACACGTGCGGATCACTTGAAAAATGTGGATCCACCCGATATCCCATCCATGCCAAATGATTTGGCACATTGCCAAGCTCCATCGTATCCCAGGAAAATCACTTCAAAACCACCGTGTGCACATCGTACCAATTCCACTTTTCCATGATGTAATCCCTGGTTTTATCGCATCGCATCCCTGCCAAGCCAAGCCGCCTTGCCAATTTTCCAAGAAATCGCATCATGCCGGATGCGATGCGGAGCTGCCTTTTTTCATGTTGGGGCCGATGCGATGCTAGGAAAATCGCATCAGATCTAATGTAGTGTAGAGGGTGGTGCCGAGCCATTTTGCCAAGCGGATCAACCATAGCGCGTGCACGTGAAAACTTGACGATCCTTTGTATTGCGCACAGGATTTTGAGCATGCTAGACTATAGTGATCCGCCATTTTTTCAACGTGATCAGCCGAGGTTCCACGCACAATTTTTGAGTGATCCACCATGTTTTCTTTCCTGTTTTTAGTCGTGCCAAACCTGAGTTTTCAATTTTTTTTCCAATTTGCCAGATTTTTATGCCGTGAGTTGTAGAAGCCATTTTTCATGATCAACGCGTGATGATCAGCTATTTTACAGTGCGTGACACTACTTTTTTTTTTACCAAATCGATATTTTTTGCGTGATGAGTTCTGCTACGTGATCGGACCGACGAACTCAACCATTTTGAGCTTATAGGACAGTGTCAATCATGTATTTTTACTATGCTATCTTTTCCAAGTCCATCGATGCCAATTTTACGATTCGACGCCATTTCCAATCCTTTTTACGAACACACCGCGACTTCTACTAAAATGCTTTGTGTTTATAACGATGTTATTGACGCTTGAGTGCATCACTAACCAAATTCCTAATGTGTGACAGCTTCGACCAAAAAGCATGTCAGCATTTTTTCGTCTAAAACATATCTTGCTTGACTATAGGAAGGTGTGTTTTGCGAGGAAACCAAAAATCCAGAAATCCAAAAACCAATGCCAAGAGGAGTCAAAAGTGAACACATATAACCAAAGAACCGAAGAGCCATGATCCTGATTGTTTTAAGTGATAACCAGAATAACCAGATGAATCACCTTCCTGAGATGATTCAATCGCCAAACGATCAGGATGCACCGACTATACGCCTGAGACCCGAGACTCGCTACAGATCGAGGCAATCTTGTCGAAGTAGGACAAGAGGCCGAGATAGCCACGAGTGGATAATCTTGTTGTGTCACTGACAAGTCCACCTGATGTAATCTGTGATCGGCTTGACAGGAAGACCATACAGCCAAAAGAGCAAGATCCACTGGTCATATGCTCAAGATCCTATGCCTGTAAGAAATCAATGCAATCTTATCGAAGTAGGACAAGAGGCCATGACAGCCAGACTCTTATTATAGTTTGCAATCCTGTTTTCAATTTCATACTTCACAAGAAAGTGTCCTTACTTCATGAAGTAATTTTTATTAAAGTTATAAAATTCAGGGATAATTTAGTAAAGTCAAAAGGAAAACGCAACGGTTCATCATCCGTAAAGAGCATACCCATAGGGTTGGCGTACCCCCGTGCATGGGTAGGTGGACCTGGCCATTTTTTGATTCCAAATTCATTTGCAGGGGGAAGGTGAATGCTTTATCATTTACAAAGAGCATACTTGGGAACTTGTTCATTCACGTCGCATGGGTAGGCAAACTTAGTCATTCAAAATCCAAAGTCGAGAAAAGCGAAATTTTCATTAATAACCAGAAGGATACATCCAACGGATCAAAGTCCTTAAAGCCAAAACCCTGGGATGAGGCTCGAATAACTATGACACCCCATGTCCGTTAATGTCACTCATTAAGAGAATGCATTAAGTTTCATGAAGCGTTATAGGTAAATAGAAACAGAAATATTACAAGACGGATATAAAATGACAGTGGAATTTAAATTTTTATTAAGCAGAAAACATCGTGGTTCAGAACATAGCTACATCATAAGTCGAAAATACGTAAAACCCAGTACATCAACCTAAAACCTTTGTCTTGTACTTAAATCATCAGAGTACAATAAACATGAAAAGGGCATAATCCCTAAAAACATAGCCATAGTAG
Source organism: Allium sativum (assembly GCA_030737875.1). Lineage (NCBI taxonomy): Eukaryota > Viridiplantae > Streptophyta > Magnoliopsida > Asparagales > Amaryllidaceae > Allium > Allium sativum. The sequence goes on along the minus strand of CM060927.1, from coordinate 214,431,648 downwards.
AAAAGGTACGAAATCAAGCAGTACATCTAAGCAGCTCCAAGTAGAATGAAAGCAGAATCCTGATCAAGCTTGATTATTCCTACCCTGAGAACCCAGAGGGGAGGGGGAGAAATGGAAGAGAAAGAAGAGGAAACAAAATGGGTCAGACATAAAGTCTGGTGAGTCTAGTTACTTTTACCATATAAATAATTAAAAGTATCACGACAGGCATATAAGCTGGATAAGAGGATAACAGCATATAAGGCAGGTATAACAAGGTAAACATGATAAACTGAACATAACATATATGTATAGCGCTTCTATAATACTTTTTCTTTCTCTGCACAAATACTAGTATCATATGAATGAGATGGTCCATAACAAGTATAAGATGGTAGACTTAGGTGTACTTCTAATGAGAGGTTTTACCCCATACAATAACAGGCAACCCAACTGAACATATCAACGTTACCCCTAAGGATAATAACGAGCTCCTAAACATACCAGAGTCTAGATGTACCCTAATCAGTAACCCACTCGACCGGCTCCTTACTCCGTAGATACCCTGTGCTTGCCCCACAGTAGGACGTATCACTTACTAAAGTGGCAACCATTTTTTAGGACGTGCACAACCATATCTACAGGTGTCACGGTGTCTTAGCCTCCCTTGTCCGGACCCATGCACGCACATGACCCCGTTCGAATGTGCCGCCCACACTGTCCCCTCTTTTGGATCTTTTACAATCAGCCCAGTAAGCGTGCCTCGACTCCGACCTAGTTCGGAGTACTCGTTTGATACCTATATATGGGTTACTGACAGAAATAGTTCCCACACACAAGATGATACAAGCTTCTCCCTACGCTTGCATCCCCACTACTAGGATTTCCACAAGTTATGCCATACCAGTGTAAAAAGATTGCATAACCGCACATGTTAAGTTTGTGGGCCTATATATAAATATTACCCACCACCCCAAGATATACTTATCCCTCCCACTGTTTCTAGCAAGTTTACTTAACCCCTACTCAAGTTAACATGTTCATACAATCCCTATGGATTCAATCTGGTTAAGTATTCAAGTTCATTACTGTTGATATACTTTTTGGTCAAAGATGTCACACATGGAATATCTGGATAACATCGCACTTGGGTGTGGAGAACATCGTCAGAAGACATGAAGCAATTTGGCTGAAGTCGCATCACAAACAATGAATGGCCCGAAACTCCTATCAGACGACCTCTTTTGGGCCCAAAAACATCAATTACGGAGATTTGCTCCGTAACTCTTATAGCCCTCTGAATTAGCTTCACGTAGAGCTTTCATTTGGGTAAAACGGACTTACGGTTTGAAAGTTACGCCCGTTTCCGTGAATGGGTGTAATCTGGTATCGACTGGCAGTCACTTGGATGAAGTGATGAAGCGTCATCAGCTCGGATCATGGACCAGCTCGTAGGACCCACCTCGACTCGGCTCGTGGGACCCAACTCGGCTCTCCTCAAACTCCGCTCGCCTCCTCGGTTCGCGCATATTGGCTTGCCCACGACCCGCTCGTGATGCACCCAGGGACCACAAACCGCTCACCTCGCCAGCTTCTCCATGGCCACGACCCACTCGCGGTGCACACCCTGATCACGAACCGCCTGGGCTGTGCTCGCTGCATTCGGTTTTGACTTGTTCTAAAGGCTATTTTAACTCCAGCTTGCATGGATCTTATTACACATGTTATATCATGACTTGAAGAGGATTTCTGGAGTTTTCCATCACATTTTGAGATTCTTAGGATGCGTGCCATGTGTCCTGCGAACCGGTATCAAGAAACGGCTATAAATACACCATTTGAGGGCATTTATAAGGATTCTCTTGGCTTTTTGGCACTAGCACCTCCCGGCCTCCATTGTCAATTACACAAGACTTTGTGTACTCCTCAAATCAGTCTATCATGAGGATTTTGTGTATAAAATCACATCTCTTTTATCTTCTTCTTCATAATAACACAAGGCTATTGTGTATAAATGGCTCTCACGAATAGCAAGACAACATTGTAATTGTAATTTCTTACGATTTAAGAAAATATAAAGTGGGCGTAGGCTTGGTTTGAGCCGAACCACTATAAAAACCTCGTGCACTCCCTGTTTTTACTGCTTTATCTACATTTTGTGATCTGTGATTTGTGATTGTGAGGACTTCATACTGCATTTGGGTGTTAGGCCTAGATTTTGGTCTAACAATTACCATATATTCATTTATGGTTATAATGCGCTAGACCTCCCACATTAAGCCTACAACGTGTGGATGCTGGATATGCCGGGCGGATCCGGGCAGACTTCTTCCACAAGTCAAACTTAACCTCGTGTCTTAGCCCATTGCGTGTTTATGCACGTAGACCCATCACATTAGATTCACCTCTTGTGGTTGCTGGATACGCCGGTTAGGTCTGGGCAACATATACCACAAGTGTAATCTAACCTCGTATCTAAGCGCGATTACAGTTTCAAATTACTGTAAATCTAGGCATTTTCACTACTTAACAATTACCCCAATTTTCCCGCTTAATATTAAACTGGGATCCGCTTAATATTAATGATGTCATCCATGTCCTCAGCGCATCCTTTCCCATCCATCCTACCTTTCTCTTCGAGCCACACGCCGCCTCTCCTCGACCTATCTAATCAAACGTCCCTTCCACAGTAGACCCCCTCCTCCTCATGTCGCTCCTGACCCGCTGCCCATTCCGCTGGCTGATTCGGCCTCACCACCTATTCCATCCTCTTTTGCCAACCCGCCTATTCCACCTCCTCAGTTGGCCCCTCATACCCTTCAGGCATTTTCCTCCTCACATACTTTCCCCCACCTCAGCCTGCCCTAGGAATCAGAAGATGGACATCTCTTTTTGAGAGCAAGCCCAGGAATGATGGAATTTTCTCTCCTCCACCTATCTCACTACATTTTTCAGAAGGTGCCCTACTGCCTGACGAATCCATATACAAAGCTGGCCGTGAGGTGTGGCAAGAATACTTAGTTAGATTCTTCTTAGATGCCCCTCTCTCGTTTACAACAGTGGCTAATTATTTGCAATACCATTGGAAGTCGATTGGAGGAATCAAATTCAAATCCATGGGTAAAATCTTCTTCTTTCTGTTTTTAAACCCTGAGGATAGAAAACGGGTCCATAACTCTGATCCTGTCATTATCAGATTCAAACTTTTCATTATCAAGCCATGGGATTGTAATGTTGGCTCTAACAATATCAAAATTGTTCCTATATGGATTAAGCTTTCTAATATCCCTCCTTATGCTTTATCGCATATTGGTATATGTTGGATCGCATCAATTATAGGTAAATTCTTATGTATGGATGCTACGACTGAGTCTCTAGATATGCTCTCTTTTGCCAAGTTCTTAGTAGAAATAACTCCAACGAGTCTTTTGCCTGATGAATTTCCTGTTCTTCTACCTGATGTAAATATTCAGAATGTTTTGATTGAATATATCTGGAAACCATTAATATGCAATAGTTGTTTGAGCTTTAGGCACATTACTAGCAAGTGCACTTAATCTAGCCCTTCTGTGAAGCACATCTGCAATGAGAATATTGAGGTGATTAAGGGGAAAACATCTTTTCACCTACTGAAATTATTAACGCACTCAGGCCTGATCCTTTAATTGAAAGAGGAAAGTCGATGAATATTGCTACGAGAAAATATACATGGAGGAAGGTGGTTAATAAAAACAAGTGTTGTGATAACCATTCAGAGGCAGGAAGTGAATTTGGCAAGAACACTTTTCAATCTGGAAACAAATTTGCAACTTTAGTTGGTCTTTCTGAAAATGAAGAGTTAGAAAAAGGAGAGATACATGATAGTGAAAACAACCTGAATGGCACTGGGCTAATGAATGTTAATGACAGTAATGATGAATTTGTAGTTGGAGAGAATAAGCTCAATGTAAATGGAAAATGCACGCAAAGTTTGAATGAAGATGAAGTAAGCAATGGGGAAGGTGATAACAATGGATTGAGCAGTGAGGCGATTGAATTTATGAAGGACATGAATACTGGAGCATTTAATGTTAATGTTCCTGTAGTTCAAAATGACACAATATGCAACTTGCATATGCACGAACAAATGAGTTCTGATAGATTAACCTCATTGAATACTGATTGTGATGGATATCTTGCCAAAGATGATACGCTGGAGACAGAAGTTCTTGAAACAGGACTGCAAACTGGTTCTGTTCTTTCGGGTTCAACACTTAATCTTATTCTAGCCAAAGATGATACAAATAAAATGGGGTGTAATCCTATAGAAATGGACATTGAGAATAGTGCGGTTGGTATCCGTGATGTACAAAATGGGAAAGTTGTAAGTATGAACGTGATGAATAAAATAGTTGTAGAAGTTCAAAGCTATAATGGAAAATTAAATGATATTTCACAGCCGATGCTTGTGCCAAGCACGCATGGAAAAGAACCCATTGAGACGTTGCTTGATACTCTCTTGCATCCGAATTCTAACGCTTGGCAAGAAGAAAACAACGCTAAATGTGATCTTATGAAAAACCAAGAGGAACTGAATTTGCTTGTAACCCATCTTTCAGATTTATTAGATAAAGAATTAGCACAGTGGGCAAACAGTCCTAGTTCAGGCGAAATACATAAGAAAATCAAGGAAATCAAAAACATTTTTCCCAGTTTGGAAAATGGAACAGTCAAAACTGAATGGATTCCTGATAATGCTAAAATTCTCAAGAACAGCATTTGTGAAGACCAACGTAGACTTCTTTCAGGTCAAGCCAAACCCAGTGCTTCTTCCCCTAAGTCATTAGCGTCCCCTTATGAGAATATAACACCACCACTTGGACACAAACCAAGGCCGCCTAATATAGACATCAAACAGGTTATCAAAACTTCAAGTGAACTAGTTCTTCCTAAAACTCCCATCACTCGTAGTATGAAGAAAGAGAAGTTGAAGCATCTCCCGTAGTATGGCTAGTAGTTTATGCTGCTATACCATGGAACATGCAATGAAATCATTGCGTGTTGAAAAGTATTGAGAACCCTGTAATGAACTATGTATTGTATGATGTAATGTAAGAGTCATGTACTCCCTTCCCTGAGTGGAAGTTAATAGTTGATATATGCTATGTATATCACCTTCTATCTTTGTAATTTATTTTTGCTAATAAAAGAGTGTTACGGATCACTATAAAAACCGGTCAGCTTTGCCAAAAAAAAACAATTACCCTTATTTCATTATAGGTTTTCATGCCCTTTTTCCAAGTCAATTTCATCATGTACCATATGCCCTAAATTAAGATCCAAATAACAATTTGATTTATGCCCTAAATACATATTCATGAATTTAATTCAAGTTATGCCCAAATTCCCCAATATAAGTTATGCCCCAATTTTACGTTTTCATCTCATTCCTAATTTCACGCGTTCGCATATTTCAGCAGTATGCCTAGGCTCGAAGGTAGCCTGGCTATAAAATAAAAAGGGAAAAGAAGAAGGGAAGAGAACAGAAATAAACATAATAACAAGATTGACACATGATGGTAGAAATAGGCATAGCAACTAATAAGCATATAGTGATAGAATTTGGGCATAATGACAAGATATGCATATAAGAATAGATCTGATGAACATGTGATAATAGAATTGATTCTAACATAATAGGAACATCATAAACATACATGATGAGATATAAACAGGGAATTAGATCTACAAATAATGGCAGATCTGACATGATAAATAGGCATAGGATTAGACCCAATTCATAGTCATGTCAAAATAACTTAGATACATAGGTTATGGTAGATCTGATATGATTCAATCAGTCACAAGCTTAGATCCAATTCATAAACATGTCAAAAATAACTTTTAAGTGTTTATATCTAAAAATAACGTAGATTCACTGTGATTGGATCTAAGAACAAAAGAATAATTGCAGATGTAGAAGTATAGATCTCTGAATTTGTCTAATTCTAGTTGTAGAAGAAGCATTAAGCTAATCTAGGCAGAGGCAGCGTCTAGTTCTCCATTGTTTTTGAATGAATAAAACAATGAGAATGGGGTCTTATTTATAGTCATCAGCTAAAGAATCTAGAACCAGAAATCAGTCCAAGTTTAGAAATAAGAATCTGCCCAGATCTATATGGAGTCAACCCCCCTCTCTTGGTGTGTCGACCCAAGGGTGGACACCCCCTTGATGGGGTCGAACCATAGGTGGGAATTTTCCCTCTCCCTCATACTACTTCGTTTTGAAATATTTTGAATTTCTGGGAAGGTTTATTTATATAATTAGCTTATATATGCATAAACTTCAAACCTTAATATCTTCTTCATACGGTGTCCGTTTTACGCAAACTCGAAGTCTATCTTAAGCAAAATTCCGAGACGAACGCAATTGCATTGTCCATTTTACTTAATTCTGAATATTTAATTAAGTATTCTTTAGTTTATCATCTTAATGTGTTATAAAATTACAGGGTGTTACATTCTCCCCTACTTTAAGGATTTTGTCCCCGAAATCTCCAAGTTAAGAAGAATGTATATCCTAACATCCATCATCCATATACTCACCCACCAATCATAGGCATCCATTGTACTTATAAGTTATCTAATGATTGTATGAAAATCTGCAATAGTGTGTGTATATGTCCCTATACTAATGCGAAAGATTTGGCGGTCTACTGATTCAGTCGACCTCCTTAATGCCATATATGTTAGTGCCATGAATCCAACATGTATGCAAATAATCTTATTATATCATGTTAGTTCTATATGTGTGAGCATTCATTCATCCAAATGTAACATCCATATGATGATAGACCCACTTTCATCCATTGAATGAAAGAAAAATGCACACACATCCATATGCAGTATGAGAGTGATTGAGCCAATCTCATGCCTAATGTATGTGTATATGCATCCACGAGCAACAATTAGCAAACACTTGCGTCCACTTGCATCCATCAAACATTACATGTCTCAAACACATGTTTACATCCATGAGATTTCTACCTAAAGGTCGAAGATTCGATCAATAGGATATACTTAAATGATAGAAACTAGCATGAATAGAAGCCTTGAAAAGGAAATTAAGATCATACCCTTGAAAAGAAACGGGTACGAAGCACGAATCATGTCTTCGGTCTCCCAAGTTGCATCTTCTTAGTTATCTCCCCACTGAACTTTCATCAAATTGACTTCTCTGTTGCGTAGCTTCTTAACTTTTGATCCAAGAATACGGGCGGGAACTCGTCTAACTGTCGCCTCCCGTTCTACCTCTACTTCCTCAAGCATACACGGCTCAACTACTTCTGCAGAATCACGCAAGCACATCCATAAATGAGAAACGTGGAAAACATCATGAACACCAGATAGTCTCTCTGGTAGCTTTAATCTATAGGCCATTTGGCCAATCCTTTCTATTATGGGAAATGGCCCTACGAATCTTGGTGCCAATTTCCCTAGATATCCAAAGCAAACCACATTCCTCAAAGGTGATACCTTGATGAAAACCATGTCTCCCACCTCAAACTCGATGTTAGTCCTTCTCTTATCTGCGTAGGACTTCTACATATCCAGATCTGTCTTCATTTGCCATCTAATAAGATCAATCTTTTCAAAAGTTTCTCTAACCATATCCGGTCCGAGTAGAAATCTTTCCGTATATTTCCACCAATAAGTTGGTGATCTACAGGGTCGTCTGTATAATGCTTCGAAGGGTGCCATGCCAATGCTAGCTTGATAACTGTTGTTGTAGGCGAACTCTACTAAAGGAAAATGCTCTTTCCAAGTCACTCCGAAGTCTAGGATACACATCCTTAAAAATCCTCAAGGGCACTATTCACCCTTTTCGTCTGTCCATCTGTCTGAGGTTGATAAGCGGTGCTCAAACACAACTGCGTACCTAATGCTTCTCGCAAGCTCCACCAAAATTCACTGGTGAAAACGGGGTCATGATCACTTACGATACTGGAAAGTACTCCATGAAGACGGACTATCTCACGAACATAAATTGCTGCCAACCATGCTGCTGTCCTCTTACTCTTAACTGGAATGAAATGAGCGCTCTTAATAAGTCTATCTACTATAACCCAAATACTGGTGTTGCCTTTCCTAGATCTAGCAAACCGTCAATGAAATCCATAGAGATACTCTCCCACTTCCACTGTGGGACCTCCAAAGTATGAAGTAAACCACCGGGATTCTTTTGCTCAGCCTTGACCTACTGGCAAATCAAACATTGAGGAACAAACTCTATCACATCTTCTTCATACCAGCCCAAAAGAAAACCCTCTTCATATCTCTATACATCTTATCCCCACCTGGATTAATAGTCATCTTAGAATGATGGGATTCCTCTAGGACTATCTTTAACAAACTCCCAACTTGGGAACACAAAGCCTTCCATCCCGTCGCAACCACCCTCTATCGTTTATGGAATATCTACTGAGGTGACTAGAAGACTCCCCTTTACCGATCCTATCCAAGGTGTTTGAAATCAGTGGATCCTCTCACTGTGAAGCTCCTATCTGATCCAAAAGAGTAGGTAGCACCTCTAGTGATGCCAATAAATCAGACACAAACTCGGTGGAGGGTCTAAAATCAAAAGTCAATATAAACTCCAAGCTTTTCATCTCCACAAATAGCGGACTTAAGGCCATCCTCTGCCTACTCAGTGCGTCTGCCACCACATTACCCTTGCCAGGGGTATAAACAATCTCAAAGTTATAAGATGCTAGGAACTCCATCCACCTTTGTTGCCTTAAATTAAGATCCTTCTGTGAGAACAAGTACTTGACAGATTTATGATCGGTGTACAACCCGAACTTCTTTCCAAGTAGATAATGGCACCAAGTCTTAAGTGATACTATGGCAGCTAGCTCTAAGTCATGGATAGGATAGTTCTTCTCATGAACCCTTAGCTGTCTACCTCTATAACATACTACCCTTCCCTTTTGCATCAGAACCGCACCAAGCCTTGTACCATATGCTTCAGTGTATACTATGAACACTTTGTTCCGATCAGGCAAGGTCAAGACTGGGGCTGTTGTCAGATCCCTCTTCAATCACTGGAAAGCATCGTCACAATCTACATCCCAAGAAAATGTCAGATTCTTCTTCGTCAACCTGGTGAGTGGGGCTGATATCTTTGCGAAGTCCTTAATGAACTTCCTATAATAGCCCTCCAATCCAAGAAAACTTCTCATCTCCGTTGCATTCTTTGGGATCTACCAATCTTGAACTGCAGTTACATTTGCGGGATCTACTGCTATCCCATCTTTAGAGACCACATGCCCTGAAATCTCACTTCTTTTCTCCAAAAATGGCATTTGGAGAACTTCGCCTTAAGCTGATGCGCACTGAGAGTTTTAAAAACCTCCCTTAAATGTAAGGCATGCTCTTCCTCGCTCTTCGAAACAATCAAGATATCATCAACAAAGACCACAAAGAACTTATTTAGAAACTCCCGAAACACCTTACTCATCAGATTAGAAAAAAAGGCAGGTGCATTCGTCAACCCAAAATGCATAACGAGCCACTCGAAGAAACCATCTGGAGTTCTAAAAGCGGTCTTGTCTATATTGTCCTTGGCCACCCTCAACTGATGGAACCCCGTGGCCAAGTCCAACTGAGAGAAAACAGATGCACCAACAAGTTAGTCAAATAGATCATCTATCCTCGGAAGTGGATGCCTGTTTCTTTTTAGTGATTTTATTCAACTCTCTATAATCCACACATAAGCGAAGCGAACCATCCGCCTTAGTTGTGAATACCACCGGAGCACCCCATTCAGATATGCTTTGCCTAATAAACCCTTTCTCAAGTAGCTCCCCTACTTGCTTGCTAAGCTCCCTTCTTTCTGTTAGATCCATGTGGCGCACAGGCAATGCAACTGGATTTGCATTGTCCACCAAGTATATACAGAAACCAATCTTGCGGCTCGGAGGTAAGACCTGAACCTCATTAAAAAAATCAGGATACTCACAGACTACTAGTATAGATCGCAGATCATCAATAGATGCATCAAGCCACTTTAGGAAACTAAGCATGACTAACCCTTTTGGGTCACAAGAAATCTCGAGGGTCCTCCCATGGCAAGTCAAAAGTCTAACGACCCTCCTCTCACAATCCAGAATGGCACCATACATGGCTTGCCAATCCATCCCTAGAATCAAACCATAGCCCATGAAACCAAGCACATATGCTCGCACTGAAACTCGATGCCTAACACAAATATTCTCAAACCTTGAAGAATCATAGACAGATGAGCCGTACCCCCACTAGGGTTTGAGGACTCAACCGCAGAATCAGATACAAAAGAATGTAAAGCGTCCGAATCAAAAGGAGTTCTAACAAGATGATTGGAAAGAGAAGTCATACCTTCAACGGAAAGTATCCTACCTCTGTTTGGTGCACTGGCCACGAGAGCATGCACCTGCCCTCCCCAAGATCCTGCCCTTTGACTCTTTCCTTGCTTCTTCGGGCACTCCTTAGAAACGTATCCGACCTCTTCACAATTGAAACAAGCATTCTTCTTTCTTTTCTAGTCCTTGATCAAGTGACCCTTACGTCCGCAATTGTGACACTTCCTCTTTTCTCTAGCCTTGCCGTCCTTTCCGCCCTTTTTTTGTTGTTATCTTTTCTTGGGCCACACTTTCTTGTTTTGTGTTTCCTCAACATTAGCTTCGTTCTTTTCACCTTTATCTTCCTCATGCATCAATGCCATTTCTACGCGCCTTTCAAAAGTTGCTCCCATCGGAATATGAGACATAGCCAACCCATGGATGGGCTCATTCAATCCTCTAGAAAACTGCAAAGCTTTCTAATGCGGGGTATCTACTAGCTCCAAACCAAACCTCGCCAGTTGATTGAATTTGTTAACATATTCTTTCACGGACATGCCTCCTTGCTTAAGTGCCAGAGACCTTTCCATTTGCATACTTTTCTCAGCTTGAGAAAGAAATTTCATTACAAATCTCTACCGAAAATCGTCCTAAGTCTCCACTGAACGCTCGGCTTGCATCACTTCCCACCAGAATTAAGCCTCATCTTTCAGCAGTCAAGCGACCAACTGAATCTTCCTACGATCGTCAACTTCGAAAATTCCAAACAAATCCCTTGTTTCGTTAAGCCAATTCCTTGCTTCTATAAAATTTTCAGTTCCTCGGAATGGCTTTCCATCCATAGCACAGAAATCTTTGCATATCTTAAAGAAATTATTAGCATGCGTAGGAGGAGGAGGAACAGAGGCTGGGGGAGGAACGCCTGCTTGACCACCGGCATGCACTGTGGCCACTACGTACCTACGGAACCAACCCGGTATCGTAACGCCTTCAGGAATATTAGGTTCCCCAGACATGCAGAAAAGAAAAGGAAAAAGGGATTCAAATAGAGAATCAAAAGATATTACATATGGCTTTGGGGAATATGTTATTCAAAATAGATTTTTCTTTTGAAAATGCTTTCTTTTAAAACCTTTTTGAAAACAATTTTCAAAATCTTTTATCCAATCTGGTAACCTCCAGCTCTGATACCAATTGTGACACCCCACGTCCATTAATGTCACCTATTAAGAGAATGCATTAAGTTTCGTGAAGCTTTATAGGTAAACATAAACAAAAATATTACAAGATAGATATAAAATGACAGTGGAATTTAAATTTTTATTAAGCAAAAAACATCGTGGTTCAAAACATAGCTACATCGTAAGTTTGAAATACATAAAACCTAGTACATAAACTTAAAACTTATGTCTTGTACTTAAATCATCAGAGTACAATAAACATGAAACGAGCAAAATCCCCAAAAACATAGCCATAGTAGAAAAGGTACGAAATCAAGCAGTACATCTAAGCAGCTCCAAGCAGAATCCCGATCAAGCTTGAGTATTCCCACCCTGAGAACCTAGGGGGAATGGAAGAGAAAGAAGAGGAAACAAAATGGGTCAGACATAAAGTCTGGCGAGTCCAGTTACTTTTAGCATATAAATAAGTAAAAGCATCATGATAGGCATATATGCTGGATAAGAGGATAACAACATATAAGGCAGGTATGACAAGGTAAACAGGATAAACTGAACATAACATATATGTATAGCTCTTCTCTAATACTTTTCTCTTTCTCTGCACCAATACTAGCATCATATGAATGAGATGATCCACAACAAGTATAAGATGGTAGACTTAGGTGCACTTCTAGTGAGAGGTTTTACACCATACAATAACAGGCAACCCTCCTAAACATACCAGAGTCTAGATGTACCTTAATTAGTACCCCAATCGACCGGCTCCTACTCCGTAGATACCCTGTGTTGGCCCCACAGTAGGACGTATCACTTCCTAAAGTGGCAACCCTTTATTTTTAGGATGTGCACAACCATATCTACAGGTGTCACAGCGTCTTAGCCTCCCTTGTCCGGACCCATGCACGCACATGACCCTGTCGGAATGCGCCATCCACACCATCCCCTCTTTTGGGTCTCTTACAATTAGCCCAGTAAGCGTGCCCCGACTCCGACCTAGTTCAGAGTACTCGTTTGATACCTATATATGGGTTACTGACTGAAACGGGTCCCACACACAAGATGATACAAGCTTCCCCCTATGCTTTCATCCCCACTACTAGGATTTCCATAGGTTATGCCATGCCAGTGTGAAAAGATTGCATAACCCCACAGGTTAAGTTTGTGGGCCTATATATAAATATTACCCCACCACCCCAAGATATACTTAACTCTCCTACTCTTTCTAGCAAGTTTATTTAACCCATACTCAAGTTAACATGTTCATACAATCCCTATGGATTCAACCAGGTTAAATTCAAGTTCATTACCATATATTCATTTATGGTTATAATGCGCTAGACCTCCCACATCAAGCCTACAACTTGTGTATGCTGGATATGCCGGGCGGGGCGGGGCTGACTTCTTCCATAAGTCAGACTTAACCTCATGTCTTATCCCGTTACATCTTTATGCACTTAGACCCCTCACATTAGATTCACTACTTGTGGTTGTTGGATATGCCGGTCAGGTCCGGGTAGACTTATACCACAAGTGTAATCTAACCTCATGTCTAAGCGCGGTTACAGTTTCTAATTACTGTAAATCTAGGCATTTTCACTGCTTAACAATTACCCCTATTTCATTATAGGTTTTCATGCCCCTTTTCCAAGTCAAATTCATCATGTACCATATTCCCCAAATTAAGATCTAAATCACAATTTGATTTATGCCCCAAATCCATATTCATGTATTTAATTCAGGTTATGCCTAAATTTCCCAATACAATTTATTCCCCAATTTTAACGTTTTCCCCTCGTTCCCAATTTCACACGTTCGCGTATTTCAGCGGTATGCCTAGGCTCAAAGGTAGCCTAGCTATAAAATTAAAAGGGAAAAGAAGAAGGGAGAAGATTAGAAATAAACATAATAACAAGATTGACATAGAGAAATAAACATAGTAACTAATAAGCATATAGTGATAGAATTTGGGCATAATGACAAGATATGCATATAAGAATAGATCTGATGAACATGTGATAATAGAACTGATTCTAACATATTAGGGACATCATAAACAGATATGATGAGACCTAAACAGCGAATTAGATCTACAAATAATGGAAAATCTGACATGATAAATAGTCATAGGCTTAGATCCAATTCGTAGTCATGTCAAAATAACTTAGATACACAGGTTGTGGTAGATCTGATATGATTCAATCAGTCATAGGCTTAGATCCAATTCATAAACATGTCAAAAATAAATTTTAAGTGTTTATATCTAAAAATAACGTAAACTCACTGTGATTGGATCTAAGAGCAGAAGAATAATTGCAGATGTAGAAGTACAGATCTTTGAATTTGTCTAACTCTTATTGTAGAAGAAGAATTAAGCTACTTTAATCTAGGTAGAGGAAGCATCTAGTTCTCCATTGTTTTTGAATGAATAAAACAATGAGAATTAGGTCTTATTTATAGTCATCAGCCAAAGAATCTAGACCAGAAATCAGTCCAAGTTCGGAAACAAGAATCTGCCCAGATCTGTATGGGGGTCAACCCCCCTTTGGTGTGTCGACCCAGGTGTCGACATAGGGGTCGACACCCCCTTGATGGGGGTCAACCCATGGATCGACACCTATGGGAGGGAATTTTCCCGCTCCTTTCTGCTGCTTCGTTTTGAAATATTTTGAATTTTTGGGAAGGTTTACTTATATAATTAGCTTATATATGTGTAAACTTCAAACCTTTATATCTTCTTCATACGATGTCCGTTTTACACAAACTCGGAGTCTATCTTAAGCAGAGTTCCGAGACAAATGCAATGGCGCAGTCCATTTTACTTAATTATGAATATTTAATTAAGTATTATTTAGTTTATCATCTTAATGTGTTATAAAATTACGGGGTGTTATAATAACCAAATCCAGAAAAAGGCAAGAGAGCCAATGCCATAGGCTCGAGAAATCCAATAGATCCAAAAGTCAAGAAGCCATAAGTAAGAATGGCATAAGCGAGACGATCGTCATCCAAAGGCCAGAAACCCCATAAACCAAAAGCCATGAGTCCATAAGTCAATCAACGAAAGAAAGCCAAAATCTGAGGCCAAAGCACCGAAGGCCTTAAAACCAAAATCTAAGAAGCCGAAGAATCCACAAGAGAAAAGCCAAGAAACCAAACCAGAGAATCTGAAAGAAGGAGACCAGAAAACCAAGACCAAGTATCCAAAACATCCACCAAGTCAGAAGACTAGACCCGTAAGCCAAAAGATACTAATGCCAGGGAGACTTGCATTCAACCCACCAGAGCCAATAATTTAGTTTGAAGCGGGGACCTAGTTGATGGGCCTTGGACTATCCCGAGTAGTAGCTAAGGGATGTTATAAAATTACCCGAGACTTGACAAATCATGCCTATCCAGGCGCCACAACCCGAGACTTGACAAATCATGCCATCTCACCGCACCTGACATGCTCCTCGATCATGTCCTGAAGGTGCCGAAACCTGTTCGCGTTGTGACCGGGGAGCTCATGGTATATACAATACCGACCAGAATCTCTTTACTTCCTGGTGGGATCTTTCCTAGGAGGATGTATGAATGGAGAGATAGGGTGAACTTTAGAAAAGATTTCTGTAGGGTGTGGGTAAATTTCGAATAGGACCGGAACTTAGATCACTTTTTAGTCACCGGGTGATTGTTTCGAGACTCGCCTTTACTTGAGATGGTAGCTCGAGTATCCAAAACTTATAGAACTGCGCTTCCATTGGAATGGGGTGCCCCCAAGTGTAGCGGGAGTGGCGCTGATCTGAGGATTGACGTCGTACAGCTGTAGAGTTTGCAAAGTTGCCCCCAAATCCCAAGTTATGAACTTTGGAACATAAGCACTTGATCCAATGATGTCCATTTGGTCATTCAACTTTCCAAAACAATGCAATCTACCTTCAATCCGAGCGAGAAAGGTGTTCATACCTTTACTTGCCAATCCAGACAAGCGATCAATCCTCTAGCCAACTCTGCTAAGTACTCTCGAGTGAGCAAGTCCTAGAGTTCATCAGTCGCAAAATGTTCTAGACTTCCCTCGCTACTAGTAGTCTGAGCCTTGGAGGTTGCATCGAACCTTTTATGTTTAACCATGATGAACAGCGAGCGACGAAGTCCAAGTCAATAGTTGAAACCAAAGTCGAAAATAAAAACCAAATCCAAAGAAATATCCAATAATTTAATCTGAAGCAGAAGTCAAAGTTGTGCGCCCCCTTCTTGGCGTGCCGAAGTGTTGACATGGGGAATTGTCGCCGATTCAGCACACGCCAACTCTTGAGTGTATATTTAGTATGAACACAATAATCCAAATCCAAAATAAAGTAATATGGGAGAACACAACTTTTTATAGTGGTTCGGTAGTAACGCCTACGCCCACTTAATAATAATCATCCATTATATAATATTCGATTACAATGTTGTATAATTTCGGACAATGTTTAAGCACAAAGCATTACAATAGAATAACAAAATGGATGTTAATTCTAAACTTTAACTAAAATGTCCTTCTCTCCCTTGAGTGAAAAATATGTTGACTTGGTCAACAATGCCCAAAATAAAGCTTCAATGTCCAAGAAATCCAAGAAATTTCCAAAAGAGTCCAAAAGTTGTGAAAATGCCCTTGTGAGTGTCCAAAAGTTAATGGAAAACATTTGTGCAACATTTTACTGGTCCATGCCATGTCCAATGACCATAGAGAAGAATGTGGCTGCAATTAATGGTGCTTGAGAGCTCCAAGAAGTCCAAAAATACAGGAGAAAGAATATCTGTTTGAAGGCCAAGCCTTGGGGTATTTATATGTGAGTGGGTTAGGTAGGATTAGGTGAGATTTGGGGTCCAGTGCTAGAAAATCGCATCCCTTATAACCCACATATGAAAAATCGCATCACACCATGCTGTGATACGAAAAATTGTATCATATGCCTCGCCACATCCAAAAAATCGCATCTTGGCATGCTCAAAGTCAAAAAATCAAACCTAGGAATGTTTGCAAGAACACATCGGAAAATGTGTGAAAGAACGTATGGATCACTCGAAAAATGGTGATTCGCCTGATATCCCATCCGTGCCAAATGATCTGGCACATTGCCAGGCTCCATCACGTCCCAGGAAAATTGCTTCAAAACCAATGTGTGCACATCATGCCAATTCCACCTTTCCCTGATGCGATCCCTGGTTTTATCGTATCACATCCCTGCTAAGCTAAGCCACCTTTCCAATTTGCCAAGAAATCGCATCACGCATCCATGTTGAGCCACCTTTTTTCATGCTGGGGTCGATGCGATGCTGGGAAAATCGCATCAGATTTGATGCGATACGGTGTAGAGGGTGGTGCCGAGCCATTTTTCCAAGCGGATCCACCACAGTATACGCAGTGAAAACTTGACGATCCTTCATGTTGCGCATAGGAATTTAAGCGTGCGTGACTATAGTGATCGACCATGTTTTCAACATGATCAGCCAAGGTGCCACATGCGATTTTTGAGTGATCCCTCACTTTTTTTTGCTTGTTTTTCATCGTGCTAAACCAGAGTTTTCCACTTTTTCCAGTTTACCAGATTTTTACACCATGAGTCGTGCAAGTCAATTTTCGTGATTGACATGTGTCGATCGGTTGTTTTACAGTGCATGACACTGTTTTTTTTAACCAAATCCATATAATTTTACTTGACGAGTTCTACCATGTGATCGGACCGACCCGCTCAACCATTTTGAGCTAATCGAACAGTGTCGATCAAGTATTTTTACTGTGCCAGCATTTTCGAGTCCATCGATGACAATTTTATGAATCGCCTCCATTTCCAATCTTTTTTCCGAACACGTCGCGACTTCGATCAGACCGCTTTATGTTCTTAACAATGTTATTGATGCTTGAGCGCGTCGCTAACCAAAATATTGACGTATGACAGCTTCGACCAAAAGTGTGTCAACATGGCCAATGGAATATTGTAAAGTATACAAAAACTAGAGAAGTAGAAGAATTGATTAATCAATTAAAAATATATGACAATCAAGATGACGACTATTGGACATTGCTAGAAATGGTACGCATTTGAAATTTAAAATAAACGTGTATTAAAAACAGAAGAAAATTAGTGCATAGGGAATAAAAAGGAAATGAATATAACGTTAAAAATAACATTCATGAAATCAAAGCAAATTAAATAAGAAAGAGCCAAAACTGGTAACGTAGAGTGGTCCAACTCATGGGCTGTGTCGAACCATGTGTCAACCCAAGCATTGTATTAGTAGAGCCAGGCCACAAAGTAACGAGGAGTTTGATTTCATTCAAATGATTTGGGTTTAATTCTTTTAAATCTGAGGGACACAACTAGGTCGGATGGCTATGATTAAACCTACAAGACAAGCCGCCATACTCATTTTTTTTGAGTTGGTGCAGAATCCCTATCATTCCCTTTTCTCCTCCAACTCTTCAAAAACAGAAAATTAGAAAATGTTAGATTTGCACTATCAAATTCAAGATTTGGAGGCAGATGTTTTATATATAAGATTTAGATGCTCCAATTCTCCATCCATATGAGGTAAGCTCTTCGGATCTGAATTCAAATAATTTCTTTTATTCCTCTTGGATTTAGATTTGTAAATCCAAGAAAATATAGTTTGTAGATTCATATAGGAAGGACCTTGGATAATAATTTAAATCCAAACTAGATCCAAAACTTAGACTGCAAATCCAATGTGAGTGGATCTAAATTATTCTTTTTATTAACGGTATATACCATCTTTTGATTCCTGTAAAATTACTAAGATATTCTCTTAATCTTCTTTTTCCCTTTCTCTGATTCTACAGTTTTTTTGTTGAATTGTGGTTATGTGCAAAATATGCATAAATCTGTAATATTGGCATATGTATACAATTGAATTATGCGCTTGATTTTTTGAAATTGGTTATAATCTATTTTCTACCATGCATTGGAAAACAAAATTCAATTCAAATTATAAATAAAAGAGGATTTGATAATTTACGGTTAAATGAACATGTAATACAAAACCTGTAATAAAAGGGAATATAGGTTTAAAATAGATGAACTCTATCACACTTGTCAAATAATCATGACATAGGTTGACATGACGTAGTTAATATTACATACATTAAATTTGTAGTTGAATTGCAAATGTAAGAATTACCATATTTATTTGTTAAAATTACCTTTTATATTTTAAATGGAATGAATATAGAAATTGTTGGGATTGAAAGAGAAATGGGTATAAGCTAAATTGTGCCTAATTTATTGTAGTTATGTCAAGTAGGGAAAAATAAGTAAAGAACATGAATTAATGTATACCGATTAAAATAGGAAGTTATAAATAATCTAGATTGATTGGTTAGGAAAAGAGATTATATTTTCATATTTGGTTTGCAAGATGGAAATCATAATCACAAGTATAACATGAAATAAAGGCATGGATTAGTGCGAAATAGGGATTAAGCCGTATTGCGTACTTTCCAATAGCCAAAAATAATTAAAAATAATATCTTGCAATTATTGGTTTCTGCTGCTACAACTACTTTAAACTTTGAAAATAGTTATTGTGCGATCTCAATAAACAATCAAATAGGAACATGCTAACTTAACAAAGAATAAAATGCTATGACGGAAAGGAAAAGGTTAACGTAACTGAAAGATGTTATGTAAAGAAAAGAAATAAGAAAAAAGGTTAATGTAAACTTAAAATTGTAAATTTAGTTTAATAAGTGCAATTTTATGGCAATGGTGCATAATTCGATGGCAATGGTGCACTGGTGAGAGTAATATTATAACATAAAAGTTATAATTTAAAAGGTGAAATAATGTAAGAAAAGCTTATTATGTATAAATCTAAAATTATGAATTAATTTCAATATATAAAATCCTATGGTGGCCTTATGACTAGGTAATTCTATGATTCTATGGTGGCCTTGTGATTAAGCTATTTTATTTTTCTATGATGGACTTGTGATTAGGTAATTCTATGGTTCTATGGTGGCCTCGTAAATAAGCATTCTATGGTTATTCAATGGTTCTAGTGTAGCTAATAAAGTTGATAAATAAGTAATTAAAATTCAGATTAAATTGACTGAATAATATTGTAATTCACTAAAAAGAAAAGTATGTAAAACGCAAATGGTAAATTAGATATAAGGTCTAATAAAATGGACAACGATATGTGTTTGGACCTGTCCGAAGAAATAAAGAGTCCAATGGGGAAAATCATTGTAGGTGTCTGGAGACACGATGAGAGCATGTCGAACTTAATATTCAACGGGACAAAAAGAAGTTCGATACTTCTATAGGACGTGAGGATACTCTGAGATATCTCTCTAGGGTAAACCTAACAAAGTTGCACCCTAGAGGCAGGTCTGTATGGTTCCATCCATAGTGTATGCCTTAGTTGTAGTTACATTGAGGGCAACCAAAAGACAGATGGGATGATTTTTAGAATTCAACGGCTGCCTCGGCTCCGAGAACAAACTTCGTGGTTAGGACCCAATAAGAATAGTAAGTCGTCAGATACCTATCATTATTAGTCAAAACAATTACGGGAAAGACTGAAGCTAAACCAATTGGCCAATATCTCTCACTATCAAGGCACTAGATGAGGGACAAACGCCAATTTGGATGCTTAGATTGTTTGTTAGGGGCGCAGCACTTAGCCCTTGCAATGGTCTTTCATTAGTTGAATGGGGCGAGTGGGGCCATAGCCATTGAGAAAAAAGATAGACCAAATCTAAGGATATTTGTATTTTAGGCGTAATGAAGCCGTCCTTTACAAATGTAGAAATCTCCAACTGAGTTCCATAGTGGAACTAAAATGATAGATAGTATGCTTTTGTAGCATGGTGATGGAGGCTTAGCATGCTTTCATAGCGTGGCCTAGTACGCTTTCGTAGCATGGCCTAGTACGCTTTCGTAGCATGGCAATGGAAATGTAGTACGCTTTCGTAGCGCAGCGATGGATACCTTTTGAGAAGGGTACTATGGGAAGTACCTTGATATAAGGGGCATACATCTACATATATATGCTTTATTAAGTCATTCTACTTGGGAGTAAAAGGGTACGATTTATGAGAAAAATTGGAACTGTAATGGGAAATAAACCATAATAACTTAATAAAAGTAGCCCAGTGATAGAATGATATATGTAGTGTTATTTATAGAAAGTATAATTTGTCCATTCATTAGAACTTTTGTTCTGACCCCCTCCTCATAGCAAACCTGTAGGTTAGAAAGGTGGCAAAGATTTTAAAACTTAGAGACACTTACTAGACAGTGTTATTATTATTGTGAGTATTTACTTACTATTATATTTTACTCTTTTCGCTGTGAGATATTTTATTGTGAGCTTTGATATAATTACCTTTGCCTTTCTACATGATACTAGACAAACCATTTCGAGTTTCATTGGGCTTAGAATTTAGCATTTTGCGAAGAATTCAGACCTAGTGAAATTTAGGTTGTTACAAGACAAGTATTATTCAGATCGCTTCAACTCTTAAGAGATAACTTGAGATGATTAATATCTTAATCTGACCTAAATATGGTCTTGGTTTAATCTTTGTCCAAAGCCTGTTTAGCAGTTGACCTTCTAGCGTTATATTTAGAGTGGTCAATTAGTCAATGAATTTTGGTACAACTTGAACCAAGGACTCAACCGTAAAAGTTGCATCCAAATGCTCCTCAAACTTCTTTCTTTCATCCTTCCTTCCTTATTTAGCCAAAACATATCTATATTCTTCTTCTCTTTTTTTATGGTCACCTCGTCTTTTTTTTTTGTGCTAGTTTGCGCATTACATCTCACCCTACAAGTACTACAAGATCTAAACCCAATTTCTTCTCTTAGATCATTTCTTTGCCCAAAACACCTATTTGCACTTTCTAATTTACTTCATGCCATTTAGATCTCATCTATGAACATACCATTTGGTTGGATCAGAACAAGCAAAAGGTTGAATTACTTTAGGGATAAAATAATTATTCATAGTAATTGGATTTGCACTAGTCCTTTTTTTTAAGATTTTTGAATGTGCTTGTTGCCCGTGATGCATCTTCCTTTGCTATATCTCATTGGAATAGTTTTTTATAAAGGCAATTATTGTTTTAGAGGTTATGGTTGCAATGTATTTTGATGGTTTCAAAGAAGAATCTCAATGGAATTTTAGAGGCATCCGTGTTGTACGTTGATTGGAATGATATTTGGTTTTAAAGGATTTGGAGGTTGTGTAGAAGATCCCTTTTCCTAGGTGTCGGTCTTTGAGTGGATAATTTATATCCAAAATGCCTATGTAGATGTGTGACTCCTTTAACACATTATTCCGAGAATGAGGATTTACGATTAGGTTTGTCCTATGATGAGGAAATCAATCTTACCTTCAGTCGGTGACATAACCGTCATTTAGTATCTTATCATCTTTGATTCAGCTCGTTATTCTCGTGTGCTCACTAGTACAAAATAGGGTATTTGCATCCAATATTTAGCATTATTTGCATCTACTCCACTGTGGATGCAAATGCAATGGGCACAAATGTTAAAATATTTTTGCTTTTGTTGTTCAACAAACCAAATTTGATATATTTGCGTCTGTTATAGCGTACATGGATGCAAATACCAATGCATTTGCGTTTGTTTTACTATTACAATATATGCAAATTGCTGTTTATTTGCGTCTATTACAGCGTACATGGGACGCAAATACTAATGCATTTGCGTCTGTTTTTCTATTACAGCAGATGCAAACTGCTGTGTATGGTGGTTTTACTCTTTAGTGCATTTGCGTCTGTTTTACTACTACAACAGATGCAAATTTGTTTTTTTTTAAAGGATCCTTTTGGGGTTGCCACAACAGATGCATACTTATCCCTTACAATCACCTCTTTACATAAATGTAATCTGCTCAAACTTCCAACAATAAAAGAACACTGGAGATACTCATATTAACATTCTCATCTAGAATATTACTTTCAGAATGATACACGACATGGTATTTAACAATCATAGAACATTAAATGTATGGCCTAATAACATTTAAGTTCACTAATGAATTACAAAAGAAATACTAGAACAGATCGGTTCTTAAAAGATTATACAACATAACCACATGTATCATTTACCAACTAGTTCACCAAGATGCATTGAAACTGAATTTAACTGGCTTTATTTTCATGAAGACGGCTGCCTTGATCTCACAATCTCCTTAGCAAGAACCTAGATTTAAAGAAAACAAATAATTATTATATGAACGGCTTCATTTTATGAACAGTAAGGGCCCGTTTGGCATCCAAAGAAAAAGTGTTTATGCTTATACGATAAGTGCTTTTACTTCTAAAAAGTTAAAAAGCTAAAAATTCTGTTTGACACAATAACGACTTAAAAGTCAAAAAGATAAAAAGCCAATATGGATAGAAACAAACTTTCACAATAGCTATTTGCACTTTTGCACTGAAATATTAAAATAAAATGTAATATAATTCAGATTTTAAAAGTATATGGTACAACTAGTTAATGAAAAATCACCAGACAATTCGTATTTCAAAATGTAAATCACAAAATATTGAATTGAAACGTTATATAAATACTTGCATGTTATTCATACATAATCCAAATATGTGTACACATAATAAAATAACATGTGTTGTTTACAAACAAAATAACATTGATTTTTATCTGTGCATGATATACATGTTTGCTATTAACAATAGGTATATCATTGTTATTTTCTAAGGCCTTAGGCTAAAATAACATATGTATTTTTTGAGCATCTCTATATATTATTCAGGCATAAACCTTCATATGAATCTTTCGCTGTTAATAACAGTATACATATGTATATATACAAATGTAAACTTTTCCCAACATATTTAAACAAGCGTAGCTACAAATGTTTACTTCATATGCTTCTACATGGAGAAGCATTTGATCAAAATGCCAAACTCCTGGAATAACCATAACATCAGAAACATGATGCTGAGCACTTCATTCAACTATTAGTCAAGCAATCACATGTATTTACGTATGACTATAATGACGATAGACATACCATGCCCCTTCCCAATTCTTCGCAACTGTGCAAAGATATCTTAATGGCTTCAACCTGATTATATATATATATGAGTATGATAAATATGTTACTAACACTCACCTCATGTAGCTGAAGTAGCTTCTCGTTAGTAAAGCTTCTCCAGAGAAAGTGCAAGCTTCATTGCTGGAAATCAAAAAATAAAACATAACATGCTGATTAAATATGCCTATTTAAATACATGAGATCATTAATCGTACATCAAATCTGTAAATAAAATAAAAATAATATCTGGCGAGAAACATTTCCTTCCATTTTTCATTTCATTTCATAGTAGCAGTTGTTGGAATAATTATATAAGATAGGATACAGATTAAATTAACAAACTAGATCCTACAATTATGTTCATGGATAGGCAATCAAATAAAGACAAAAGAAAAGAGTAGATTCCCATCGAAATTTTCACTGAACGAAACATGTATAAAGCAAAACCTGCGTTGATTTAACCATCTTAAATTATAATTGTATGAGTATCAAACATGAAGTCAATAATCAAACTTTCAATGTGGGGCCATATCACCCCTCAAGCCCCACATACAGCGCTAAACTACTTCCCATTTTGATTTAGTTTCAGTTTATTCAGCCTTATATACTGAAATTTTATCAAGAAATGTTGAATAGGATAGTGAGAACTCAATGATAGCTTGCCAAAATGTTGCACTTTTGTAGAGTACATAAGCTAGCATCATAGTCTTAAAAAAGGGGGTTAATATGTATGACAGAAGAAAGGTGAAGTTAGCTACAAACTTAAGAAATTAATTGGATTTGACACCTGAAAATGTGCAAGAAGTGAAATAATAAGTTAAAATTGATAATAACTCAAAGATAAGTACGAAAAAGTTGGATTCAAACTTCAATAATAACAACTTTTACAAAAAAAGGAATCACAAATATAATATCAAGTACTACTTGCTCATTACTTCGGAAATTTAGATTAGTCATTAATTATGCAATTGTAGGTTATAATTTGTTGCAAAATAAAAGAAGAACATAATAAATAAGAGAGAGAGGAAATTTTTATTCATTCAGGTCACTTTACAACATACATGAGCTTTCAATTTATAGACAGAAGGTGTTTGAGTCGGATCCAACAATAATTGGAGGGAAGCCTTTCATTATTACTTCTTGGACTCCTACAATTGAGAGAGCAAGAGAGCGTGTGCCATCCATTCCAGTATGGACTATATTTACTAGAATTCCTTCTATTCTACAGACTCTTTCAGATATGAATTGGCTAGCGAGTAGAATTGGAAATTTTAAATGTTTTGACGAGAACACAAAAAAAAGGAAAAATATCATCTTTGCTAAAGCCTTGATTGAAATATCACCAACCAAGCCATTACCAAAAAAACTCAAAGTACTTATAGAAGACTATGATTTTTTTGTTGATGTACAATACTCTTGGCAACCGGAAATATGCACAAAATGTCACTGTTTTGGTCATCTTCTAGAATCTTGTAAGCTTGTATGTCCTTTTAAGGTACGTTCTCCTCTCATGAAGCCTCCTCCTAGTATTTGGGTTCAAAAGAAAAAGGTAGCGGGCAATCTAGTTGAAAATGAATCAAGTGAAGATATAACATTGATGGGTAATGAATTGATTGGTGATGATGAATTAAAGATAAATGAAGTGTTATCTTCGGATGGAGCATCTGTAGATGATGGAATATGTTGGATGTCAATGATCATGCTTGGGTACATGAAGGTTCTGGAATGAGATATGATCCCTATGAGAATGAATACTACAAATATGTATCAGATGCAGTGGAGGATGCTAGAAGATTGGAATATCATGTAGTTGGTGATACTTTTGAGATTATTCAGGAGGGTGTGCTTGGTGAGAAGAACCAGACACTATTCCATGATTCTTCTTGGGATTGGGAGTGCGAGTTTCGTAGTCCTAATCCGTGCTTTGTACCTATGCTTGCTGTACTTTTTTCTAAGTATGTCAATGTTATAGGTAGTGATTGTGACTCCTCCAATTATTCCACCCTTGTAGGGGATTAACTGTTAGGTCCTTGATAGTAGTTGAAACTTTATGTTTCACTCCTGTACTTTAGAGATAGGGTGTTCTGGCACTTCAAACCAGATGGAGTTCTTTTGCCTGTACAGAACTTCACTTCTTTCTTTGCTTTCTAATAAACAATGGTACGACCACTATAAAACTGGCTTGCCATGCGAAAATAATAATAATAATGTCCCTTGCATTAAGCGTATTCACCCTTAACATAATTACAACACTCCCTCTTGAATATGTGTATGCAAAGACGATAAGATTAATTGCCTCATTAAAAACCTTTTTATGTAAAACCTTGTGGGAAAAATCATAAACAAGGAAAAGAGTATAATTTTTATTTCATCTCTAGGTAACATATTGATAATGTTCCAATGAGGGTTGATACTTCTGGATCAAAATAATGCGTCATTAAAAACCTTACTAACAAAAACTCAGTGAGAAAAATATTAGTGAAGGAAAAGAGTACATTACAGCATAATATATGCTCCCCCTGATTCATAACACATTATTCAAATAGTTTGGTGATGCAAGCGGCGCATACCAATTTTATATATCATCTTCTAAAATGTTGATTTTGGAAGTGCCTTCATGAATAGATCTGCTGGATTTTCTTGAGACTGGATTTGCTTCACTTCTATCATATTGTCCTTTGAAATTCATGTGTGAAAAATAATTTAGGAGAAATGTGCTTTGTTCGATCACCCTTGATGTACCCTGCTTGAATCTAGGCTACGCATGCGGCATTGTCTTCATAAATAATGGTTGATCTTTCTCTAGTTGATGGAAGTTGACATGTGCTTCTAATATGTTCGATTAATGATCTTAACCAAATGCATTCTCGACTTGCTTTATGTATTGCTAGTATTTCAGAATGATTGGATGATGTTGTTAACAATGTTTGCTTTGTAGATCTCCATGGAAATAGCTGCATTGCTGTTTGTAAACACATATCCAGTTTGTTATCTTTCTTTATGTGGATTGCAAAGGTAACCTGCATCAGCATAACCAACTAGAATCAGATTATTGCCTGTATTAGAATAAAATTAGCCTAAACCTGTGGTTCCTCTCAGATATCTCATGATATGTTTTATGCCATTCCAGTGTCTTTTAGTTGGTGCAGAACTATATCTTACTAGAAGATTGACTGAAAATGCAATATCTGGTCTCGTGCATTGTGCTAAATATAATAATGCAATAAGTGCACTAAGATATGGTACTTCTTGACCAAGTACATTTTCATCATCTTCTTTTAGTCGGTAAGGGCCCTTTTTGATATCTAGTGACCCGACAACTATAGACGTACTAAGTGGATATGCTTTATCCATTTGAAAACGCTTCAGGATTTTCTCAATTTAATTTGATTGATGAATTAGTATGCCATTTTTTCTGTTCTCAATCTGTAGACCAAGATAGTATTTGGTTTTGCCAAGATCTTTCATTTCAAATTCCTGTTTTAGGTAATCTATTGTTTCATTGATCTCTTCTGGAGTTCCAATCAAATTTATATCAACAACATATACCGCTAAAATAGTAAATCCCTTTACCGATTTCTTTACAAAGACACATGGACAGATCAGGTTGTTTTTATACCTAGCTTTTACTAAATATTCACTAAGACGGTTATATCACATTCTTCTGGATTGTTTCAAACCGTATAATGATTGTTTCAATTTTAATGAATACATTGATTTTGATTTTGCTTCAGGCAATTTATATCCATCTGGGATTTTCATGTAAATATTGTTATCTAGTTCACCGTATAGATAAGCTGTCACAACATCTGTCAATCTTATATCAAGCTTCTCAGAAACTACAAGGCTTATTAAGTATCGAAATGTTATGACATCCATAACATGAGAGTATGTCTCTTTAAAGTCAATGCTTGGTCTCTACAAAAAAACCTTGTGCAACAAGTCGTGCCTTGTATCTCACAACTTCATTTTCATCGTTTCGTTTTCTAACGAATACCCATTTATAACCAACTGGTCTAACAACTTCTGGTGTTTTCTCTATTGGTCCAAATACATCATTTTTTTGAAGTGAATCTAGCTCAACCTTAATAGCATCTGTAACAACCCATATTTTCAATAACCTGTTATAACATAAATCGAGGCAGAATTTAATTCTAAAACCTGAATCAAGGGAAACGGGCTATGCCATTGCGTTCGTCTCGGAAAAATACGCGAAATAGAGTCCGAGTTTTCGAAAATCGGAGTCTGTATGACCCAGTTAAGGCCCATTGAAGTTTTCAGAAATTTCCATGTTAAAAACAGATTTAAATTTCAAATTAAAAACAAGGATTAGGGCTAATTGGCGTCAGGCGGGAAAACTCCCGCCAGGACCCCCATGTCGACAGGCATGTCGACAGGGGTCTTAGGGTGTCGACTGCCCTGTCGACAGCCCTGTCGACACGGGGTGGCCAGGCAGTTTTGCCTGGCGCACCATTTTGATTTGGGCTTGGTCTTGTGGCTTGGTTCTAGAGAATTTCTAAATCTGACGGGCCTAAACTAACCTAGGGTTAATCCTAGGGCTAAAAACACTCTAATCTTCTATAAATAAGCCCCTAATCTACCCTAAATCACTCATTATTCATTCTAGCAACCAAACTATGTCAAATTGAATTCTCAAATGGCCTCCACCTAAAAACACTAGCCTCCACCCTCTTCAAAAATCATTTCTATGAAGGTTTTGATGTTCATACAAGCATTTCTAAGTTGTATGAATGATCATTAGCTTGCATACATCATCAAGTTGCAAGCTTTAATTGCTAAAGCTAGAGTTTTTGGGATTTTTGTTAATTGGAGCTTTGTTTTGGGTTTTTATATGCTTGCATAAAAGGGCTTCTCAATCTTTATTAGTAGATTTGTGTCTTCATAATAGTTGTAAGCCCTCTTACCTTCATTTTAGAAACTCTAAAGTTAATATGTGATGAAAGTTGGGATTTATGCATGTTTAATAAGTTATGCATGCTTATGCGAGTTCACTATGCTATGTTATGCATGTTTAATAAGTTATGCATGCTTATGCGAGTTCACTATGCTATGTTATGCATGTTTAATAAGTTATGCATGCTTATGCGAGTTCAATATGCCATGTTACACATGTTTGATGAGTTATGCATGTTTATGCAAGTTCACTATACCATGATTTGCAAGTTTAACAAGTTATGCATGTTTATGCAAGTTCACTATGCCATGATTTGCAAGTTTAACAAGTTATGCACGCTTATGCAAGTTCACTATGCCATGATTTGCAAGTTTAATAAGTTATGCATGTTTATGCAAGTTCACTAAGTCATGATTTGCAAGTTTAACAAGTTATGCATGTTTATGCAAGTTCACTATGCTAAGTTATGCAAGTCCAACATGTTATGCATGCTTATTATGATATGTAAGATTTATCATGTATGTTGTGCCAAGTTCCCTCTTTCTATCCTTTATGCGTTATGACGAATATGTAAGCGATAGAATGACGTTGGGGTTTTTTTGGGTAAAACTTAAAATACATGAAAATATAAGATTGGGAATTTACCTATTAAGTTAGGTCTACCCCTTGGGAATTTACCTATTAAGTTAGGTCTACCCAAGTATTTGTTAAACTTGTGATTATGTTTGAAAATAAAGTGGACATGACACTTAGAAAACATAAGTGTGGCCAACTCGAGGTTGGGTTGAGTTTGTAGCGTAAACCTACCCGGAACCGACCGGCTTAACTAGTTGCTACAAACAATAGGACCCAATGTGAGAAGTTGGTCATGTGTACCTTGGACCCGAGGTTAGACCAAGTTGTGGTGTAAAGCTACCCGGACCCGCCCGGCCTAACTAGTAACCACAACAAGGTCTAATGTGAGAGGTTAAGGCACAACTAAATTAATTAATGCCTCATGATTAGGGTTAAGTCATGGCCCACTAATACTTAACCAATTTTGGGGATACGAGGGATTAAATGGGGTTAAGTGGTGAACTGTTGGTTACACTTAACTAATTTGATCCATGATTAGTGAGGGGTTAAACCACACTTAACCCTCTTAGAAAACCCTAGCAACGTGGTCTGTTCCAGCAGTAATCCCAGTTTGGTATCATTCACAACCCTAGAGGCTAGGTTAGGGCGGGGCACGATTACTGGACTGATGTAAGCGACCAAAGCGACGGCTGAGTGGTACAGCGGTGCGGGTCCAGGCGGGCTACGGACGTGCACGTAGCCCGGTGTTGGACAAACTCGAGGCACGGGTACCAGTAGGTTTAGACTGTGCATTATTGCTTAGGTGTCTGGGGTTGACACCCGAGGGCTTGATACACCCGAAGGTGGACCCAGCACAGTCTGACTACAACCATATGTGGGCCGTATGGACACCAACACTTGACGTGTTAGGATTATAGGGAGCCGATCGACTAGACCGTTGGGCTGGACCTTGTATTAAGGTCACCTCATGCAATTGGGCCAAAGTTTGGGCTGAGGGATCAATACCTGTTATGTTAGTTTGCTAGTACACTATGGTGCAAAGCTTAATCTTCTTTATGTGATGACACCTTTATCTATTGCCAGTATGTTCATCTCAGTTTCCATCATGATGTTAGCTTTATTAGTTTATAGACTGATCGTAGTAGGGCTTACCAGTCTTTTTGACTGACCTGTTTTCTTTCGCTTCTTTTCTTCCGTTTCCCCCCCCCCCCAGGTTCTCAGGGAGGGAACAGTGGTGCTTAGCTTGGATCGCTTGCTTGTTTGCTGGATAGCTCATGTATGCTTGGACATTGAGCTCGCTATGGTTTATCATCTTTATTTTGGGGATAGCACTATGTATTTCAGTATTTCTGTTTATGATGTACTAGACATGTTTATTTTGGCAGTTGACTTTATGATGTACTA
This sequence comes from Allium sativum, assembly GCA_030737875.1. Lineage (NCBI taxonomy): Eukaryota > Viridiplantae > Streptophyta > Magnoliopsida > Asparagales > Amaryllidaceae > Allium > Allium sativum. The sequence continues at coordinate 214,401,159 of CM060927.1, read as the reverse complement.
AGACTTGTTTTGAGATGGTTTGAAATATTCCGCTGTTTTACTCTGTTTTACATATATATTTATGTTCTTGTTCTGCCTTGATATATCATTATGCATGCTTACCCAGTTCTAACGCCCCCCAGAAGCTAGTGCCCCCAAAAGAGTGACCCTAGCGGAGGTGGGGTGTTAAAAATTTGGTATCAGAGCATATGGTTGACAAGAAAGAACAAAATTTTTTTAAAAGACTTTTGAAAAACTATTTTCAAAACAAGTATAAAGTATTTTCCAAAGAAAAGTCTAGTATTTTAAAAGGCTATTCCCCAAAAAGCCATTAGCGTTATCCTTCGTTCCCTTGACCTAATCTTATCTTATCCTTCGTTTCAGTATGGCTGAGGATTTTGCCATCCCGGATGGAGTAAATGCACCACTCTGGTATAGGAGACTTCTAGAAGCTAGGGCGGCAGCCGGCCCCGCAAACCCTACTCCCACTCCTCCTCCTGTAGTTGAGAATCCTCTCCCTAATGTCCCTCCTCCGGTGGTCCCTCCAGTGGTTAATATTCCTCCTCCCGTTGCTAATGTTCCTCCCCCTCCTGTTGCTGAGGCTCCTCTTCCTCCTCCTCCCCCTCAGCATCCTCAGGTTGAGTTCACGAAGGTTTGTAAAGACTTTAAGGCGATTGGAGGCAAGAATTTCCTAGGCACGGAATCTTTTGTTGAAGCAAGGAATTGGCTGAAAGACACAGAGGACTTATTTGCTATCTTTGGGATTGATGACGAAAGGAAGATCTTATTGACAGTATGGCTTTTGAAGGATGAAGCGGCCTATTGGTGGGAGGTCACCAATGGGACGAGGCCCGTTGAGACTTGGGCCGATTTGAGGGCTAGATTTGTGGCCAAGTTTCTATCTTCTGCTGAGGCGAATTTACAGATGGAGAAGTTCATTGCATTAAAGCAAGGTGATATGTCTGTCAAGGAGTATGTGAACAAGTTTAATCAGCTGGCCCGTTTTGGTTTGGATATGGTGAACACTCCTGAGAAGAAGGCTCTTCGATTTGCTAGAGGGTTGAATGAGCCGCTGCAGGGCTTGGCGATGTCACATATTCCGCATGGAGCTACTTTTGAGAGTTTGGTCAATATGGCTCTACTTCAGGGAGATGGAAAGAAAGAGGTCAAGTCGAGTGACACTCAAGCAAAGAAGACTGATTCTCAAGGCAAAGGCAATCAAGGTGGTCAAAGCAGTCAGGGGAATCAGAGCAAGAACAAGAAGGGGAACAACAACAAAGGCAAGGGAAAATGCAATTACTGTGGTGTGCCTGGACACTTTGCTAAGGATTGTAGGAAGAAGAAAAGGAAGCTTAGTGGTGGATGTTTTTCCTGTGGTGAGACTGGACACTTCAGCAAGGAGTGCCCGAAGAAGAAAGGACAGGCTGGACCTTCAGGAGAGCAAGTTCATGCTCTCAATACCGCTTCAGTTCCCGATCGAGGTAGTGTTTCTGTTGAGAACCTTGTTTATGTTTCTGATCTTCCAGTTCGTACCTTGTTTGATTCTGGTGCATCACATAGCTTTATTTCATCTGATCTTGTTGATAGTTTGCACCTTAGTACTAGCTTAGTGGATGATCCCGTTTGTGTTTCGAATCCCATTGGGGGTTCTGCTCATCTATCTATGATATGTGAGGATCTGAGGATCTCTATACTCAGTGTAGAGTTCTTGTGTAGTGCATATGTTCTTGGTTTCAGGGGATACGGATTGATACTGGGCATGGATTGGCTGTCCCGATATGGAGCCATTCTTGATTGTGAGCATAGGGTTGTGAGGCTTGTGACTCGCCTTGGCAACGCCTTAGAGATTTCATGCAATCCGAAGGATCCCGTCATGTTGTGCTATCTTGAATCTCTCGACTCGTCAGAGGAAGCCCTTCAGTCTGTAAGGGTGGTCCGAGATTATCCAGATGTTTTTGAAGAAGTTAAGGGGTTGCCCCCTAAACGAGAGATTGATTTTCGCATTTATCTGGTGGATAATGCTAAGCCTGTTTCTTTGCCCATTCGGCACATGGCTCCGCGTGAGAGACGGGAGCTCAGCAAGCAAGTAAAGGAGTTACTTGAAAAGAACTTCATCAGACGAAGTATATCCGAATGGGGAGCGCCTGTGGTGTTTGCTACTAAGGCAGATGGTTCTCTTCGACTCTGTGTGGATTATAGAGAATTGAATAAGCTGACTAAGAAGAACAGACACCCGTTACCGAGGATCGATGATCTCTTTGATCAGCTTGTTGGTGCTTCTGTTTTCTCTCAGCTTGATCTTGCTACTGGATTTCATCAGCTCAGAGTGGCTGAAGATAGTATAGACAAAACTGCATTCAGAACTCCAGATGGATTCTTTGAATGGCTTGTTATGCCGTTCGGTTTGACGAATGCACCCGCGTATTTTGTGGACTTGATGACTAGGGTGTTTCGGGAGTTCTTGAACAAGTTTGTCGTGGTCTTTGTGGATGATATTCTGGTTTTCTCCAAGGATGAAGAAGAACACGCGAGGCATCTTGTAGAGGTGATGGATACGCTTAGAGCGCATCAGCTAAAGGCCAAGTTCTCCAAGTGTCACTTTTGGAGAAGGGAAGTTAGATTCCTTGGGCATATCATATCCAAGCAAGGCTTAGCGGTGGATCCCGCTAAGGTGGTTGCAGTTCAGGATTGGAAGACTCCAAGGAATGCAACCGAGGTGAGAAGTTTTCTGGGTCTTACGGGTTTTTACCGGAAGTTCATCAAGGACTTCGCGAAGATATCCGCTCCTCTTACTAAGTTGACGAAGAAGAACTTAGTTTTTGCTTGGGATATGGACTGTGAGCTTGCTTTTCAAAGACTCAAGAGAGCCCTTACCTCAGCACCAGTTCTAGCTTTACCCGATGGTGGTAAGATGTTTACCGTGTACACTGATGCTTGTGGCACGGGATTGGGCGCCGTTCTGATGCAAGAGGGCAGAGTTATATGTTTTGGTGGGAGGCAACTTAAGGTGCACGAGAAGAATTATCCCACTCATGATCTAGAGCTGGCAGCGATAGTATATGCACTCAAGGCTTGGCGTCATTATCTTCTGGGAGAGAGATTTGAGCTGTATACTGATCATAAGTCTTTGAAGTATCTCTTTTCGCAGAAGGATCTGAACTTAAGGCAGCAAAGATGGATGGAATTCTTGGCGTCCTATGATTTTGATATAGCCTATACCCCTGGCAAGGGGAATGTTGTAGCGGATGCGTTGAGTAGAAAAAGGTTGACACTAAGTCCTCTATTTGTTGAGATGAAGAATTTAGAGTTCTTGGCAACCTTTGATTTCTCTTTGGCAATGGAGTCGATGACCAGTTCTTTAGCGTCTCTTGAGCTCAGGCCTACCCTTCTAGATCAAGTTGGGGCTTCGCAGAAGGAAGACCCTCAGATAATTGAGACCATGGATAAGCTGATTCGAGGGGAGACATCTAGTCACCTTGGTCGATATTCTATAGACGATAAGGGTTGGCTGAGGAGAGACGGAAGGCTTTGTGTTCCGATGGTGGAAGACTCGGTGAGGAAAGTCCTTGAGGAAGCACATCGCTCCAAGTTGACTATACATCCAGGCGGTGATAAGATGTATAAAGATATGAAGCGCATTTTCTTCTGGCCTGGAATGAAGAAGGATGTGGCCGAGTTTGTCTCTAGATGTGTTATTTGTCAGAGAGTAAAAGCTGAGTCGAAGAAGCCCGGTGGGCTATTGCATCCTCTAGAGATTCCACTTTGGAAGTGGGAGAGTATTTCTATGGACTTTATTGATGGGCTTCCAAGGTCAAGGAGAGGGAATACGAGTATATGGGTCATTGTAGATAGGCTTACGAAGAGTGCTCATTTCATTCCGGTGAAGAGCAAAAGGACCGCATCTGGACTAGCATCAGTATATCTTCGTGAGATAGTACGACTACATGGAGTCCCTTCCAGCATAGTCAGTGACCGAGACCCCATCTTTACTAGTCAGTTCTGGAACAGTTTGCAGGGAGCTATGAGCACAAGGTTGAACCTGAGTACGGCCTATCACCCACAAACAGACGGCCAAACAGAAAGGGTGAATAGGGTACTTGAGGACTTGTTGAGGCTTTGTATCCTGGACTTTGGTGGTGCTTGGGAAGACCATCTTCCTCTTGTTGAGTTTGCATATAATAACAGTTATCAGGCAAGCATAGGGATGGCACCATTTGAAGCTTTATATGGGAGGCCGTGCAAGTCGCCTACATGTTGGTGGGAGACTACCGATAAGCTTATACTTGGACCTGACATGATTAGAGATACATCCGAGAAGGTCGAGTTGATTAGAAGACGGATGAAGGCGGCCCAAGACCGACAGAAATCCTATGCTGATAAACGAAGATCCGATTTGGAGTTTGATGTTGGGGACATGGTTTTCGTAAAGGTTTCTCCTTTGCGGAATGTGGTCCGATTTGGAGCTGTTGGGAAATTGGCACCGAGATTTGTTGGACCCTTCCCTATCATAGAGAGAATTGGGAAGATGGCTTATAAAGTGGAATTACCCGAGAAGCTGTCCGGAGTGCATAATGTCTTTCATGTCTCGCATCTCCGAAAGTGCCTGCATGAGTCCGCTGAGGTGGTTGAACCTAGCATTCTTGAAGACGTGGAAGTAGAGAAAGAGGCAACGTTGAGGAGAGCTCCGATTCGTATCTTGGGGACGGAGACCAAGAAGCTAAGGAATCGAGAGGTCAAGTTGGTGAAGGTTCAATGGGGTAAAGCCGAAGAAGACGCAACTTGGGAAACCGAGGAGAAGATGCGTGGGCTCTATCCATTCCTTTTTGAGGGTACATTCTCAATCTCTTTATCTTTCCATGTCTATCCATGTTTATCTAGTTATCGTGCTAATCTTGTCATGAGAACCTTAGGTAGAAACCCTTTGGATGAAACATGTGTTTGAAACATGTTATGCTTGATGGTTGCCAGTGGTTGCAAGTGTTTGCAAGTGGTTGCTCGTGGATGCATGATACACATGAGGCACTAGATCGGCTCGCACACTCCTCATATTGCATGTGCATGAGTGTTTATGCTTATTCTTGGATGAAATTTGTATGCCATCACATGGATGTTGCATATGGATATATGATTGAGCACGCATGTAGATATTATACATTATGTTAGGGATTTGCATACATATGGATACATTTCACTAACATAATTTGCATTGATCTTTGCATTAGATAAGTACATATACACACACTTTTGCATATGTTCATACAGCATTTAGAATCTTTTAAGGACAATGATTGCTCGTGGATGATGCTTTGAGTAGATGGATGATTGGATGGTAGGATACGTTCTTCCTAACTTGAAGATTTCGGGGACGAAATCCTTTAAGGAGGGGAGAATGTAACAACCCATATTTTCAATAACCTGTTATAACATAAATCGAGGCAGAATTTAATTCTAAAACCTGAAACAAGGGAAACGGGCTATGCCATTGCGTTCGTCTCGGAAAAATACGCGAAATAGAGTCCGAGTTTTCGAAAATCGGAGTCCGTATGACCCAGTTAAGGCCCATTGAAGTTTTCAGAAATTTCCATGTTAAAAACAGATTTAAATTTCAAATTAAAAACAAGGATTAGGGCTAATTGGCGTCAGGCGGGAAAACTCCCGCCAGGACCCCCATGTCGACAGGCATGTCGATAGGGGTCTTAGGGTGTCGACTGCCCTGTCAACAGCCCTGTCGACACGGGGTGGCCAGGCAGTTTTGCCTGGCGCACCATTTTGATTTGGGCTTGGTCTTGTGGCTTGGTTCTAGAGAATTCCTAAATCTGACGGGCCTAAACTAACCTAGGGTTAATCCTAGGGCTAAAAACACTCTAATCTTCTATAAATAAGCCCCTAATCTACCCTAAATCACTCATTATTCATTCTAGCAACCAAACTATGTCAAATTGAATTCTCAAATGGCCTCCACCTAAAAACACTAGCCTCCACCCTCTTCAAAAATCATTTCTATGAAGGTTTTGATGTTCATACAAGCATTTCTAAGTTGTATGAATGATCATTAGCTTGCATACATCATCAAGTTGCAAGCTTTAATTGCTAAAGCTAGAGTTTTTGGGATTTTTGTTAATTGGAGCTTTGTTTTGGGTTTTTATATGCTTGCATAAAAGGGCTTCTCAATCTTTATTAGTTGATTTGTGTCTTCATAATAGTTGTAAGCCCTCTTACCTTCATTTTAGAAACTCTAAAGTTAATATGTGATGAAAGTTGGGATTTATGCATGTTTAATAAGTTATGCATGCTTATGCGAGTTCACTATGCTATGTTATGCATGTTTAATAAGTTATGCATGCTTATGCGAGTTCTCTATGCTATGTTATGCATGTTTAATAAGTTATGCATGCTTATACGAGTTCAATATGCCATGTTACACATGTTTGATGAGTTATGCATGTTTATGCAAGTTCACTATGCCATGATTTGCAAGTTTAACAAGTTATGCATGTTTATGCAAGTTCACTATGCCATGATTTGCAAGTTTAACAAGTTATGCATGCTTATGCAAGTTCACTATGCCATGATTTGCAAGTTTAATAAGTTATGCATGTTTATGCAAGTTCACTAAGTCATGATTTGCAAGTTTAACAAGTTATGCATGTTTATGCAAGTTCACTATGCTAAGTTATGCAAGTCCAACATGTTATGCATGCTTATTATGATATGTAAGATTTATCATGTATGTTGTGCCAAGTTCCCTCTTTCTATCCTTTATGCGTTATGACGAATATGTAAGCGATAGAATGACGTTGGGGGTTTTTTGGGTAAAACTTAAAATACATGAAAATATAAGATTGGGAATTTACCTATTAAGTTAGGTCTACCCCTTGGGAATTTACCTATTAAGTTAGGTCTACCCAAGTATTTGTTAAACTTGTGATTATGTTTGAAAATAAAGTGGACATGACACTTAGAAAACATAAGTGTGGCCAACTCGAGGTTGGGTTGAGTTTGTAGCGTAAACCTACCCGGAACCGATCGGCTTAACTAGTTGCTACAAACAATAGGACCCAATGTGAGAAGTTGGTCATGTGTACCTTGGACCCGAGGTTAGACCAAGTTGTGGTGTAAAGCTACCCGGACCCGCCCGGCCTAACTAGTAACCACAACAAGGTCTAATGTGAGAGGTTAAGGCACAACTAAATTAATTAATGCCTCATGATTAGGGTTAAGTCATGGCCCACTAATACTTAACCAATTTTGGGGATACGAGGGATTAAATGGGGTTAAGTGGTGAACTGTTGGTTACACTTAACTAATTTGATCCATGATTAGTGAGGGGTTAAACCACACTTAACCCTCTTAGAAAACCCTAGCAACGTGGTCTGTTCCAGCAGTAATCCCAGTTTGGTATCATTCACAACCCTAGAGGCTAGGTTAGGGCGGGGCACGATTACTGGACTGATGTAAGCGACCAAAGCGACGGCTGAGTGGTACAGCGGTGCGGGTCCAGGCGGGCTACGGACGTGCACGTAGCCCGGTGTTGGACAAACTCGAGGCACGGGTACCAGTAGGTTTAGACTGTGCATTATTGCTTAGGTGTCTGGGGTTGACACCCGAGGGCTTGATACACCCGAAGGTGGACCCAGCACAGTCTGACTACAACCATATGTGGGCCGTATGGACACCAACACTTGACGTGTTAGGATTATAGGGAGCCGATCGACTAGACCGTTGGGCTGGACCTTGTATTAAGGTCACCTCATGCAATTGGGCCAAAGTTTGGGCTGAGGGATCAATACCTGTTATGTTAGTTTGCTAGTACACTATGGTGCAAAGCTTAATCTTCTTTATGTGATGACACCTTTATCTATTGCCAGTATGTTCATCTCAGTTTCCATCATGATGTTAGCTTTATTAGTTTATAGACTGATCGTAGTAGGGCTTACCAGTCTTTTTGACTGACCTGTTTTCTTTCGCTTCTTTTCTTCCGTTTCCCCCCCAGGTTCTCAGGGAGGGAACAGTGGTGCTTAGCTTGGATCGCTTGCTTGTTTGCTGGATAGCTCATGTATGCTTGGACATTGAGCTCGCTATGGTTTATCATCTTTATTTTGGGGATAGCACTATGTATTTCAGTATTTCTGTTTATGATGTACTAGACATGTTTATTTTGGCAGTTGACTTTATGATGTACTAAGACTTGTTTTGAGATGGTTTGAAATATTCCGCTGTTTTACTCTGTTTTACATATATATTTATGTTCTTGTTCTGCCTTGATATATCATTATGCATGCTTACCCAGTTCTAACGCCCCCCAGAAGCTAGTGCCCCCAAAAGAGTGACCCTAGCGGAGGTGGGGTGTTACAGCATCTTTCCATTTTGTCCTATCTTGTCTTTTTCGATATTCACTTATGCAAGTTGGTTCATTATCATCATTCTCATTATAGTCATGACTTTTAGTTATTTCTGTAGTTACTGCGAATGAGAATACATCATCAATTGTTATTTTATTTCAATCCCACATTTCTCCATAATTCTTATAGAATATTGAGATCTCATTATTATTAGGTGCCGTTTTGTTTTCGGAAGCTTCTTATTTCTTCTAGTATAATAGTTCCTTCACCGATTTTGGGAGAATTGGAATTTTCTTTTAGGTTATCCTTTGGATCATTTATAACCTCTTCGGGAGGTTTGCTAATTGATGATTTTTCATTAAACTTTCTTTTCCTAGGTGCAAAGTCTTTTGAACCATTGTTCTTTCACGTTTTTGTTTAGCTTTAGATTCATTTGCTGCTATTGGTCCTTCAGGGATTTCAATTCTAGCTGGTGTATTTGCTGCTAGAATATGAGATTTAGTTATTTTTGCAGCATCATTAAATGCATCTGGGATTTGATTTGCAATATTTTGAATATGAAAAATTCTTTGTACCTCATATTGACATTTTTTGGTACGTGGATCAAAATAAAACATAGAGAGATTATTCCATGAAATTTCACGCCGTTCTACTGGAATGGTCATTTCTTCCCCCTAACGGCGGGAAATTTGACTCATCAAATTTGCAATATGCAAATCCTGCAGTAAAGGCATCACTCGTAAGAGGTTCAAGATAACGAATTATCGAAGGTGAGTAAAATCCCACATAAATTCCCAACCTTCTTTGAAGACACATTTTAGTACGAAGTGGGGGATTAATGGGTACATGCACAACGCAAACAAATTTTCATAGATGTGAAATATTTGGTTAGGATCCAGTTAAAAGCTGTGATGGTGAAAACTGGTGATAAGCCATCGGCCTAATTTTATTCAATTTGGATGCATGCAAAATGGAATGTCGCCAAGCTGTAACAGGCAACTTTTTATGCATAAGTAAAGGTCTTGCAATAAGTTGTAAACGCTTAATTAATGATTCTGCCAGACCATTGTGAGCATGAATATGAGCTATTGGATGTTCAACTTCAATTCCAAGTGATAAACAATAATCATCAAATACTTGAGAAGTGAATTCTCCTGCATTATCTAGCCATATTGATTTGATTTGATGATCGAGGAAATGTGCTCTTAATTTAATTATTTGAGCAAGTAATTTGGCAAATGCCATGTTTCTAGTAGATAGCAAACATACATGTGACCAACGAGTTGATGCATCAATTAACACCATAAAGTATTTAAATGACCCGCAAGCGGGATGAATCGGACCACATATATCACATTGAATTCTTTGCAAAAATGCTGGAGATTCAGAAGTTATTTTACTGTATGAAGGTCGAGTAATCAATTTTCCTTGTGCACACGAGGTACACATATAGTCACTTGGTAAATTGAACCAATTTGATAAACCATGCCCATTTGAGTTTAAGCAATTTTACGCATCATAGTTGATCCAGAATGACCTAAAACGATCATGCTAAATAATCAATTTCTTTGTATCCGTGAGCTTCTGGATCATGCTTATAAAATAATTTAGTTGAAATTGTACCAAATTTTTCTAAAATAAGCTTCTGGCTTTCAATTTTAGAAATAACACAAAGATATTCTTTGTTGTTTTTATTTATAGTTTCAATATGATATCCATTCATTCGTATATCTTTGAAGCTAAGCAGATTTCTTTTAGAATTGCTCGAATATAGTGCATTTTGAATGAATATATGTGTACCATTTGGTAACACTATTTGGGCTCTTCCGGACGTTTCAATTATATTGGCTGAACCACCTATAGTTTAAACTTTGTATGAAATCTTTTCAGATAATTCAGAGAAAAACTTCAGGTTTTTCAATATCGTATGAGTAGTTCCACTATCAACCAGACATATATCATCGTTTAAATACTGTCGATCCATACCTTAAGAATTAAAAACAATAAAGCTAGTCAATAACTAAAAAAAATTATAAATATAGATAAACGTCCACGAGAATAAACTAATTATCATGTCTATTACACATTATTTCTGCAATTCCATAAGAATAAACTAAAAGAAAAAATAATAAACAAAAGTTTCAAACTAATACATGCTGAAAGAAAATGAAACAAAATAAAAATAACATAATAAGCTTCAGCCTACTTATTGGTTGGTTCGGTCATATCTTCGAATATTGCATTCGAATTTTCATTGCTGAACAAATTTCCATCATAATCTTCAAAGAAATCATCTAACTTCAGGTCAGTATTATCGGACAATCCTGAACAAATTTCCATCATAATCTTCAAAGAAATCATCTAACTTCAGGTCAGTATTATCAGATAATCCCTTGGTATTGTTTATCTTGATATTTTTTATTTATGATATTCTTCCACTGTTTTCTTTGATGATCTGAAAGTACATGACCAGTGACCAGTGCGCTCGCACCTGTAGCAAATTTCCTCATAATGCTTCTTATTTTCTACAACATAATTATTATTATTATTTTCAGGCTCATTTTTCTCTTGTTTCTTTTTAAAATTAATAGTTTTGTTGCATCCAAAACCACTGTAACCACCTCTGTTGAGTTGTGTCCGCGTCCTCGTTGACGACCACATCCTCTACCTCTACCACGGCCTCTTCTGGAGTAGGCAAAATTAGCATTAACTTCTGGTAATGCGGCTGAGCCAGTTGGTCTTGAGGAGTTATTATTAATAAGCAATTCATTGTTTTGTTCAGCAATCAACAAACATTCAATGAGTTCAGAATATTTTGTGAAATCACGCTCTCCATATTGCTGCTGCAGGAGCACATTCGAGGCATGAAACGTTGAGAAGGTCTTTTCCAACATTTTCGCATCATCTACCTTTTCTCCACATAATTTTAGTTTAGAATTAATTCTAAACATAGTGGAATTGTATTCCCTTACAGTTTTAAAGTCTTGAAACCTTAGATTCAACCATTATTGCCTTGTATTTGGAAGTATGACCGTCGTCTAGTGGTCATAACGCTCCTTCAGGAAGTTCCATAAGCAGAGAGGATCTTTTTCAGTTAAGTATTCTAATTTTAGATCATCGTGGATGTGGCATCTTAAAAATATCAGAGCCTTTGCTTTGTCCAGCTTGGACATATTATTGCCATTTTTAATGGCGTTCTCTAAGCATTGAGATTGCAATTGGATCCCGGCATCCAATATCCATGACAAATAATTGTCTCCAGAAATGTCCAACGCTTTAAATTCAAGCTTAGCAATGTTTGACATTTTGTGAACAATAGATAAAACAAATTGCAGATGCTTAATCAAACAAAATTCAAAAGAAACCAAAAATAAATAAAATAAAACAAGACAACTCGCAGCCAACCAATATAAAGTAGATAACTCTTTTATATACACAGATCAACAATAATTCACAGATGAATATACATGTTTTATTATCAGAACGAATCAATAAATAATAAATAGACAAAACAATTAAAATAAAGTACTACTAGAGGATCAATAACAAAATGCAGATCATGCTACAAAGGGTAAACTAATCGCATGCAATGTCATGAATGGCATTAATGTGCAGCATTACACTACATGGTTGTAGCTGTGACACCTCATGTCCGTTAATGTCACTCATTAAGAGAATGCATTAAGTTTTGTGAAGCGTTATAGGTAAACAGAAACAGAGACATTACAAGACAGATATAAAATAGCAGCGGAATTTAAAATCTTTATTAAGCAGAAAACATCGTGGTTCAAAACATGGTTACATCAAATGTCTGAAATATATAAAACCTAGTACATCAAAAAAAATTCTGTCTTGTACTTAAAACATCAGAGTACAATAATAAAAGAAGCATAGTCCCCAAAACATAGCCATAGAAGAGAGATATGAAATCAAGCCATACATCTAAAACAGCTCCAAGCAAGATGAAAGCAGAGTCCTGATCAAGCTTGAGTATTCCCACCCTGAGAACCTGGAGGGAGAAATGGAAGAGAAAGAAGAGGAAACAAAATAGGTTAGACATAAAGTCTGGAGAGTCCAGTTATTTTAACATATAAATAAGTAAAAATGTCATGATAGGCATATAAAGTGAATAAAAGAGATAATATCATAAAAGGAAAGTATGACAAGGTAAACAGGATAAACATGATAGAGTATATTGCGCTTCTCTAGTACTTTCCCTTTCTCTCTCTCTCTCTCTCTCTGCACCAATACTAGTATAACCAGAATGAGATGATCCCAATAACTACAAGATGGTAGACCTAGGCATACTTCTAGTGAGAGGTTTAACCCCATACAATCAATAGGTAGCCCAATATACCGGAGTTCCCCTAAGGATAATAACATGCTCCTAAACATACCAGAGTCTAGATGTACCTTAATTACTACCTCAATCGATCGGCTCCCTACGCTGTAGATACCCTATGTTGGCCCCACACTAGGATGTATCACTTCCTAAAGTGTCATCCCTTCATTTCCAGGATGGGCACAACCATATCTACTGATGCCACAACTTCTTATTTTCCCGGGCAGGAGGACCAATGCACGCACATGAGCCCGATGGAATGCACCGTCAGACACCGTCCCCCACTTTTGGATCTCTTACAATCAGCCCACCAAGCGTTCCCCAACTCCGACCTAATTCGGAGTACTCGTTTGATAACTATATATGGGTTACTGACTGAAACGGGTCGCATACACAAGATGATACAAGCTTCCCCCTATGCTTGCATCCCTACTAGGTTCTTCATAGGTTATGCCATATCAGAGTAAAATATTGCATAAGCCCATAGGTTAAGTTTGTGGGCCTATATATAAATATTACCCACCAACCAAAGATGTACTTAACCCTCCTACTGTTTCATACAATTTTTCTTAATTTTATTCAAGTTAACATATTCAATCCCTATGGATTCAACTAGGTTAAGTATTCAAGTTTATTACCATATTCATTTATGGTTATAATGCACTAGACCTCCCACATTAAGCCTACAACTTGTGGATGCTGGATATGCTGGTTGGGTCCGGGAAGACTTCTTCCACAAGTCGAGCTTAACCTCGTGTCTTAGTATGTCTCATGTTTATGTACTTAGACCCCTCACATTAGATTTACCACTTGTGGTCGCTGGATATGCCGGGCGGTTCCGGGCAGACTTCCACCACAAGTGTATCTCACCTCGTGTCTAAGCGCGGTTACAGTTTCTAATTACTTTAATTCTAGACATCTTCCTTATTAATGAATTATTCCTATGTCATTATAGGTTTTCATGCCCCTTTCCCAAGTCATATTCATAATGAACCATATGCCCCCAAATTAAGGTTTTTAATCACAATTGTTGTTTATGCCCCAAATCCACATTTATGTATTACGTTCAACTTATGCCCAAATTTCCCAATACAAGTTATGCCGCAATTTTAACGTTTTCCCCTTGTTCCCAATTTAACGCGTTCGCATATTTCAGCGGCATGCCTAGGCTCGAAGGTAGCCTGGCTATAAAATAAAAAGGGAAAAGAAGAAGGGAAGAGGATAGAAATGATCACAATAATAGGATTGACATGTGACAGTAAAATAGGCATAGCAACTAATAAATATACAGTGACAAAGTTGGGCATAATGACAGATAGGCTTATAGGAACAGATCTGATGAACATGTGATTGTAGAACTGATTCTAACATAATAGGGATATCATAAACATGGATGATGATATCCAAATAATGAATTAGATAAACTAAAAATGGCAGATCTGACATAATAAATAGGTATAGGCTTTGATCTAGTTCATAGTCATGTCAGAATAACTTAAATACACAGGTTATATCAGATCTGATATGATTCAAATAGTCACAGGCTTAGATCAAAGTTATGGTCATGTCAAAATTAACTTTTAAGTATTTAGATCTAAAATTAACATAGACTCATTGTGATTGGATCTAAGAAATAGAAGAGGAATTACAGATGTTGAATCACAGATCTCTGAATTAGTCTAACCCCCATTGTAGAAGAAGAACAAGCTATTTTAGTCTAGGCAGAGGCAGCATCTAGTCCTCCATTATTTTTGTGTGAAGAAAACAATGGATATATAGTCCTATTTATAGCCTAGAACCAACGAATCTAGACCAGAAATCCGTCCATGTTCAGAAGCAGGAATCTGCCCCGGATCCGGGGGTGTCGAAATGGGGGTAGACCCTCTGTGTGGGTGTCGACATGGGTGTCAACACCCCTATGAAGGTGTCGACCCCTAGGTCGACACCCAGAGAGGGAAATTCCCCGCCCCGGCCCTCTGCGTGATTTTGAACTGTTTTGAATTTTTGGACATATTTTATTCATATATATTCTTCTTATGCGTATACAAATTTCAAACCTTAATTACTTCTTCATACGGTATCTGTTTTACGCAAACTCGGAGTCTATATCAAGCAGAATTCCGAGACAAACACAATGACGCAGTCCATTTCACTTAATTCTAAATATTTAATTAATTATTCTTTACTTTGTCATCTTTAGTGTTGTTAAAATTACGAGGTGTTACATTCTCCCCTACTCAAAGGATTTCGTCCCCGAAATCTCTAAGTTAAGAAGAATGTATATCCTAACATCCATCACCCATCTACTCATCCACCAATCACAGGCATCCAATATCCTTAAAAATTTCTAATGCTTATATGAACATATGCATAGGTGTGTGTATATGTCCCAATAATAATTCGAATGAACAGGCGGTCTACTGATTCAGTTGAACTCCTTAATGCAATGTATATTAGCGCAATGAATCCAACATGTATACAAACAATCCTATTATAACATGTAAGTTCTATATGTGTGCACAATCATCCGTCCAAATGCAACATCCATATGATGATACATCCATTTCCATCCATAAAAAAGAGAAAAAATGCACACACATCCATATGCAGTATGAGTGTGATTAAGCCGATCTAGTGCCTAGTGTGTGTGTATATGCATCCACGAGAAACCACTAACAAACACTTGCATCTATCAAACATAACATGTCTCAAAACACATGTTTACATTCATGGGATTCCTACCTAAAGGCCGAAGATTCGATCGATATGATATACTTAAATGATAGAAACAAGCATAAACAAAAGCTTTTGGAAAGGAAGCCCTTGAAAAGGAAAGGGTACGAAGCATGAATCTTGTCTTTGGTCTCCCAAATTACACCCCCTTGGTTGTCTCCCCACAGAACTTTCATCAACTTAACTTCTCGGTTGCGTAGCTTCTTAACTTCTGATCCAAGAATATAGATAGGAACTCGTCTAATCGTCGCCTCCCGTTCCACCTCTACTTCTTCCAATATACTCGGCTCAACTACTTTTGCAGTATCCTGCAAGCACTTCCGCAAATGAGAAACATGGAAAACATCATGAACACTGGATAGTCTTTCTAGTAGCTTTACTCTATAGGCCATTTGGCCAATCCTTTCTGTTATGGGAAATGGCCCTACAAATCTTGGTGCTAATTTCCCTATAGGTCCAAAGTGAACCATATTTCTTAATGGTGATACCTTAATGAAAACCATGTCTCCCACCTCAAACTCAATGTCCGTCCTTCTCTTGTCTGCGTATGACTTCTTCCTATCCTAAGTTGTCTTCATTCGCCGTCTAGCGAGATCAATCTTTTCAGAAGTTTCTCTAACCATATCTGGTCCAAGTAGATGTCTTGTTGTAGGCTCCCACCAAAAATTCGGTGATCTACAGGGTCGTCCGTATAGTGCTTCGAAGGTTGCCATGCCAATGCTAGCTTAATAATTGTTGTTGTGGGTGAACTCTACTAGAGGAAGATGCTCTTTTCAAGCCCCTCCGAAGTCTAGGATACACAGTCTTAAAAGATCCTCAAGAACTCTATTTACCCTTTCCGTCTGTCCATCGGTCTGAGGGTGATAAGCGGCGCTCAAACACAATTGTGTACCTAATGCTTCTCGCAAGCCCCTCCAAAATTCACTGGTGAAAATGAGGTCATTATCACTTACGATACTGGAAGATACTCCATGAAGACAGACTATCTCACGAACGTAAACTCCTGCCAATCATGTCGTCGTCCTCTTACTCTTAACTGGGATGAAATGAGCGCTCTTAGTAAGTTTGTCTACTACAACCCAAATACTGGTGTTTCCGTTCCTTGATCTATGCAAACCATCGATGAAATCCATAGAGACGCTCTCCCACTTCCACTGTGGAACCTCCAAATGATGAAGTAAACCACCAGGCTTCTTTTGCTCAGCCTTGACTTGCTGGAAAATCAAACATTGAGAAACAAACTCTGCCACATCTTTCTTCATCCCAGCCTAAAAGAAAACCTTTTTCATGTCTCTATACATCTTATCACCACCTGGATGAATAGTTATCTTAGAATGATGGGCTTCCTCTAGGACTGTCTTCAACAAACTCCTAACTTGAGGAACAAAAAGCCTTCCATCCCGTCGCAACCACCCTCTATCGTCTATGGAATATCAACTGGAGTGACTAGAAGTCTCCCCTTTACTGAACCTATCCAAGATGTCTAAAATCTATGGATCCTCTCACTGCGAAGCTCCTCCATAAGAGTAAGTCGCACCTCCAATGATGCTAGTAAGCCAGGCAAAAAATCGGTGGAGGGTCTAAAGTCAAAAGTCGCTATAAACTTCAAGCTTTTCCTCTCCACAAACATAGGACTTAAGGCCATCCTTTGCCTACTCAGCGCATCTGCCACCTTTCTTGAGTGCCAAAAACCTTTCCATTTACATGCTTTTCTCAGCTTGAGAAAGAAATTTTGTTTCGAACCTCTGGTGAAAATCATCCAAAGTCTCATCTGGATGCCCTACTTGCGTCACTTCCCACCAGAACGAAACTTCATCTTTCAGTAGCCAGGCGGCTAACAGAATTTTCCTACGATTGTCCACTTCGAAAATTCCAAACAATTCCTCCGTCTCTTTAACCCAATTCCATGCCTCTATGAAAGTTTTGGTTCCTTGGAATGGTTTTCCACCCCTAGCACAAAAATCTTTGCAGATCTTAGAAAAATTTTCTGCTCGCGGAGGAGGAGGATGAGGAACATCAGGTGCAGCTGGGGGAGGAACGTCAGCTTGGCCACCGGCAGGCGCCGTGTCCTCTCAATACCTACGGAACCAACCTGGTATTTTAACGCCCTCAGGAATATTAGGTTCCCCAGACATGATCTAAAAAGAAAAGAAAAATGGATTCAAATAGAGAATTGGAAGATGTTACATATGGCTTTGGGGAATATGTTTTTCAAAATAGACTTTTCTTTTGAAAATGCTTCCTTTTTAAAACCTTTTTGAAAATAATTTTCAAAATCTTTTATCTAATCTGGCAACCTTCATCTTTGATACCAAATGTGACATCCTACGTCCGTTAATATCACTCATTAAGAGAAAGCATTAAGTTTCGTAAAGCATTATAGGTAAACAGAAATAGAAACATTACAAGACAGATATAAAATAGCAGCGGAATTTAAATTTTTTATTAAGAACAAAACATCGTGGTTCAAAACATGGTTACATCATATGTCTGAAATACATAAAACCCGGTACATCATTGAAATTTTTGTCTTATACTTAAAACCTCAAAGTACAATAATAAAAGAAACATAATCCCCAAAACATAGCCATAGTAGAGAGATATGAAATCAGGTCGTACATCTAAAACAGCTACAAGCAAGATGAAAGCAGAGTCCTGATCAAGCTTGAGTATTCCCAACCTGAGAACCGGGAGTGGAGAAACGAAAGATAAAGAAGAGGAAACAAAATAGGTCAGACATAAAGTCTAGCGAGTGCAGTTACTTTTAGCACATAAGTAAGTAAAAGTGTCATGACAGGCATATAAAGTGCATAAGAGAGATAACATCATAAAAGGCAGGTATGACAAGGTAAACAAGATAAACATGATAGAGTATATTGCACTTCTCTATTACTTTCCCTTTATCTCTCTCTCCCTCTCTCTCTCTCTCTGCATCAATACTAGTATAATCAGAATGAGATGATCCCAACAACTACAAGATGGTAGACTTAGGCATACTTCTAGCGAGAGGTTTAACCCCACACAATCAACAGGCAGCCCAACATACTGGAATTACCCCTAAGGATAATAATGGGCTCCTAAACATACCGGAGTCTAGATGTACCCTAATTATTAACCAATCGATCAGCTCCCTACTCCGTAGATACCCTGTGTTGGCCCCACAGTAGAATGTATCACTTCCTAAAGTGGCAACCCTTCATTTCCAGGATGTGTAGAACCATATCTACTGATGCCACAACGTCTTATTTTCCCGAGCAGGCGGACCCATGCACGCACATGAACCCGATGGAACGCGCCATCAGACACCGTCAGACATCGTCCCCCACTTTTAGATCTCTTACAATCATCCCAGTAAGCGTGCCCCAACTCCGACCTAGTTCGGAGTACTCGTTTGACACCTATATATGGGTTACTGACCGAAACAGGTTCCACACACAAGATGATACAAGCTTCCCCCCACGCTTGCATCCCCACTGGGTTTTCCAAACGTTATGTCATACCAGAGTAAAAGATTACATAACCCTATAAGTTAAATTTGTGGGCATATATATAAATATTGCCTACCAACCCAATATATACTTAACCCTCAAGTTAACATATTCAATCCATATAGATTCAACTAGGTTAAGTATTCAAGTTTATTACCATATTCATTTATGGTTATAATGTACTAGACCTCCCAAATTAAGCCTACAACTTGTGGATGATGGATATGCCGGTTGGGTCCAGGCATACTTCTTCCATAAGTCGAGCTTAATCTTGTGTCTTAGCACGTCTTGTGTTTATGCACTTAGACCCCTTACATTAGATTCACCACTTGTGGTCGTTGGATATGTCGGGCGGTCCCGGGCAGACTTCCACCACAAGTGTAATCTAACCTCGTATCTAAGCGCGGTTACAGTTTCCAATTACTGTAATTCTAGGCATCTTCCTTATTAACGAATTATTCCTATGTCATTATAGGTTTTCATGCCCCTTTCCCAAGTCATGTTCATAATGAACCATATGCCCCAAATTAAGGTTTTTGATCACAATTGTTGTTTATGCCCCAAATCCATATTCATGTATTACATTCAATTTATGCCCAAATCTCCCAATACAAGTTATGCCCTAATTTCAATATTTTCCCCTCGTTCCCAATTTAAAGCGTTCACATATTTCAGTGGCATGCCTAGGCTCGAAGGTAGCCTGACTATAAAATAAAAAGGGAAAAGAAGAAGGGAAGAGGACAGAAATGATCACAATAATAGGATTGACATGTGGCGGTAAAATAGGCATAGCAACTAATAAATATACAGTGACAAAGTTGGGCATAATGACAAGATAGGCTTATAGGAACAGATCTGATGAACATGTGATAGTAGATCAACTAATAATGGCAGATCTAACATGATAAATAGGTATAGGTTTAGATCTAGTTCATAGTCATGTCAGAATAACTTAAATACACAGGTTATATCAGATCTGATATTATTCAAATAGTCACAGGCTTAGATCTAAGTTATAGTCATGTCAAGATTAACCTTTAAGTATTTAGATCTAAAATTAACATTGACTTACTATGATTGGATCTAAGAAATAGAAGAGGAAATGCAGATGTTGAATCACAGATCTCTGAATTAGCCTAACCTCCGTTGTTGAAGAAGAACAAGCTATTTTATTCTAGGCAGAGGCAGCATCTAGTCCTCCAATATTTTTGTGTGAAGAAAACAATGGGTATATGGTCCTATTTATAGCCTAGAACCAACAAATATAGGTCAGAAATCCATCCACGTTCAAAAGCAGGAATTTGACCCGGATCTGGGGGGTGTCGACATGAGGGTCGACCCCCCGTGTGGGTGTCGACATGGGTGCCGACACCCCTATGATGGTGTCGACCCCTAGGTCGACACCCAGAGCGGGAAATTTCCCGTCTAGTCCCTCCGTGTGATTTTGAACTGTTTTGAATTTCTAGACTTATGTTATTCACATATATTCTTCTTACGCTTATACAAACTTCAAACCTTAATATCATCTTCATACGGTGTCCGTTTTACGCAAACTCGGAGTCTATTTCAAGTAGAATTCCGAGATGAACACAATGGCGCAGTCCATTTCACTTAATTATGAATATTTAATTAATTATTCTTTAATTTATCATCTTTAATGTTGCTAAAATTACGGGGTTTTACAGTAGCCATGTTGGAAAATTTGGATACATAGTAACATAGTGACGACATGCAGTAGAAAATGTCACTACTTTTAATTTGTAACATAGTAACATCATAGTAACATAATGACACAATATATATTGTTATATAGGATCAAAGAAAACATGAAGCCATTTATATATTTTCACATACCAACATGACAACATGCAATAGAGAGATAACTCAAAGCAATACAAAAGTAGAAAGCCATTTATATGTTTTCACATACGTACCTTGTTTAATAAGAAAAAAATGTGATAAAGATTGAGTAAATTTTCTGTGTGTAGAGATATGTGATGAAAGTATTGTATATATATAGAAGCAAAACCGATCAGTAAGTTAGAGATTTTTTATTCACCTATCTAGTAGGTTTGCTGAAGAATAGGAATAATTCAAATAAAAACTAGTTCAATAAATTTGAAATTTGAGCTCAGATCTATAGAGTAGATTACTTGCGTAAGAAAGCCATATACAAAATGAAACGAAGGATTTCTCGACAAGATCTACAAGTTGAAGGAGTAAAAGTAGGTGCTTTCCAAAAATAACGTGCTATAAAAATACTTGTTCAAAAATATACATAATAAAATGACATGAAACCAAATATTTTAAATAAAGTGGAAATATGAAATGGCGCTGCTATGAAAATAGAATTATATCAACTACGAAAAATAATCAAATAAGTCATATACATAAACATCATGCTGATAACGTGTTGCAAAATAAAAGAACATAAAAAATTAGAGAGAGAGAGGACATTTTTATTCATTCAGACCACTTTACAACATACATGAGCTCTCTATTTATTGACATCACATGTCCTTGCAATTACAATAATGTCCCTTACATTTAAGCGTATTCACCCTTAACATATATATATATATATATATATATATATATATTACAACACAATTGTTACTTTCCTAATTTGGTGCATTAAACATAGGGGAAAAACATGAAGAAAGCACATTTGATCGTTGAACAAAAATGAACTAAAATGCAACATACATACAAAACTTCGTATACATACAAAATTTCGTATTTGTACCACTAAGAGAGAAAGAAAAACGCAAAAGGAGACAAATTTGAAAATGCACACTGCAAATACCATACGGTGTTAAGAAAGACAAATCACAAAGAGGACATCATATAAACCTAACTACCTAAACGTATGCACACATGATCTGATAATCGTATATTTAATATATAAAATTATAAAAGGAAATACTAAAACAAACTTAAAATATTACCTTAAACAAACTTATAATAATCAGTTTTATTTTTGTTGGCATGAGTATTTGTAACGACCCGTGTTCTACACATCGTAGGATTGTAGAATATTTATTTCTTTCCCGTGTGAAGTTGTATGGTCATGTAACTTTGGGAAACATTTATTAGAGTCATTTCCCCTGTTCATGATTTTTGTCGATTTTTAAATGACCATTTTGCCCCTAGCCAGTACTGTTTTGGCCATAACTTTTGATAGGGAAGGAATTTTGACCTGAAACCACTTCCATTAGATTCGTTTGATGGTTTCTCTTTTCGTAGAGTGGTCATAATAGCCAAACGGACTTACCGTTTGGGAGATATGGCTGAAACAAGGTTTGGAGGGTGAAAAACTGCATAATTGGGCTAAACCGGGTAGTTAGCAATTGGGCCCATAAGGGGATTTCGGGATTGGGGCTGTATAAGGGCTGATTAGGGTTAGAAAACATCCTTTTAGTCATTTTTCCAGCCACCACTTCATTTCATAGAACCCTATTAATGGCCTCCAACCTCTAAATCACTCCAAACCACTCCAAACTTGAAGAAAAGAGATTAGCAACGACAAATCAAGGCAAATCAACACCAAATCGGGACTAGAGCTGCTACAACACCTTGTTATCTTCACCAAATCAGAGATTTATTTCGGATCTTGTTTTATTTGTGGCTAAGGTGAGTGATTAGCTTGCTTTTTGCACTAATTATGGTTATTCGGGGTGATTAGTGCTAATTAGCGTTTTTAAACGAAAATAAATTCTGGAAAAATGTTTATAAATTCATAAATAATGTTTTAGACCTCTGATATGAGTTTGGGTTAATTTGGTTAAGTTTTACTAATCATGTCATTAGTTATGCTCACATATGCTTAAGGGAAAATATGGGGTTTTGGGCATGTTTGATCTATTTTACCATGTCATATTGTTGTTTTGGTGTTTGAGGTCACTTGTATGCGTTGCTATGACCCTTTGGTATGCTTTGTGATTGGTTTCAATAGTTAAAATGGTCGAAAACGCCGTCGAGAGGCGTATAAACACTTGCTGGAAAGTTGCAGGAATTAGTGCAGGAAATCGGATCGGATCGCCCCCTATCCGACCCGAACCGCCCATTTCCCTTCACCACGAACCGAACCGGATCGTTATAGCAAAGCAAGCTGCGCCACGAGCTGAAGGATCCGAACCGATCCAGTGTGCCATGAAGGACTCCGATCCGAGCCGTCACAAGGGAGAGGCAGGGATCCGACCCGAACCGATGGTGCACTCCGATCCGACCCGAGGTAACAGTCACGAACCGAGACGATGAAGACCACGATCCCAATGATGACGAAAGGGATCCGAACCATGGCATGAAGAAGGCTCCGACCCGATCCGAGGACTGATGCTTGGTGGTTGAGGGCGACACGAACCACGACACGATGGAGGGTGCGAACCGAACCGAGATGGTGGACCCGAACCGATCCGATGGGTGGTCACGAACCCGACCCGACCCGACTTGGTGAAAGAGATGATGATCCGAACCGATCCGAAGGAGGAAGATCCATAACCCGAAATGCAAAGGTAGTTCAAGTGGAAGTTCGAGCTCAGGATCCAGACGGGAACCAATGAGTTCACTTCGTGATTGGGCTTTGCTGCGGGACGTGTGCTAAGGAGTTGTCGATGTCTATGACTTTGGATCACTAGGTGTTGGAGGTAGAGAGACAAACTCGGGCTTTGGATATGGTGCGACTAGGGAGCTACCTACCAATGGAGTGGGATCATGGATACGTTGGGCGTGGTCCCATAGGTTTGGCGTTGGTGGTAGTAGGAATGGACATAGTCGTACAAAGTCGAGTTCTGTCGTTTGAGTAAAGTGCTCTAGTGATCGAAGAAGTGGATGTCGTATGCTTTACGCACTGAGTGAGAGATGCAAGGATGGTTGCTATGCTTGATTGTTTGACACACATCCCCACCCCCGTATACTTATATTATGTGTTGTGACATCTTAGAGTATTGTACCGTGTAGTACTAACTCTTTGATTGCAGGTCCAGGTTCAGGTATGACTTAGTATACCTGTTATTATTTTGTTTATGCTTGCTACCACTCATACCAGACTAATGTCTGACCCAGAGTTTTATGTTTCTTCTTATTACTCTGGGTGCTCACACGAGCAGACTAGAGACAGGGATAGCTGGTAGTGCGCTTGGTAGATGGACTGAAGACGAGCAGGAGGCTCCACGTATGATATATAGTTATTCTCCCTGTGTCGTGATCGGTATCTACTTTGGGCATTAGTAGCATACCTATTTTGCTTATCTTAGAGACAGTATTTTGAAGTTGTAATAAGCTGTATTTGATATTTCCGCTACTCTGATGATGTTAGTTCAAGTTTTCAGCTTATGCACTGTCTCATCTGTTTTATGTCAAGTATATGTTGGCTATTATATTTTATTCCATGCGCTGTGAGACATATTACAGGTTCTTTATTTGATTCCTCTTCTTTCTTTCTCATTCTTTGGCGACCGTCCCATGCCAATTGGACATGTGTACAGCGCACAATTGGAGTAAATGTCGGTTGGTGCGGGGCGGGCCGTCACACTTGGTATCAGAGCTCTAGGTTGCGTAATTCACCTAGGAAAAGACACTAGGGAGAGATAGTACGTATATGAGAGCGCGTATTTGTGATTATTTTGGTTTTCAAAAGCTATATCTATATATAGTATTAGTATGTTTAAGAATGAAGTCGCATTGCACTGCACTGGCACCACTATGGAGATGGTTAATCGTTTTCTCTTTAACAGATTTGACGATGAGCCGAGGAAGAGGTGCTGGTAGAGGGGCCAATAATAGGAATCCCCCTGACATGAGGGCTATGTTTACCAACCTCATGAGAGAGATGCTTGTGGATATTCAGAGGGAGGCTCCTAATGTTGCCAATGTTGGAGGTGCAGCGGTGCAAGCGCCTAGGGCCGATTTCGCCAAGCTGAGCAAGGATTACACTAATCTTGGTGGAAAGCCGTTTCACGGAACAGAGTCGGCCACGGATGTTCAGGATTGGTTGGATAGCTGTGATCGGATCTTCGATGACTTGGGTATCGAGGATGCGATAAAGAGAAGGCTAGCGTCTCGTCAGCTGCAAGGACGAGCGATGAATTGGTGGAATGCTATTAGGGCAGCCACACCAGAAGATCAAGTTACTTGGGATCCGTTTAAAGCTCGCTTTAGCGACAAGTATATCCCAGCTGCCCAGAAATCGGAATTGTTTAGGAAGTTCTTGGAGCTTAAGCAGAATGGGAGGGCAGTATCGGATTATGTTGCTGAGTTCGACACTTTGTCGAAGTATGGGTTATCTCTAATCGATACTCCCGAAAAGAAAAATGAGAGGTTCATCACTGGTTTGGATGAATACTTAGGGGAGAGGCTGATTAATCACATCGACGAGACGTTTGAGTCGATCGTGGGAAAAGCTTTGAGGTCAGAAAGTCTTTACCCTAAGCCGAAGACTGGGGTTGTTGCTGCATCTGCTGAAGAGCCAAAGCCGCAAGCAAGCGGTGGAGGCAAGAATAACTCTCAGAATAAGAGGAAGCAGAACCAAGCTAAGGATGGCCAGAAGAAAAGCAGGAAAGAAGTCGAGTGCTTCAAATGTGGAAAGAAGGGCCATTATGCAAGGGAATGTAGGGCCAAGACAGTGGGAAAGAAGTGCTTTAACTGTGGCCAGGAGGGACATTTTAAGGATAAGTGCCCGCAACCTCTGAAGGAGAATCAGATTGTGAAAGCATATGCCATCAATGCTGTTCCTTCTTCGTCGAATGCCCCAACTGCGGCGGAGAAAGGAAAGGGAGTCGTCATTCAAGGTATGCTTTCCATTTATGATCTTCCTGTTAGAGTTTTGTTCGATACCGGGGCTTCCCATTCCTTCATATCTAGTGACCTGGTAGATAGGTTGGGATTGGAACCCGAGTTAGTCGATAGACCATTAGCTGTGACGAACCCGATTGGTGGTTCAACAAACCTCAGTATGATCTGTCGTAATGTGGTCTTATCGAGTCATGGATGTATGTTTGTTTGTGATTGCTTTGTTTTGGGCTTTACTGGGTATGACATTATTTTGGGAGTCGATTGGCTCCAAAGATACGGGGTGGTGGTAGACTGTGAGGGCTTTTTGGTGACAGTTAGGGCGGATGATGGGCGGAGGGTGGTGTTTGGTAATCTACCCTGTGATGGGGTAATGGCTAGTTTTGTAAATTCCCTCGACATTCCGCATAATGAGTTATCAGGTTTGCCCGTGGTTGGCCAGTACCCAGACATCTTCGAGGAAGTGACCGGACTTCCACCACACCGAGAGATTGAGTTTCGTATTGATTTAGTGAAAGATGCCAGACCTATAGTGATGCCACTTCGTCGTATGGCACCACGAGAACAGCGAGAGCTCGAGGTGCAAGTTAGCGATCTTTTGAAGAAGGGGTTTATTAGAAGAAGTGTTTCCGAGTGGGGAGCACCAGTTGTGTTTGCTACTAAGGCAGATGGTTCCCTTCGATTGTGTGTGGACTATCGCGAGTTAAATAAGGTGACGAGGAAGAATAAGTATCCTCTACCACGGATAGATGATTTGTTTGATCAGCTGGAAGGAGCGAGAGTGTTCTCCCAGTTGGACCTCGCGACAGGATTTCATCAGCTCCGTGTAGCAGCTGATAGTATAGCTAAAACGGCATTTAGGACGCCGTCTGGGTTTTATGAGTGGTTGGTCATGCCATTCGGGTTGACCAATGCACCAGCATACTTCGTGGATCTTATGAATAGAGTATTCAGAGACCAACTGAATAAGTTTGTTCTTGTGTTCGTAGACGATATCCTTGTTTACTCGAGGACAGAAGAGGAACACAAGGAACATTTGAGAATTGTGTTGGAGGTGTTGAGAAGACACCAACTGAAAGCGAAATTCTCTAAGTGTCATTTTTGGAGGAGAGAAGTGAGATTCTTGGGCCATGTTGTTTCAGAGAATGGTATTGCCGTGGACCCTGCAAAGGTGGCTACGGTACAAGATTGGTCTACGCCCAAGAATGCAACCGACGTAAGAAGTTTCTTGGGGTTAGCTGGATATTATCGTAAGTTTATCAAAGACTTCTCCAAGACAGCGGCACCGTTGACTCGGTTGACTAAGAAGAATCAAGCCTTCGTTTGGGACGGAGGGTGTTAAAATGCATTCAAGAGTCTAAAGGAAAAGTTGACGCGTGCGCCAGTGTTGGTCATTCCTAAGGGAAATGAACAGATGACGGTATACACGGACGCTTGTGGTACCGGACTGGGTGCGGTATTGATGCAAGGAGGTAGGGTTGTAGCTTATGCTAGTCGACAGCTAAAGCCGCATGAGAAGAAGTATCCTACCCATGATTTGGAATTGGCAGCGATCGTATTTGCGCTGAAGATGTGGAGACATTACCTCTTGGGAGAAAGATTTGAGCTGTTTACCGATCATAAATCGTTAAAGTATCTCTTCTCTCAAAAAGATCTGAATCTCCGTCAGCAGAGATGGTTAGAGTTCTTGGCTTCGTATGATTTTGATATCGCGTATACACCTGGGAAGGGTAATGCGGTAGCCGATGCCTTGAGTAGGAGACATGCCAGCTTAGGGGCAATGTTTCTTGAATGGAAGCAGCTGGAGTATATCGCGGGGTTTGATTTCAGACCAAGGTGCGAATTAGATCCAGTTATGCTAGCTAGCTTGACGATCAGACCCACTTTGATAGAGCGGATTGGCTCTAGTCAGAGGGACGATCCTAACCTATTGGAAATCATCTCCAAGTTAGAGATGGGTATCGATGAGGAGGTGAACAAGTATGGGCTTGATCGAGATGGATGGCTTCGGAAGAATGGAAGACTAGTGGTGCCCAACGTGAATGGTTTGAGAGATGAAGTGCTTAGAGAATGTCATCACTCAAAACTGACTATACATCCCGGTGGTAATAAGATGTATCGAGACATGAGACAGACTTACTACTGGGAAGGGATGAAAAAAGACGTTGGGAAGTTTATATCCAAATGCATGAATTGCCAGCTAGTTAAAGCCGAGCAGAAGAAGCCTAGTGGGTTGTTGCAACCATTAGAAATTCCCGAATGGAAATGGGAACAAGTTTCGATGGATTTTATCGATGGTTTACCGAGGACTAGATCGGGACATGATAGCATTTGGGTAATTGTGGATCGACTGACCAAGAGTGCAAGATTTATACCAGTTAAGTCGAACAGAACTGCAGCTAAGTTAGCAGAACTATATATGAAGTGGGTAGTGAGATTTCATGGAGTACCCAAAGGCATTGTGAGTGACCGAGATCCGTTGTTTACTAGTGGATTTTGGAAGAGCTTACAAGAGGCTTTAGGATCAGAATTACATCTCAGTACCGCATATCATCCTCAAACCGACGGTCAGACGGAGAGGGTGAATCGGATATTGGAAGATCTCTTGAGGGCTTGTATATTGGATTTCGGTGGAGAATGGGATGACCATTTGCATCTAGTGGAGTTTGCATATAATAATAGCTACCAATCCAGTATCGGTATGGCTCCATATGAAGCTTTGTACGGAAGACCGTGCAACTCACCATCATGTTGGATAGAGACTGGTGAAAAGTTTGTGCTTGGACCAGATGTGGTGAGAGAAACTTCCGATAAGATCAAGATCATTCGGCAACGAATGAAAGCTGCTCAGGATAGGCAGAAAAGCTATGCTGATAAGAGGAGAAGAGACTTGAAATTCTCCATTGGTGACTTGGTGTTTGTCAAGATCTCTCCGTTGAAAAGCGTGATACGATTTGGCAGGAGAGGCAAGTTGGCACCAAGATTTGTGGGTCCTTTCCAAGTTCTCGAGGAAGTTGGGAATTTGGCGTATAGAGTTGGCTTACCAGAGAAAATGGCAGGAGTTCACAATGTGTTTCATGTTTCCCAACTAAGGAAGTTCGTTCACGACTCAAATGTGATTATTTCACCTGATCAGTTAGAGGACTTCGAAGTAGAACCTGAGGCGGTTGAGAACCGCAAGCCGATTCGTATTGTGGGGCATGATACGAAGCAACTTCGAAGAAAGTCGGTGAAGCTAGTCAAAGTTCAGTGGGGCGAGGACGAAAATGATTGTGCTTGGGAGACAGAGGAGTGCATTAGAAAGGCTTATCCAGAACTCTTTGCCTGGTAAGATTTACTTTGCGATTTAGCTATTCCGCATGCAAGGATAGACTTGTTTTGCTTGTTTTGCATGTTTGATGGTTGTTTTATGATTGATAGGCATGCGGGACCCTTGTGTGTGTTTTGATTAGGGAATTTCGGGGGCGAAATTTCTTAAGAGGGGGAGAGTGTAACGACCCGTGTTCTACACATCGTAGGATTGTAGAATATTTATTTCTTTCCCGTGTGAAGTTGTATGGTCATGTAACTTTGGGAAACATTTATTAGAGTCATTTCCCCTGTTCATGATTTTTGTCGATTTTTAAATGACCATTTTGCCCCTAGCCAGTACTGTTTTGGCCATAACTTTTGATAGGGAAGGAATTTTGACCTGAAACCACTTCCATTAGATTCGTTTGATGGTTTCTCTTTCCGTAGAGTGGTCATAATAGCCAAACGGACTTACCGTTTGGGAGATATGGCTGAAACAAGGTTTGGAGGGTGAAAAACTGCATAATTGGGCTAAACCGGGTAGTTAGCAATTGGGCCCATAAGGGGATTTCGGGATTGGGGCTGTATAAGGGCTGATTAGGGTTAGAAAACATCCTTTTAGTCATTTTTCCAGCCACCACTTCATTTCATAGAACCCTATTAATGGCCTCCAACCTCTAAATCACTCCAAACCACTCCAAACTTGAAGAAAAGAGATTAGCAACGACAAATCAAGGCAAATCAACACCAAATCGGGACTAGAGCTGCTACAACACCTTGTTATCTTCACCAAATCAGAGATTTATTTCGGATCTTGTTTTATTTGTGGCTAAGGTGAGTGATTAGCTTGCTTTTTGCACTAATTATGGTTATTCGGGGTGATTAGTGCTAATTAGCGTTTTTAAACGAAAATAAATTCTGGAAAAATGTTTATAAATTCATAAATAATGTTTTAGACCTCTGATATGAGTTTGGGTTAATTTGGTTAAGTTTTGCTAATCATGTCATTAGTTATGCTCACATATGCTTAAGGGAAAATATGGGGTTTTGGGCATGTTTGATCTATTTTACCATGTCATATTGTTGTTTTGGTGTTTGAGGTCACTTGTATGCGTTGCTATGACCCTTTGGTATGCTTTGTGATTGGTTTCAATAGTTAAAATGGTCGAAAACGCCGTCGAGAGGCGTATAAACACTTGCTGGAAAGTTGCAGGAATTAGTGCAGGAAATCGGATCGGATCGCCCCCTATCCGACCCGAACCGCCCATTTCCCTTCACCACGAACCGAACCGGATCGTTATAGCAAAGCAAGCTGCGCCACGAGCTGAAGGATCCGAACCGATCCAGTGTGCCATGAAGGACTCCGATCCGAGCCGTCACAAGGGAGAGGCAGGGATCCGACCCGAACCGATGGTGCACTCCGATCCGACCCGAGGTAACAGTCACGAACCGAGACGATGAAGACCACGATCCCAATGATGACGAAAGGGATCCGAACCATGGCATGAAGAAGGCTCTGACCCGATCCGAGGACTGATGCTTGGTGGTTGAGGGCGGCACGAACCACGACACGATGGAGGGTGCGAACCGAACCGAGATGGTGGACCCGAACCGATCCGATGGGTGGTCACGAACCCGACCCGACCCGACTTGGTGAAAAAGATGATGATCCGAACCGATCCGAAGGAGGAAGATCCATAACCCGAAATGCAAAGGTAGTTCAAGTGGAAGTTCGAGCTCAGGATCCAGACGGGAACCAATGAGTTCACTTCGTGATTGGGCTTTGCTGCGGGACGTGTGCTAAGGAGTTGTCGATGTCTATGACTTTGGATCACTAGGTGTTGGAGGTAGAGAGACAAACTCGGGCTTTGGATATGGTGCGACTAGGGAGCTACCTACCAATGGAGTGGGATCATGGATATGTTGGGCGTGGTCCCATAGGTTTGGCGTTGGTGGTAGTAGGAATGGACATAGTCGTACAAAGTCGAGTTCTGTCGTTTGAGTAAAGTGCTCTAGTGATCGAAGAAGTGGATGTCGTATGCTTTACGCACTGAGTGAGAGATGCAAGGATGGTTGCTATGCTTGATTGTTTGACACACATCCCCACCCCCGTATACTTATATTATGTGTTGTGACATCTTAGAGTATTGTACCGTGTAGTACTAACTCTTTGATTGCAGGTCCAGGTTCAGGTATGACTTAGTATACCTGTTATTATTTTGTTTATGCTTGCTACCACTCATACCAGACTAATGTCTGACCCAGAGTTTTATGTTTCTTCTTATTACTCTGGGTGCTCACACGAGCAGACTAGAGACAGGGATAGCTGGTAGTGCGCTTGGTAGATGGACTGAAGACGAGCAGGAGGCTCCACGTATGATATATAGTTATTCTCCCTGTGTCGTGATCGGTATCTACTTTGGGCATTAGTAGCATACCTATTTTGCTTATCTTAGAGACAGTATTTTGAAGTTGTAATAAGCTGTATTTGATATTTCCGCTACTCTGATGATGTTAGTTCAAGTTTTCAGCTTATGCACTGTCTCATCTGTTTTATGTCAAGTATATGTTGGCTATTATATTTTATTCCATGCGCTGTGAGACATATTACAGGTTCTTTATTTGATTCCTCTTCTTTCTTTCTCATTCTTTGGCGATCGTCCCATGCCAATTGGACATGTGTACAGCGCACAATTGGAGTAAATGTCGGTTGGTGCGGGGCGGGCCGTCACAGTATTGAACGCTAACTCTATTAAACAATAAATGCTCCTCAGCTGTACACATAACTCTGTAAAAATAATAAAAATTATTATTGCAATAGTGTATACATTTTCTATTGGAAAAAGGAATAAAAATGTTGATCATACCTCAGTAAGCAATATCCCTTTATGAATAAGTTTATCAAGATTCCAAAACTTCTATAGAAATTCAATGGATGAGAATAATATGGTATTTCATATAGGTCGACATAAATGGCATACCATATATATACCAAATGCCTACAGATATGGATTAAAAATGATATGCAGTGGACTAACAATAGCATGAATCTGCAAAGCACCTAGAAATTGAACCAATGAAAAACTCAATTGCAAGAATGAAAAATCATAGCTTTCAATTTTAGGGGAAGCAAAATTGAAATGGAAACATGAACAAAGAAGAAGATAATATTAAATGTAAAATTAAATAACTAATGCGAAAAAATATTCATGATATGTAAAAAAAAAGATATCTAATACTGAACATATTATTTAAAACAAAGTATATTTATATGGAATTTCAAATCAAATGTTTGAATACTCTAATACCATAAATTAAGAGTGAATTGCCATATGGTAGCTCAATCGATATTAATCCAATCTTACACATTAATTGATATTTGAAGTTGAGCCAAATAGCAAAAAAATTGAAACTGCGTTGTATTTCTTATGCTGAGGTTAGGAAAGATACCGAAAATTCTGATAATTTCAATTTTATCAAAACTGGGGAGTTGCCCAAAGTTTGTTCCCTTGTAAATCACCGTGTGGAATAAAGAGCAATTTTGCCATAAAACCCAAAAGGGATTCTTTCATTTTTGTTGCAAGTGAGCGTTAAATATGGTTTGAAACAAAAGAAAATGATATGCTGATGTACATCAGATCGATATTTGAACAAACAATTGTAAAGCCCGGCTGAAATTCTTACCTTGAGCTTCCTTCAGATTTGGAAAGTTACTAACTGTAACGGGTGGCATAATCCAAAACCATATAGCTTTCAATACCATTATATATCAAGTAATACATTAGCTGGCTAGTTATAGCACTCCAATGTAGGATCTGGTTTCATCCTCATTTAATGTACCTTTTCGTATAAGCATTGTCTCATATCCCCTCCAGTTAAATATCCATATAAGATATGGAAACTCATTATCTTGAAGAAAAATGCAAGTATTGTCAACTTCCACAAGTAGATTTCTTTCAGCTCTAACATGTTCAACATGACTCCTATGTTGCATTTTTGATTGCTTTAGTTTCTTCATTGCATAAGTATTACCAGTAATCTTTTCTCTGTATATCTCATCCTGCTTTACATATATTTAAATCTAACTAAAGACAATAACAGTAGGCTTTTCTTTATCCATGGCTCTGCTATGTTCTTGAGTTCAAAAGCTATTCTAAAAATTTATTCGTGTTAATGATCAGAAGTTTCCATATTAAATTACCTCGCTTAATGCCCCTCGTCCAATATTAGTAAGCAGTCCAGAATCATTCACACCCATCTTATTACCTTCGAATGCACATATATTCAGTTTTCTTTCTAAATAATTAAGAATATTATTCTACTCGTTCGACACATCCGCATCATCTAATTTCTTCTCCATTGTATTCTATCTGCATTAATTTGGTAGTTAGATTTAGGATTGCATAATATTTATGTATTCCCTATGAGGAACCTTGATGGAATGTTTATGCAGTTACAACTTATCCGAACTTCAGAAGTAAATGGAATTGGCCTTAAACATGAATGATGAGTAGCCGAGGCTATATTTAAAAACATAAAATAAAACAAAAAATGGCTCACTGGAAAACCTGACAGCAATTTAGAAATGGAGCCAACTGAGTTTCAGATGTTGCCTACAGTATGGTATAGTGTATACTGTATTTCTAACCCAACCTGGCTTTTTGAACAAAATAGCTAGACAAAGAGCATTGAAGTAGAGGTGTTTTCCCTGATATTATTCCAATGAGGAAATAAACAAAAATATTCACAGCTGAAGTGTTAGCTGTACTATTTGCAATTCGCTCTTCTTGTGTACTATTCACTTTGCAGGAATGATGTTGATGATCAAAATGATGGTGAAAGGGCTTTAATTTTTTCCCCAAATTCATGTATTATTAAATGCTGAATTGAAATCTATAATGTTTACCTTACTGTAACAGGGAGAGAGTGTAAGATTTGTAGACAATTGATGTAATATTGTTGATAACTTGTAATTATATTGAATAGAACTGAATAGAATCTAATGTACATAAGTATCGCTGTGTATATAGCGATAATAATAGTTATGTGGGCAAAAACAGGCGGCCCATTAGATAGATAGTACAAGCCCATACGTTAACACAAATATATGATTGGTTTGTATGAGAAGTTATACATATGTTAATATCCCCGTCAAACCGATCTAGGGTTTCAATGTCTTTTGCTCTGCGCCGCCACTGGAAACTCTCAAGTCTCCTCTTAATATTTCAAAATTACTCCTTGATAAAGCTTTAGTTAGGATGTCGACCTTTTGGTAAAAGGCTGGTATGTGCTTGATTATGAGCTTCCCGGCTTCAGTTCGCTCTCTGATGAAATGGAGGTCGATTTCGATATGCTTCATCCCCGAGTGTTGTATTGGGTTGATATATAAAGAGACGGTGCTCTTATTATCACACCAAAGGACTGGTTTCTTCGTAAAAGATAACCACAGTTCACTGATTAAGGTTTCCACCCAAATAATTTCAGCGGTGGCCGATGCGATAGCTCAATACTCTGCTTCAATGTTCGATCTATAAATTGTTGGTTGTTTCTTTGTACACCAGGAAATAGAGTTTGTTCCCATAAACAAACAATAACCAGAGGTTGATCTCCGATCATCTGGATCATTGGCCCAGTCAACATCACTATAAGTGCTCAAATTAATGTCTTTGCTAGCTTTAATTGTTAAACCATGCTCTATGGTTCCCTGTAAATAACGTAGGATCCTCTTGACCGCTTTCCAGTGCTCACTTAGGGGATTAGCCATGAATTAACAAATCTTGTTTACACTAAAACAAATTTCTGGTCTCGTAATAGTTAGGTATTGAATAGCTCCAACTATACTATGATATTGTGTCCAGTTGTCAATTTTATCACCCCTGTGCTTTGACAGTCGTAAACTGCTAGTCATAGGTGTGGAGATAGGTTTGGCTTTGTCCATGTTTGCTTTAATAAGTATTTCAGATATATATTTACTTTGAGATAGAAATATTTCCGATTTTGATTTTCTTTGAACTTGTATGCCTAAAAAATAATTCACTTCTCCCATGTCCTTAATTGCAAATGTTTTGTCCAAATGAGATATAACTTTGTTGATTTCAGCAATGTCATTTCCTGTTATAAGAATGTCATCAACATAAATAAGTATGTAGACACTTCCTTAATTTTATGTTCTGGTATATAGTGAGCTGTCTGGCTTTGTTGCTGTGTAACCCAAACCACCTAGATTATACTTTAGATTAACATACCAAGCTCTCATGGCTTACTTTAGGCCATATATAGCCTTGTGCAGTTGGCATACATAATTCCCTTTACCTTTGCAAACATACCCCTTTGGTTTTTGCATGTAGACAGTTTCATGTAGGTCCCCATTTAAAAATGCATTGCACACATCCAACTGTCATATGTCCCATCCATTATATAGGGCTAAGTTTAGCATATGTTTCCCTCTGCATCTTTCTGTTGTGAAAAACCCATTGCAACTAATCTGGCCTTATGCTTGCATATGTTTCCCTATGCATCTTTCTTCGGCTGGTAAGTCCATTTACATGATGGTTTGCAAATGGCGTTTCTATGGAATTAGAAATCCATTGACAAAATATCGTAATAATAACCGCAAGCGCACGACGTACAATCGTTGTACGTGGCGAATACGGGTCGATCAACAGGGAAAGAATTTATTCTAATCTTACTCAATCAAATTAAGCCGAAAGCAAGTGAAATTGTTAACTATAAACTAAAAGAAAACTAACGATGTTAAAATGAATACAAATATGTGTAACAACCCGAAAATCTGGGCCAGTTTAAAATTTTTATTTTGGCAATTTTAGCGAATTTTGATTATTTAAAATGAATTATTTTAAATAAAAACGACGAGAAATTTATTTTGAATGGAATTCGAATGTATATATTATATACGTCGTCGTTAGAATATAAATAATTATATATAACTATAAAAGGAATTGAAAATGGCGCGGTAGTTCGATAATTCGATTTCAAACTTCAAATGAATGTACCGGGTGCAAAATAAACCGGATTTTAGTGAAACCAAAAATAATGGGATCTAATTGTGACTATCTTTCCAACGAATCCGAAAAATTGAGATTTCATAGCGGGAATCAAAAGATATGTCCAGTTGAAAATTCTGAATAGTCGCTATGGAATTCAAGCCCTTAAAAATGGAAATTTTGCAAACGACCTCGGATTTCGACGAAACCACTTTTGTTGGGTCCGTGATGTCAAATTATTGCTAGGTTTCAAATTTCATAATTTTTCGAATCAATATGTGATCGTGGTACAGGAAAACACGTTTGACCAGTTTTAGTGAATTTTAATCGACTGGAAAATGACCATTTTTCCAACGGTCTCAGAATTCGACGAAACTAATTTTGTTAGGACCATATCGTCAATACGAAGCTAGAAAATATTTTTCTTGAATTTTTCGAGTTAATATGTCGCCCCGGTAAATTGAAATGCGCGTTCAAATTCAATATATAGAGTTATATGTTGATTTTGACGGAAACTGATCGAAACGATCGAATCAGCCTGCGGTACATATCCCATTGTGTTCGGAATGGGGGTGAAACGCTATGGACGACAGGCGGTGGGCCTCGTTTAGAGGTCGTATGTAAAAGTCAACTTTTAGAAATTAAATAATATAAAATAATTAACTTCCTCTCTCTCCTCTCCCCTTATACTCTGGCCCCCCTATTCGATTCATTTCAGAAAGAAGAAAAAAAAACAAAAAAAACAAAATCGACGCCGCCCCCCCATCGACCATCGCGCCGCCGCCCTGGGCCATCGAGCCACCGCCGAGCCGACGCCCCCCCCCCCCCCCCCCCCGCGCCACCGCGCGATCGAAGAACCCCCCTACCCTATGCTGCCGCGATCGAAGAAACCCCCCTGCCTCTCCGCGATCGAAGAACCACACCCCCCCTTCCCTTCCGCCGCCTGCAGCTCCATCCGCCGCCACCGCTCCGTCCAACTCCACCAAATCCGACTGAAACCCCTCCTTCTTCTGATAAATAAAGTAAGTTTTATTTATTATTTTTAGTGTAGGAAATTATCATTTTTCCTATATGTTTAGTGTAGAAAAATATGATTTTTCATATGTGTATAGATCCGCAGTAAAGATAGGATTTTTATATATTGAATAGCATAGTAAAAATTCGATTTTTATATATTGAATAGCATAGTAAAAATTCGATTTTTATATATTGAATAGCGAAGTAAAAATTCGATTTTTATATATTGAATAGCATAGTAAAAATTCGATTTTTATATATTGAATAGCGAAGTAAAAATTCGATTTTTATATATTGAATAGCATAGCAAAATTTCGATTTTTATATATTGAATAGCATAGTAAAAATTCGATTTTTATATATTGAATAGCATAGTAAAAATTCGATTTTTATATATTGAATAGCGAAGTAAAAATTCGATTTTTATATATTGAATAGCATAGCAAAAATTCGATTTTTATATATTGAATAGCATAGTAAAAATTCGATTTTTATATATTGAATAGCATAGTAAAAATTCGATTTTTATATATGTAGAGAATACGGGCAACGAAAGCGACAAGGGGCAAGTACGACGAAGATTTCTACATAAGAAGAGTCGTGGCGTTGGATTAGCTATTCAGTGAGAACTTCTCACTCTTCAATTTCTTTTTCTAGTTATATATATACTAGGATGCAGACGGTGCTTAGCAGCACCCGACACCCGTCATCCACAGACCATGGATGGCTTGTTTGTTTAATTGTTTGGTTGTGTAGTTTGTTAGATTACTTGGTTTGAATTGAATTGTTTGGTGAAATGAAATTGATTTGATTGATGTGTGAATGGCGTGGGCCTTCACTAGACCGGGGATAAGGCTAGGCCTTGTCCCGTTCCTAGTATCGTGCCGTTATGTCGCCGAAATTTCCTAAAAATAAGTTAGAAAAATAAAGATAACATTTTATTTAATAAATGTACCGAATAGAATATTCATAGGTTGAATAAAATAGTTTGATCGTTAAAAATATAATTTTTAACGTGAATGTGAATAAATAAATATTCATTTACAAACCGGACGGTTTGTTTATGTACACCTATTTGAAGGACATTGATTGGGACGATAAATTTTACACATCGCCCAACTGCACAAATAACATCTGTGTTTGATTGTTTGAAACCCCACACGGGTATTGGGATGATATATGACATACACTAATCCCAATAGTTAGTGTATGTCGATCGATTGATTGACAGACTGTTATGAGCGTTAAATATTTATATTCGATGCTTATACAGTGTAGAATGCACTTTGGATGATGGTTGATTATTCATCGTTGTTATTGTATACACGTGTGGTTGAAAATCCATATAATTAACATTATATGGTAATTGATTGGGCCTCATTCCAGTTTTGAAAAAGAAATATTTGAAAAGAAATATTTGAAAAGAAATATTTGAAATAGAAATATTCGAAATAGAATATTTGAAAATAGGAATATATGAACCCGTATTGATTAGATTGACGCCATTTTGACGTGAACGATATTTATATCGATTTTATTCAAATTGAAGTGAATATTAAAGTGAATTGAAATTCGAATTTAATTGAATTGATTTGAAATTCGAAATAAACTGAAATGGTTTGAAATTCGAATAAAATTGAAATAGAATGGAAATCGTTTTGAAATGAATTCGAATTAAATTGAAATAGAATTGAAATCATTTTGACATGAATTCGAATTAAATTGAAATAGAAATGAATTTGATTTGAAATTGAATATGAAGTTGAAACCGTTTTGAAAACGAATTTAAAACGATTTATATAATACGTTTTTAAAAGGAAATCGACGAAGTATATATTATATATATATATATAATATATTGGCCTGAATAGAACGCGCCGCGCCGCGGCATTTCGCGAATTTCGACCATTGACTTCGAACGGATATTACGGGAGATCCGACTGTCGGATTCTCCTAAAACCGGAACCGTTGGGTTCGTATCGAAAAGAGCTTTCTAACGAATATTAGAAATTAGAAATCAAACGGTTGGATTTGGGATTATGTCCAAATCAAATTTGAAAAAGGTCGTTGTAAGTGCAGTTCGATGGCCGTTGATGGAAATCGACTGTACGGGCCTTGATAAAATTATTAAAAATATCAATAATTTGTGTAGAATCATAAGAAATGATTTGGGAAAAATCGGGATGAAAAACTCCGTATTTGAAAAGATAAAAATAGATTTTTATCGAAATGAACTAGTTTTGAACTAGAATTAAAATTCTATTTATTTTTAAATAAATAAATTGGATTTGAAATGGTTTTGAAAATAACCAGAATTTCCAATAATTGCATTGGAATGGATTTGAATCGAAATTGTCTTCGGAATATTTCGATGTTGGATTTCGTGATTATACAGATGTTGTTATGGAAATTTGAAAGATATAGATATATATATCGTTATTTCCAATACGATATTTGTTGGTCGTAGAATTTGATATTGAATATAAGCTGATATATTTTCTATTCAGAGCCTTGTATTTAATATCAAATGTGATTTGGGTTTGTCGTGAATGGTGTCTTCATTAACACTGTTCTTAAGCCCAGTTGAGAAAAGATTAAATCTTTTTATTTAGATTTAATGATGTGTACCAATTAAATAATATTTAATTGGAATTGAATTGATATTGAATTTTGGGGTTTATCGTGGACAGTGTTTTAAATAACACTCGTTCTTTAACCCGATAATTAATGGAATGTGACTTTGGGTTTATCGTGAACCGTGTTTTAAATGACACTGATTCTTTAACCCAGTTAACGATTAAAACTAAGTGGAGTTTTAATGAATCTTTAATTAGATTGAAATAATCGAGAATGGAGTATCACCAGTTTTACTCCAGGCGTTAGTTAAATCTTTAATTAGATTTGAACGTGAAATGGTAATTGAATTTACCGATAACACCGTGGTGTTAGATATGAAGTATAACCCGTTTTACTTCATGGGATGAATAGGTCGGGGTTGGGAAATTGAAACAAATGATTACTTCGGTAAGGTTCGTTAATCCCGACTAGTTGAATCGAAATTCAAAAGAAGATCAAAGAATAAATTCAAGGAATTTATCTTGGATAAAATTAATGGGAACCTTTCCCTATGAATGTGAAATTTAGAAACTAACTATCGGTTAGCTAAGCAGAATGGTTTTCTGGATATTGATCTGATGTTGGTTTCGGCCTTCGGGGTTAATATTTGGGAAATTATTCTCTTGATTAATTTACGGTTAGTGACTGATGAATTGGAATGAGGCATATGTTGTGTTTGTGTAACACTTATTTAAAATATACGCGAGTTATTCGGAAAGACCGGGTTTATCCCATTCTGAATAACTGATACGACGATAAGTCAAAGATGAAGACGGTGGTCGAAGACCGGAAGTCTTCACATCGTTTGGGTGATAACTGATGATCTTGATTGGGTTGTACACCCAAGA
This sequence comes from Allium sativum, assembly GCA_030737875.1. Lineage (NCBI taxonomy): Eukaryota > Viridiplantae > Streptophyta > Magnoliopsida > Asparagales > Amaryllidaceae > Allium > Allium sativum. Next base: position 214,360,710 of record CM060927.1, on the reverse strand, counting down.
TGAGGGAATTAGTTGGTGATCGTCCAGACGTACTTGTAGATCGATGGATATGCGAGGAAAGTGCCTCCGGTTTCGTTCAGACCCAGAACGGACTTGTAAATGGACTGTGTGTCTGACATTGGATTTCATTCTGTGTGACTGATATCGCTTGTATAGAGTGGTTTGCCTGTGTGGCATGCTAAGATGCAATTGATCGAGGCTTCTGTTGAAAAGCAAAGTCTTGTGGTGATGATCAAAGCACAGCCTGTGTGGCACAGCTTTGTGTAACGTGAATTCGCGAGCCTCACACCCCGGTTGTGAACCAGAAACGGGAGAGGACATCAGGGAGGGCATGCGTTTCCTTCTAGCTAGGGTGGTGTCAGTGACCTACCAGCCCTGACATTTATATACTTTTCACCTGTGTGGTTGTTGCTGTTGCGAGGCGCCTCAGTTAGATCGGACGATCCGGGTCCGATGGAGTCATTCGTTGCCTCATTTACACCCCAAAGGGTGGGGAAACGTAGTGTTCAGGCATAATAATCCACATCGGTGGACCAGCCCTGACGATCCAAGGGGCAGTTGCGGCTGTTCCTGAGACACGGGCTAGAGCGTCTCGAATCGGTTGAGGACTATCTTTTGCCTCGGTTCACAGATTGAAATCCAACTTCCAATACGTGACATGTGCGGTTTTAATTGTAGAGCCTAGTATGGCGACATAGTAGCATGGGATGCTATGCCGTCTATGATTGATACTTATGATTTGAAGTTGTTTTATACACTATGCACTTATAATAGTATCAAATGATTTGTTTTAAACGTATCAAGCATTCTTGGCTATTATAAGGTAAAAACCCTATCCCCCGGCTTGCGTTGCATTGTGTGATAGGACCTGGGTCTTATAATAGCTTCATTTTTCTTTATTTAGCATTGCGCTGTTGTTTTATGCACTGGTGTTCTTGGGAGGAAACCCGTTCCGTGTTATACGACGTGGTCCCTTGATTTACCTTACTTTGAAAATAAAGATAAATAACTGTTTTAGTTCTCACACCAGTCCCATGACTGACCTGGAGTTTATTGTTTTAACCTAAACTCTGGGTGCCCTTATTTTGACACGGGCAGCTAGTAGTTTTGGTTTTGCAGATTTATATACACAGGATCCTGGTTTACAGCTGGAACGATATCCGGAAAGCTTTGTATCCGTGTATCTCTTCTAGTTGTGTATTGTATTATTTTCCGCTGCTATGTATTTAAATGTAATTTAAATCTCTGATATTTCTGTGTAATATTCATTTTTACTCTGTATATTCTTGTAATCTGATGCATTGTTGTAATATACAATGAAATGTCCTTCCGTCTGCGTTATTCTGTGGCTTGTTCTCGAACTATCCGCACTTTCCTCAACGGGGAAGTTACAGGTTTTCACAATATGAGACTAAGAGACAATTTAGGAGTAGATTCACTATCAATATCAATCTAATTAACATAAAAAATGGCTCTAACTCTCTTTAATAACTAGCACATTAAGTGTTGTATTCATACAAGCATGATTTATATACTACAAAATTCAAGCCGCATAAATCATCAAATTTCAATACAAACTTAAAGCCCTAATTATCACATAGAAAATAATAGTTTTAATAAAACTGAAATATTATGAGTATGTTCTGTATGTTAATATTCACTGATTACATAGAACATCAAGGATGCTTTCACTTTTAATGTCACTACTTTTTCTAAAATGAAATAGATTGTGATAAAGTATGATTCTGTTAATGATATGAGTATAACACATTTGGGAATAATCAACCAACATGTGCTATCAATTTTCACTATATAAAATATTTATTTTATTTGTATCCAATTTTAAATTAAGATCAAATAAGAGAGTTAGAAACATGAAATTCTTATGTTAATTATTCATGAATCATGAGAGTTTCACTACCCCTAAATTGAAAGGGTTTAACTACTCATAATGGATTTAATGATAACATAAAGAGATTTCATTATAAAAGACAACAAAATAAAAGAGCACTATATTAAAATTACACTAAAAGAATTACATAAAAGAAATGGCTAAGAAGCCATGGAAGAGAAATAGAGTTTTTGATTTCAGCCACTCTGAACTAAATAAATTCCAGGATCCTTTTTACATCAACATACAGGGGTTATTTATACATGAGTAAAATCCTAATATGACTTTTAGTGTGCTACCAAGAATGCCCTTCATTTAAGCTTCCTTTTGTCTTTAGAAATAATGATTCATGAAGCCCCTTTTTTCACTAAAGAAGGAGGGAGAGTGTGTGGGGTCCTCCACCAATCTTCTATTTGAATTGATCCTTCCCCATTGATTGATTTCCTTTTTTTGTGGCAAGGCATTGATTTCCTCTTTTTTCCTTTGTATGCATATATATCTTTATGAAGCTCTCTTCCAAATTTCTACAAAAATAACGAAAAATGCCCAAGTAAAAATTCTCAAAATAACTTAAGCAAAAAAATGACCATTTAAACCGTTGTTAACAACTTCATCATTTTTGTCATGTTGACAGTCTAAAGTTGCTAAATTTTCAAACATTTTAGAATCTGAGAGAGGAAGATCAAATTGAAGATTACCGTCTTTGTTTTCAAGAGAATTTAAATTCAAATCAAGCATAGAGCTTTCAACAACTTCATTAATATTTTCATCAATTTCAAAAGTTGTTAGTTGAAGAACGCCGATTTTGGTAAAAGATGGATTATCATTCGATTTGTCACACGTTCGATTTTGCTTACTTTGTTTTTCATGAAAATTCAAGTAGTCTTACAACAACAAATTCGTGTGATTATCATGAATTTCATTTGCTCAACAAAATAAAATTTATAATTATTAACATGAGAATTTTCAATTTGAAATTGCATAAAACAAAAATTTTCAGTTGCACCACAATTGAAATTATTCCCATTGCCAAAACCATTTGAAAAGTTATTCATATTTCCATTTTGAATTGAAAATTCATTTTGGAGTTCGAAATTGATTTAGTTGGGGTTATAATCAAAATCGTTTGAATTTTGAAGTGAATTCGAATTTTGATTATTTTGAAAACTTTGACTCGAATTGTTGCACAAGTATGAATTACACCATTCATTTATTCTTTGATTCTGTTGTGTGCTCATTTCAAGTAAAGATGCAATACTTGTTTCAAGACTTGAGGGTTATCATCATTTTGAAAATTTGGTGGTGCTAAATCAGGATTATTTTGAAAATTTTGAAAAGTTGGTGGTGTAAAATCCAAATTGTTTGTACAATAGTTGTTATTAAAATATCCATATGAATTTGGTGTAAAATTATATGGATTATATTGATTTTCACAATTATCGTAGAATCCATGAGGATAAGGAAATTGGGACATTTTCAAAAAAGTTTTTTTTTTGGATTTTTGAATGTTTTTCCTTTTTTTAAAAAACAAAATGCTTAAATAAAAATAAAAAGAAGTTATTTACAAATGGAATTTTTTTCCTTTTTTCTTTTTGGATTTTGGATTTTTGTTTTTGTTTTTTTGTATATGCATGAACCTAAGGCAACTATATGAATGCAAACTAAATATTTACAATTTTTCTAAAATTATATAATGACAGTTAGATTAATTTAAACAAAAAATTTCTCAGCCAGTTAACGGACAGGAGTTATCGGTGCACCAGGAATCACCCTAGCAATGCAGCCGAAGGTTTAAGTACCTTCAGAGGAACAACAGATATAATATTTACGAATCCTCGTAATATTTATAAACAGTTATTACTCTGCCGTAGTCTAGACACCAAGAAATAAATCGTTAGAAAGAAATCAAGTTGTCAAAATATAACATTGTCCTAAGAAAAATAAAAACAAAAATAAGATGAATGAAAAACAAAAAATAAATGTGAATTAACGATGCAACTACGAATGAATTTTTATTTTGTTTTTAGATTTTTTTTATGAATGCAAATGCAAGCAAACAATAATGCAAAGAAATTAAAATTGGAATACGATACCTGAACGTGCAGGTTAGCAGTTTTTTTATTTTAGCGGCAGTTTTTTTTAAGCATGCAAGCAAGCGCGGATTTGAGCAAGCAATTCCTTCTGTTTTGTTTTTCTGTAACTTGGAATAGATGAATAACAACAATTCTTCTTCTTTTATTTTTTTGAAGGATTCTTTTTTTTTTTAGAAAAAAAAGCTAATGGAAGTAAAAGAAAACCTAGAGAAGACAACTCAATTCAATCTAAAATTCCAAAAAAAAAAAACTCAATCCTTTCCAAACCAAAAGTTTTTTTTAATGATGATATATTGGAAACACCAGCCCATGAAGAAACAAAACGAAAACCAAACAAAAACAGATAAAGTGATGATCAGTCAAGTCCACAAAACTCACAAGCCAACTTCTGAAATATTATACCATACGCCAACTTAACAAAGCCCGCAAGTCTGATTAGAAACCCTAGTATCTGCAAAACCAGCTTAAAACCAGTTATCGTTTAAGTCAAGAACCCACATTCCTTTCTACTTGAAATAAAATAAATATGAATCACAAAACACAGATCAATACCTAAAAATCTGCAGTCAAAATAAAAATAAATAAAAACAAATCGCGACTGAGCTGAAGTCGATGAGGCGGCGCAGTTTGGTATTAGGAGGAGGTTTGGTGATCCTTTGATTTGAGGATAAAGGTGGTTGGGTGTTAAAATTGGAGGAAGCAGTGGCAGATTTCAGGCGTTGAGGATGAGGATTTGAAGCCGATACATGGTATTAGGTTGGTTTTTATGTGAAGAGTGACGGGCTATTGTATGGAGTTCGGTGATTTTGGGAATTTGGAGGTTCGGAATTCAACAGTTCTGGGTGGCGCTGCACTTTGTGGTTGTGGTATGTTTAGGGGAGTGGTGGATTGAGCGAGGCTAACTGCCGTGTGAAAGTGGACTTTGTTGCTGTAGAAGGAATGCGAGGACTAGCAGTGGAAATATTCGGGTTCAGGTAGGATGGTTTGTGGTGTATGATTGTAGAGGAGGAAGTAGTAATTGTAGATATGGGTGGTGTATGAGTTTGAGAAAATTTTGAGAAGTGAATATGAATATGGAGTTGAGAAATTTTAAGGAGTGGAGAAGTGAATATGAATATGAAGTTGAGAAGATAGTCGTACCTGAATAAGATGAAGTGAGGATGGTTGTGAAGTTGGTCAGAGTTTGACGGAGTTATCAGTGATGAGGTTTGTGGACTGGATGCTGATGTTCAGTTATTGTTGCAAGTGAGATGAGATGGTTCAGGTTGTATGGCTATTGTGAGTCGGTTGATGCTGAGTATTGTGTTGACAATCTGGTCTGGGACAGTGCAGTTCTGGCAGGAGTTTGGTCGAGGGAAGCGGTGTTGGATTGTGGTGGAGTCTGCTGTTGCTGTAGGTGGCTGTTGATGTAGGTGTTGTGTGATGACTGGAGGTGGATATTTTGTCTGGAGTATGCAATGTGGTTCAAAGCAGTGTAGCAATGGTGATGACGAAGGTTTGATGTGATGATGAGGATGGGCTGTTGAGGTTTTGGCTTTTAAAGATGAGAGAAGATGTAGATTGGGATGCAGTAATGAGAAGGAATTCAAGGCAAAGAAAACAAAAGAGGAAAGCAATAATTTTTGGTTTTTTTTTATTTATAAAAAATGTAAAAAGGAAAGAAATAAATGAAAGAAAAGGGAAAGAAATTGAAAACAAAGTAAATGAAAGGGGAAAGAAATTAAAAAAAATGCAATTTTTTTCTCTCTCTCTTAATTAGAAGATCATAATCAGCAATACCAAATCAAATCTAATTAAGAGATAGGTTATAGAAGGAAAAGAAATAATCGAAAGAGGGAAAGAAATTTTACAAATGAAAGAAATCAAATGTACAAGGAAAAGATTGTATTGAAAACATTAAAGGAATTGAAAACAAAAGGCAAGTTTTTTTTTAAGAGAGAGGAAATTGAAGAACTAACACAATATGAAATCTATCAACACACATACACACAAAATAAAAACAAACAAATGAAAAGAAACAAACAGGCAAACAAAAGTAAAACAAAACACAAAAACAAAATGGAACAAAAGTACAAAACACATAACTCCTTTTTTTTAAATGAACACTAAAACAAGCACACACAAAATGAAACAACAAAAGATCAAAACAAAACAGAAAAACTATGAACAACACACATATTTCTTTTTTTATTCTTCTTTTTTTAGAAAAACAAACAAGAAAATTAATTCGAGGAATAAAACTAAAATTAAATTCTTTCTTCGGCAACGGCGCCAAAAACTTATTTGCAAACAGCGTTTCTATGGAATTAGAAAAACATTTACAAAATATCGTAATAATAACCGCAACCGCATGGCGTACAATCGCAGTACGTTGCGAATACAGGTCGATCCGCAGGGAAAGGATTTATTCTAATCTTACTCAATCAAATTAAGCCGAAAGCTAGTGAAATTGTTAACTATAAACTAAAAGAAAACTAATGATGTTAAAATGAATACAAATACGAGACTAAGAGACAATTTATGAATAGATTCACTACCTACATCAATCTAATTAACATAAAAATGGCTCTAACTCTCTTTAATAACTAGCACATTAAGTGTTGTATTCATACAAGCATGATTTATATGCTAGAAAATTCAAGCTACATAAATCATCAAATTTTAATACAAAATTAAAGCCTTAGTTATCACATAGAAAATAATAGTTCTAATAAAAATGAAATATTATGAGTATGTTCTGTATGTTAATATTCACTAACTACATAGAACATCAAGGATGCTTTCACTTTTAATGTCACTACTTTTTCTAAAATGAAATAGATTGTGATAAAGTATGATTCTATTAATGACATGAGTATAACACATTTGGGAATAATACCCAACATGTGCTATCAATTTTCACCATATAAAATCTTTACTTAATCTATAACCAATTTTAGATTAAGCTCAAATAAGAGAGTTAGAAACATGAAATTCTTATGTTAATTATTCATGAATCATGGGAGCTTCACAACCCCTAAATTGAAGGGGTTTAACTGCTCATAATGGATTCGATGATAACATAAAGAGATTTCATTATAAAAGACAACAAAAGAAAAGAGCACTATATTAAAATTACACTAAAAAAATTACATAAAAGAAATGGCTAAGAAGCCGTGGAAGAGAAATAGAGTTTTTGATTTCAGCCACTCTAAACTAAATAAAATCCAAGATCCTTTTTACATCAACATACAAGGGTTATTTATACACGAGTAAAACTCTAATATGATTTTTAGCGTGCTACCAAGAATTCCCTTCATTTAAGCTTCCTTTTGTCTTTAGAAATAATGATTCATGAAGCCCTTTTTTTTCACTAAAGAAAGAGGAAGAGTGGGTGGGGTCCTCTACCAATCTTCTATTTGAATTGATCCTTCTCCATTGATTGATTTCCTTTTTTGTGGCAAGACATTGATTACCTCCTTTTTCCTTTGTATGAATATATATCTTTATGAAGCTCTCTTCCAAATGCACCAAATGTCTACAAAAACAATGAAAAATGCCCAAGTAGAAATTCTCAAAATAACTTAAGCACAAAAATGACCATTTTCCCTTTGTATGATGATGAATGTATGATATTTTGAGATCAATTAAATTATGGTTTAAACGCGATAAAATACCCACATATGACATATATTTACACTAAACAAAAATAAATATGTGAATGTAAATGTGCATTTTTACGTGCACATATATTATTATCCTTTGGTGCAGCAACAAAACTCCATGTTTTATTTTTAATCAATGCATCATACTCTTCACTCATAGCTTTGCACCACGATTTGTGCTTGACAGCTTGTTCATATGTAACTGGTTCTATGATGTCTTCATTTTCTGTAGTTGCACTATATATTTTTGGCTTAAATATGCCACTTTTAGCTCTTGTGGTCATGTGATGCCCGGTAAGTTGATTTTGAACATCGTTTTCTTCACTGTCACTGTCAGGTGTATTATTCTCGCTGCTTTGATTCTGATTGTTGCTGTTATGATTGTCATAGTTTTGAGTTTGGACATCATCCTCACTTAAGTGCTCACTTGAGCTGTATCCGGACTTGGTGCTAGAAACAGATGGAGTAGCTAGAGTTTGTTATGGTGTCTCATTGCCATTTGTTCGTTCAGTCCATTCTGTTAGTGTAGGAATAGTTCCCATGGTAGTTCTGGACTAATCGTATTTTTGATTGCTATTCTTTTTCTTGTCTGCAAAAGGAAACACACACTCACTAAAAACTACATGTCTAGACACGGTAATCTTTCCCTTATCATCCAGACACTTGTACCCCTTTTGATTACTTGCATATTATATAAAAGTACATGGGTTGGATCTTAGGGAAAGTTTGTGATTGTTATAAGCTCTGAGGCATGGAAAACATAAGCACCCAAATGTTCTCAAAAAGGTGTAATCTGGTTTATTCCCAAATAAAACTTCATGAGGACATTTGTGTTGCAAAACCTTTATAGGAATCTTATTTATTAGATAAACACTTGTGTTAAATGCCTCATTCCAATATTTTAAAGGTAAGGAAGACATTAACAACAATGTTAATCCCATTTCCACTATATGTTTGTGTTTTCTATTTGTTCTTATGGGTTTCCTCTGCCATAGCCAGGTGCATTTCTTGGTTGATTTTCATTTCTTGAATTTGATGCTAAATTTATACTGTATTCACTCTGAATGGCTTTTCTTTGTTCCACTATACCCTCATGTGCCAATAAAGCTGAATATACAGATTGTATATCTGGTAAGGTAGTCTGGGTGGAAATATAAGTGACAAGAGACTCATACTCTTCATCTAATCCGTTAGTTAGTGTTAGAATTTGCTCATTATCAGAAATCTGATGTCCAACAGCCTTCAGTTTATCACATAGGGTTTTTACCTTAGAGATATATTCACGCATGCTCAAATCACCCTTTCTTTCATTCTAAAATTCTCTCCTGTAGTGCATGATCCATGCTGATGACCGTGAATTGAAAATTTGTTGGATAGTGGACCAAATTTTGTAAGATGAATTGCATTCTATAACTTGTGACAACAGATTTGTACTAATTGATGATAGAACCAAAGAAGACAGTATGTTATCTTGCTTTTGATGATGATTAAATTCTGGGTTGTTGATCATGTTGTTTTATGCATCTGTTATCATTACAGGTGGTGTTGGCTTGATTCCTTTGACATAATCTTGAAGGTCGTATTCCTTCAAGGCTGTTTCAACTTGGAATTTCCACATCAAGAAATTGTCTTCATCGAGGGGAATGGTAATGACTTGGCTCTTTGGCTTCACTAGAGTCAAAGGAAAGGTTGGTGGTGGTCTATTGTTATCGGCCCTTGAGGTTGCTGATGATTGATCAACACTGCCTCCTGCCATAGTGATGGATGATTATGAATCAAAGGTTGGAGAAAAATGTATATGGTGAGGCCGCTAATCAAGAAGGTGGCAGCTTGTACAAGAACAAGCAAGGGTACCAGGAAAAAACTCAGTGGTTCTTGTTTCTTTTAAAGATTCAAGAACTGCTGAGGTACACGGTGGGTAACAACCAGATGACGAGATCAATGATCTCTGATGGTCAGGAAACGAACTGCTGCAGCCGCTGCGAACTTGATTCCAGCAAGGCACGACATGGTTCAGAACTAATAAGAACAATCGATACACGATCAGAAAGGGATGATCTTCGATGATGAAAACACCTCTGAGGAGACTTAACACATCATTCTTTCCTTCTGAATCGGAAACAGATGATTATAGATTGCCGTTTAGCTATTTTGGCTCTGATACCATGTAATATTTGTAGACAATTGATGTAATATTGTTGATAACTTGTAATTGTATTGAATAGAACTGAATAGAATCTAATGTACATAAGTATCGCTATATATATAGCGATAAGAACGGTTATGTGGGCTAAAAAAGGAGGCCCATTACATAGATAGTACAAGCCCATATGTTAACACAAACATATGATTGGTTTGTATGAGAAATTGTCCATATGTTAATAGAGAGAAAAACACAAGATATATGGAAAATCTAAGTTAATTAGAAAGAAAATTAATGGTAAATAGTAATAATATTAGTTACTTCATTTGATTACTGAATAAAGTCAATTAAATTATATATATATATATATAAAATAAGATATAGAAATACAACTTTTAAATAACAATAATTCAGAGCAATTAAAGAAAGCGTATCAAACATATATAAAAGCAAATAATCTTACAAAATCAGATCCTCCTCTAGCTACTTGTGTTAACTCCATAATTTTAATCATATGCAAGAATCATGTAACAACCCGGAAATTCTGAGCCAGTTTAAAAATTTTATTTTGGTTAATTTAACGAATTTTGAATATTTAAAATGAATTATTTTAAATAATAACGACGGAAAATTTATTTTCGACGAAGTTAAAACGAATAAATTTATTTTAATTATATAACGAGCCTGAAATGGCCCTGTAGTTCGAAAATTCGATTTCAAATTTGAAATGAATATACAGAAATCGTTTTAAGTCGGAATCGGACGAAACAAGAAATATCTGAATCTGTTTAATCATATCTTTCTAACGAAGCCAAGAAACTGAGATTTCACTTTAAAAGTTGAGAGATATATCTAGTTTAAAAATCAGAAAAGTTGTTGCGGAATTTATATATAGTTTAATATATATAAAGGCCTTGAAAATAACCGTTTTGCAAACAACCTCAGATTTCGACGAAACCACTTTTGTTGGATCCGGGATGTCAAGTTATTTCTAGGGTTCAAAATTCATAATTTTCTGAATTAGTATGTGAGCGTGGCGAAGTTAAACGTGTTTTAACAGTTTCAATTAAATTCGGGTCGACCAGAAAATGACCATTTTTCAAACGGTCTCAGAATTTGACGAAATTAGTTTTGTTAGGACCGTATCGTCAATACGAAGCTAGAAATAATTTTTCTGGAATTTTTCGAGTTAGTATGTGGCCCCGGTAATTAGAAATGTGCGTTCAAATTGAATATATACTGATTTATGTTTTAAATCAACGGAAACTGATTGTAACGATCAAATTGGCCAACGATACATATCCCATTGTGTTCGGAATGAGGGTAATACGCTAGGGATGACAGTCTTTGGGTCTCGTTTCGAGGTCAAATAAAAAGTCAATTTTTTAGAAATTAAAATAAATAAATATATTTATATATATTATTATTACACCCTCCCTGTTATAATTCTCTTCAAGATCAATCGAGCCCTAAATCAAAAAATGGCGATGGCCATCGCCATCGACCACCTTCCTTCCTCCGCCGCCAGAGGCGTCGGACCTCGCCCCCCTTCGCCTCCGATCTCGCACCCTTCCCCTGGCTTCTCTTACCTCGCGCGCTCTTTCTCCTCTACACCCCCTCCCGTTGATCAACGCGCGTCGAGCCTCGGGCGCGACGCTGCCCGCATCCGCCTTCCACTGATGAGCTCCGCCCCTCTTCCCTTCCAATCGAAGCGCGATCATCTTCAGTGAGCTCCACCGTGGTCTGCTTCTGCCCTCCCCTCAAAATGGCAACGCCGAGATCTGCTGCGAAGCCTCCGCCCTCACCAAGCTCCTGCGCAGCACCCACCGGGATGAAGGCGACAACAAACTCCGACCGAGAGGGATGCGGAACCTCCTCCGAGCCATGCGATGTAAGTTTTAATTTCTCCTTTGAGGTTGATCTTTGCTCGTCGATAAAAATACGATTTTTAACACAATAAAAATCTGATCTTTATCATATGAAAGCGAAGAGCGAAAATAAAATAAAAAGATGGGGATCTCAAAATAGTCCACACAAGAAGCTTAGATTTTTAAATAGAGAAAGGCGATATTTTTAAATAGAGAAAGACGATATTTTTAAATAGAGAAAGACGATATTTTTATATAAAAGAAAGATGATATTTTTATATAGACAAAGATATGATTGTTACATAGGCAAAGATGTGATTTTTAATAGAATAGCTTCAAAGTAAAAATATGATTTTATCGAAGTAAAAATACGATTTTTAGAGAAATTAAAAGATTTGATTTTTTAATGGTATAAAAACTAGATTTTTATATATAATATAGAAAAGTTAAAAATATAATTTTTATACTAGTGGCATATTAAAAATATGATTTTTATATAGTATAGATAATAAAAATATAATTTTTATATGATGTAGAGATTAAAAATACGATTTTTATAGAAGTGGCGAAATAAAAATATAATTTTTAGTGAAGATAAAAATTCGATTTTTATATACATGAAAGATATGATCTTTATTTGTTTTAAAAATATGGTTTTCATATGCTTAGCACAATAAAAATTCGATTTTTATCTATGTAGGGTAGCGATAAAAATGTATAGAGCGATGTATAAATATAATTTTTATAACGAAGTGAAGATGAAAATTCAATTGTTATAACGAAGTGAAAATAAAAATTCGATTTTTATATATGTAGCGAATTAAAAATGTGATTTTTATACACTAGAGAATATAAAAATGTGATTTTTATATATGTAGTGAATGCGGACGACGAAAGTGACAAAAGGGCGAGATCGACGAAGATTTCCTACATTTGAAGAGTCGTGGAGTTGGAATAGCTTGGGTGAGAACTCCTCACCTTTTAATTTTCATTTTCTAGTTATATTATTATATATACTAGGATGCAGACGGTGTTTAGTAGCACCCGACACCCGTCGTCCACAGATCATGGACGGCTTGTTTGTTTGTTTGTTTGATATTGATGGGTAGTTGATTGTGTGATGTGGAATGAAATAAAATATTCATATAGTTAAAAATATTTTATAGTTGAAAATATAAATTTTAACGTGTATATAAAATGAAATGAATATTTATAAACAAATCGGATGATTTGTTTATATACACACATTTAACTGATATTAATTGGGATGATAAATTTTACACATCGCCCAACTACACAAATAAAATATGTGTTTGATTGTTTGAAACCCCACACGGGTATTGGGATGATATATGGCATACACTAGTCCCAATATTTAGTTGTATGTCGATCGATTGATTGACAGACTGATAGTATTTGATGCTTATATAGTGTAGTGCACTTTGGATGATGGTTGATTATTTATCGTTGCTATTATATACATGTGTTGTATGGAATCCATATAATTAACATTATATGGTAATTGATTGGGCCTCATTCCAATTGGGAAAATAAAGAATATTATAAATTATAGGTTCATGTGTTGACCGTACTCATTCGTTGAGATTAGTCATGTGTTGAACGAAATATTTTAACAATAAAGTTTACATCTTTATCATATATAAAATTAGAAACTAACTGGAAAATAGATAAGATGAGTGGTCTCCTGGATATTGATCTGATGTTGGTTTCGGCCTTCGGGGTTAATATTTAGGGGATCGTTCTCTTACTAATTTACGGTTGGAGTCTGATTTGAAATTAAACGATAGAAATCATGATTTTATAAAATATATTGAATAACAAAAATAATCACATGTGGACAGTACTCATTCGTTGAGATTAGTCATGTGTTGAAATATATATTCATTTGTTGAATAGAATAAATATTCATTTGTTGAATAAAATAACAAGGTTATTGAAAAATATAAAGCCGTTTTGATTAGAGATGCGCTATTTTGACGCGAACGATATTTATATCGACTGTATTCGTTTCTATAATGAATATTGAAAAGAGATTTAAAATCGAATATTTAGAAAATACGAATTCAAATTGAATCGAATATTTAGAAAATACGAATTCGAATTGAATTGAATATAAAACGAATTCGAATTGAATTGAATATAAAACGAATTGGATTTGAATTGAATATAAAACGAATTCGAATTGAATTGAATATAAAACAAATTCGAATTGAATTGAATATAAATTCGAATTGAATTGAATATAAAATGAATTCGAATTCAATTGAAAACAAATAGAATCAAAATCGACTTGAAATGAATTCAAATTGAATTGAAATTTGAATTCAATTGAAATGAATTTAAAACGAATTTATAAGGGGAAATTCAATTTTGATTTGAATCTGAAATGGAGGTTGAAATTGTTTTAAAACGAATTTAAAATGATTTATAAAATTCATTTTAAAAAGGGAATCGACGAAATATATATTATATATATAATATAATGGCCTGAATAGAACGCGCCGCGCTGCGGCAGTTCGTGAATTTCGACCATTGACTTCGAATTGACATTGCGGGAGATCCGACCGTCGGATTCTCCTGAAATCGGAACCGTTGGGTTCGTATCGAAAAGAGCTTTCCAATGAATCTGAGAAATTAGGAATCTAACGGTTGGATTTGGAGATACGTCCAAATCAATTTCAGAAAAGGTCGCTGGAAGTGCAGTTCGATGGCCGTTGATGGACATCGACTGTACGGGCCTTGATAAAATTATTAAAAATATCAATAATTTGTGTAAAATCAAAATAAATGATTTGGAAAGAACCGGGATGAAAAATACCGTATTTGAAAAGATAAAAATGTATTTTTATCAAATTGGATTTAAAATGGTTTTAAAAATAACCAGAATTTCCAATATATGAATTGGAATGGATTTGAATCGAAATTATCTTCGGAATATTTCGATGATTGGATTCGAGATTATAAGAATATTGATATGGAAATTTGGAAGATATATTTTATATCGTTATTTCCAAAGCGATATTTGTTGGTTTCAGAATTTGATATTGAATATAAGCCGATATATTTTCTATTCAGGGCCTTGTATTTAATATCAAATGAGATTTGGGTTTGTTGTGATTGGTGTCTTCATCAACACTGTTCTTGAACCCAGTTGAGAAAAGATTAAATCTTTTTATTTAGATTTAATGAAGTATACCAAATAATTAATATATTTAATTGGAATTGAATTAGAATTGATTTGTGGGTTTATCGTGAATTGTGTTTCAAATGACATTAGTTCTTTAACCCAGTAAAAAGAGTTTTAATGAATCTTTAATTAGATTGAAACGTGAATTGATAATATAAATTATCAAATATAGGAAATGGTCGAAAATGGAGTATCGCCAGTTTTGCTCCGAGCGATAGTTAAATCTTTAATTAGATTTGAACGTGAAATGGTAATTAAATTTACCGATAACACCGTGGTGTTAGTTAGGGGGTAATAACAGTTTTGCTCCATGGGATGAATAGGTTGGGATTGGGAAATAAAATAAATAATTACTTCGGTGTGGTTCGCTAATCTCGACTAGCTGGAAAACCATAATTTGGTTTGATATGACATCCAATGGAAGATTAAAGAATAAATTTTAAAGAATTTATCTTTGATAAAACTAATGGGAACCTTTCCCTAAGAATGTGAAATTTAGAAACTAGCTGTAGGTTAGTTAAGAAGAATGGTTTCCTGGGTATTGATCTGATGTTGGTTTCGGCCTTCGGGGTTAATATTTGGGAAATTGTTCTCTTGCTAATTTACGATTAGTGATTGTTGAATTGTAATGAGGCGTATGTTGTGTTTGTGTAACATTTATTTATTATATACGCGGGTTATTCGGAAAGGCCGGGTTTATACCCATTCTGAATAACCGATTCGACGATAAGTCGAAGAAGAAGATGGTGGTTGAAGACCGGAAGTCTTCACATCATTTGGGTGATTACTGATGATATTGATTGGGTTGTACACCCAAGATGAGGGAATCAGTTGGTGATCGTCCAGACGTACTTGGAGATCGATGGATATGCGAGGAAAGTGCCTCCGGTTTCGTTCAGACCCAGAACGAACATGTAAATGGACTGTGTGTCTGACATTGGATTTTATTCTGTGTTGATTGATCTCTGTTAAATATACATCTGTTTGGCGGCGGAGAATTTATTCTTTTGCTTAACGCCCTTCTCTGAGACGTACGTGCTCAGGGGTAGTATATCGATGGACATCAGTCGCATGGCATGAATTGCCAGTGTGGCATGCTTAAGTGGAAAATGATCAAGGCCTTTGTTGAAAAGCAAGGTCTTGTGGTTGATGATCAAAGCACGGCCTACGTGGTCTAGCTTTCTGTATAACGTGAATTCGCGAGCCTCACACCTCGGTATGAGTCAAAAATGGGATACAGACCGTTGGGAGAACACGACGTTTCTTTCTAGTTATGGGTGGTGTCAGTGCTTAAACTGGCTGACATTTATATATACTTTTCACCTTTGTGGTTTTTGGATGCGAGGCGCCTCGATTATAGGTCTGTAAGGACCGAGAAACGTGTGTTCAGGAATAACTAATCCTCAAACGTAAGGGAGGACCGGCCCAACCGATCCAAGGGTTACCCAAAGTGTGTAGTCCTGAGACATTTGCTAGAGTGTCTCGAAGCGGAGAGGAGCTTTCCCCTTGCCTCGACTCATGATGGAAATCCAATTTCCAATACGAGATATTTCGGTTTTAATTGTAGAACCTAGTATGGCGACATAGTGGTATGGGACATTCATGCCGCATATGATTGATATTTATGATTGAAATTGTTTTTGACACTATGCACTTATAATAGTATCAAATGATTTGTTTTAAACGTACCAAGCATGTTTGGCTATTATAAGGGAAAACCCTATCCTCCGGCTTGCGTTGCATTGTGTGATGGGACCTGGGTCTTATAATAGCTTCATTTTTCGATAAAGCATTGCGTTGTTTATCCTAAGCACTGGTATTCTTGGGAGGAAACCCGTTCCATGTTATACGGCGTGGTCCCTTGAATTACTCTCTTTTAAAGTAAAGTTTTGAATAACCGTTTTAGTTCTCACACCAGTCACATGACTGACCTGGAGTTTATTGTTTTAACCTAAACTCCGGGTGCCCCTATTTTCGACACGGGCAGCTAGTAGTTTTGGTTTTGCAGATTTATATTCACAGGATCCTGATTTACAGCTGGAACGATGCTCGGAAAGCTCTGTATCCGTGTATTACTTTCAGTTGTGTTTTGTATTGTTTTTCCGTTGCTATGTAATTTATTGTAATCTTTGATATTTATCGAATGTATAATATTTATTTATACTCTATATATTCTTGTATCTGATGGAATTGTTGTAATTAACAATGAAATGTTCTTCTGTTTGCGTTCTATTTTGTCGTGTTCTCAAGGTAATCCGTTCTTTCCTTCACGGGGAAGTTACGAGCTATCACAGTTGGTATCAGAGCTTTGGTTTACAGAGCTCGAGAACAAGACACATTAGAACTAAATGAAAGAATTTATCAGAAATTGGATTAGTAATATCCAATGAGAATAACTCGTTAGAGTTGGGATCAGTAGTATCCTAGAACGGGTCGAAAGAGTATATTTTTCAAATAAAAATGAAAACCAGTTTTGTTTTGAAAATTTAAACCATTTTATACGTATTTGAATATTTATTTTATTTGTATTGATTTGGACAATCCAATATATAAAGATTTTGCATATACGCCTTGCAAACGTATATTCGAAGTTTTAATAAACTGGATAGATATTGAATCACACTCTAGTCGCCCGGAAATGATTCTGATGATTGAGTACTCATCATCAGAGTTTATGTTCGAGTTTCGAAAGTGTGATATCTATATATTTCCATCAGACTGGTGTGAGAACCAAAACTAGATAGGATTATTTGTTGTGATTTGACATCAAAACATGATCTTCTGTATATATATCAAAATTATGAATTTGAAACGTTAGGTCAATAATTGATTGATGGTTGTGTTGTTTGATTTTTGGTTGATTAATTTAAATTTTAAACCATTATGCCAAATTGAACCGAATATTGAACTGTATTGAAAAAATGATTACATTTGCATACATGTACATGCATATATAATTGAACAGGTCATAGCAAGGAGGCTAAAGAAGAGGAATAAAATTGTTTGCCCGACAAATAGGTATACATTTACTAATTTGTTTGGGTGATGATGATTTTATGAGCCGATTGGGTAGCCACTTGGCTTTTTCTTTTTCTTTTGGACTTGTGAGGGCCATGGGAGGCTATTTGAAATATCCCGAAGCTCCCGGTGCAGGGGAGGTTATGGCGAAATTTTTCGAAAATTTAGGGTGTTAGCCAAATTTTTGAAAAATTTGAAAGTTTTTAGAAACTGAAAAGCTGAAGAACTTAAGCCGTAATGAAAATAATGGAAGTTGAGTTGATTAATAAACAACTTTCAGCTTCGTTCCTTTTCGAGGACGAAAATATTTTAAGTGGGGGAGAGTGTAACAACCCGGAAATTCTGAGCCAGTTTAAAATTTTTATTTTGGTTAATTTAACGAATTTTGAATATTTAAAATGAATTATTTTAAATAATAACGACGGAAAATTTATTTTCGACGAAGTTAAAACAAATAAATTTATTTTAATTATATAACGAGCCTGAAATGGTCCTGCAGTTCGAAAATTCGATTTCAAATTTCAAATGAATATACAGAATTCGTTTTAAGTCGGAATCGGACGAAACAAGAAATATCTGAATCTGTTTAATCATATCTTTCTAACGAAGCCAAGAAACTGAGATTTCACTTTAAAAGTTGAGAGATATATCCAGTTTAAAAATCCGAAAAGTCGCTGTTGAATTTATATATAATTTAATATATATAAAGGCCTTGAAAATAGCCGTTTTGCAAACAACCTCGGATTTCAAAGAAACGACTTTTGTTGGATCCGGGATGTCAAGTTATTGCTAGGCTTCAAAATTCATAATTTTCTGAATCAGTATGTGAGCGTGGCGAAGTTAAACGTGTTTTAACAGTTTCAATTAAATTCGGGTCGACCAGAAAATGACCATTTTTCAAACGGTCTCAGAATTTGATGAAATTAGTTTTGTTAGGACCGTATCGTCAATACGAAGTTAGAAATAATTTTTCTGGAATTTTTCGAGTTAGTATGTGGCCTCGGTAATTAGAAATGTACGTTCAAATTGAATATATACTGATTTATGTTTTAAAATCAACGGAAACTGATTATAACGATCATATCGGCCAACGATACATATCCCATTGTGTTCGGAATGGGGGTAATACGCTACGGACGACAGTCTTTGGGTCTCGTTTCGAGGTCAAATAAAAAGTCAACTTTTTTAGAAATTAAAATAAATAAATAAATTTATATATATTATTATTACACACCCTTGTTATAATTCTGTTCAAGATCGATCGAGCCCTAAGTCAGAAAATGGCGATGGCCATCGCCATCAACCGCCTTCCTTCCTCCGCCTCCAGAGGAGTCAGACCTCGTCCCCCCCTTCGCCTCCGATCTCGCACCCTCCCCCTAGCTTCTCTTACCTCGCGCGCTCTTTCTCCTCTACACCCCCTCCCGTTGATCAACGCGCATCGAGCCTCGGGCGCGACGCTCCCCGCCTCCGCCTTCCACTGATGAGGTCCGCCCATATTCCCTCCCAATCGAAGCGCGAGCATCTTCAGCGAGCTCCACCGTGGTTTGCTTCTGCCCTCCCCTCAAAATGGCAACGCCGAGATCTGCTGCAAAGCCTCTGCCCTCACCAAGCTCCTGCGCAGCACCCACCGGGATGAAGGCGACAACAAACTCCGACCGAGAGGGATGCAGAACCTCCTCCGAGCCCTGCGATGTAAGTTTTAATTTCTCCTTTGAGGTTGATCTTTGCTCGTCGATAAAAATACGATTTTTAACACAATAAAAATCTGATCTTTATTATATGAAAGCGAAGAGCGAAAATAAAATAAAAAGATGGGGATCTCAAAATAGTCCACACAAGAAGCTTAGATTTTTAAATAGAGAAAGACGATATTTTTAAATAGAGAAAGACGATATTTTTAAATAGAAAAAGAAGATATTTTTATATAGAAGAAAGACGATATTTTTATATAGACAAAGATATGATTGTTACATAGGCAAAGAAGTGATTTTTAATAAAATAGCTTAAAAGTAAAAATATGATTTTTATCGAAGTAAAAATACGATTTTTAGATAAATTAAAAGATTTGATTTTTAATGGTATAAAAACTAGATTTCTATATATAATATAGAAAAGTTAAAAATATAATTTTTAAACTAGTGGCATATTAAAAATATGATTTTTATATAGTATAGATAATAAAAATATAATTTTTATATGATGTAGAGATTAAAAATACGATTTTTATAGAAGTGGCGAAATAAAAATATAATTTTTAGTGAAGATAAAAATTCGATTTTTATATACATGAAAGAATATACATGAAAGATATGATCTTTATTTGTTTTAAAAATATGGTTTTCATATGCTTAGCACAATAAAAATTTGATTTTTATCTACGTAGGGTAGCGATAAAAATGTATAGAGCGATGTAGAAATATAATTTTTATAACGAAGTGAAGATGAAAATTCAATTGTTATAACGAAGTGAAAATAAAAATTCGATTTTTATATATGTAGCAAATTAAAAATATGATTTTTATACACTAGAGAATATAAAAATGTGATTTTTATATATGTAGTGAATGCGGACGACGAAAGTGACAAAAGGGCGAGATCGTCGAAGATTTCCTACATTTGAAGTGTCGTGGAGTTGGAATAGCTTGGGTGAGAACTCCTCACCTTTTAATTTTCTTTTTCTAGTTATATTATTATATATACTAGGATGCAGACGGTGTTTAGTAACACCCGACACCCGTCGTCCACAGACCATGGACGGCTTGTTTGTTTGTTTGATATTGATGGGTAGTTGATTGTGTGATGTGGAATGAAATAAAATATTCATATTGTTAAAAATATTTTATAGTTGAAAATATAATTTTTAACGTGTATATAAAATGAAATGGATATTTATAAACAAATCGGATGATTTGTTTATATACACACATTTAACTGATATTAATTGGGACGATAAATTTTACACATCGCCCAACTGCACAAATAAAATCTGTGTTTAATTGTTTGAAACCCCACACGGGTATTGGGATGATATATGGCACACACTATTCCCAATATTTAGTTGTATGTCGATCGATTGATTGACAGACTGATATAAGCGTTAGATAATTATATTTGATGCTTATACAGTGTAGTGCACTTTGGATGATGGTTGATTATTTATCGTTGCTATTATATACATGTGTTGTATGGAATCCATATAATTAACATTATATGGTAATTGATTGGGCCTCATTCCAATGGGGAAAATAAAGAATATTATAAAATATAGGTTCATGTGTTGACTGTACTCATTCGTTGAGATTAGTCATGTGTTGACCGATATATTTTAACAATAAAGTTGACATCTTTATCATATATAAAATTAGAAACTAACTGGAAGATAGATAAGATGAGTGGTCTCCTGGATATTGATCTGATGTTGGTTTCGGCCTTCGGGGTTAATATTTAGGGGATCGTTCTCTTACTAATTTACGGTTGGAGTCTTTAGAAATTAAACAATAGAAATCATGATTTTATAAAATATATTGAATAACAAAAATAATCACATGTGGACAGTACTCATTCGTTGAGATTAGTCATGTGTTGAAATATATGTTCATTTGTTGAATAGAATAAATATTCATTTGTTGAATAAAATAGCAAGGTTATTGAAAAATATAAAGCCGTGTTGATTAGAGATGCGCTATTTTGACGCGAACGATATTTATATCGACTGTATTCGTTTCTATAATGAATATTGAAAAGAGATTTAAAAATCGAATATTTAGAAAATATGAATTCAAATTGAATCGAATATTTAGAAAATACGAATTCGAATTGAATTGAATATAAAACGAATTCGAATTGAATTGGATATAAAACGAATTCGAATTGAATTGAATATAAAACGAATTCGAATTGAATTGAATATAAAACGAATTCGAATTGAATATAAAACAAATTCGAATTGAATTGAATATAAATATGAATTCGAATTGAATTGAATATAAAACGAATTCGAATTCAATTGAAAACAAATAGAATCAAAATCTACTTGAAATGAATTCAAATTGAATTGAAATTTGAATTGAAATGAATTTAAAACAAAATTTATAGGGGGAAATTCAATTTTGATTTGAATCTGAAATGGTGGTTGAAATTGTTTTGAAACGAATTTAAAATGATTTATAAAATTCGTTTTAAAAAGGGAATCGACGAAATATATATTATATATATAATATAATGGCCTGAATAGAACGCGCCACGCTGCGGCAGTTCGTGAATTTCGACCATTGACTTCGAATTGACGTTGCAGGAGATCCGACCGTCGGATTCTCCTGAAATCGGAACCGTTGGCTTCGTATCGAAAAGAGCTTTCCAATGAATCTAAGAAATTAGGAATCCAACGGTTGGATTTGGAGATACATCCAAATCAATTTCAGAAAAGGTCGCTGTAAGTGCAGTTCGATGGCCGTTGATGGAAATCGACTGTACGGGCCTTGATAAAATTATTAAAAATATCAATAATTTGTGTAAAATCAAAATAAATGATTTGGAAAGAATCGGGATGAAAAATCCTGTATTTGAAAAGATAAAAATGTATTTTTATCAAATTGGATTTGAAATGGTTTTAAAAATAACTAGAATTTCCAAGATATGAATTGGAATGGATTTGAATCGAAATTATCTTTGGAATATTTCGATGATTGGATTCGGGATTATACGAATATTGATATGGAAATTTGGAAGATATATTTTATATCGTTATTTCCAAAGCGATATTTGTTGGTTTCAGAATTTGATATTGAATATAAGCCGATATATTTTCTATTCAGGGCCTTGTATTAAATATCAAATGAGATTTGGGTTTGTTGTGAATGGTGTCTTCATCAACACTGTTCTTGAACCCAGTTGAGAAAAGATTAAATCTTTTTATTTAGATTTAATGAAGTATACCAATTAATTAATATATTTAATTGGAATTGAATTAGAATTGATTTGTGGGTTTATCGTGAACTGTGTTTCAAATGACATTAGTTCTTTAACCCAGTAAAAAGAGTTTTAATGAATCTTTAATTAGATTGAAACGTGAATTGATAATATAAATTATCAAATATAGGAAATGATCGAAAATGGAGTATCGCCAGTTTTGCTTTGAGCGATAGTTAAATCTTTAATTAGATTTGAACGTGAAATGGTAATTAAATTTACCGATAACACCGTGGTGTTAGTTAGGGGCTAATAACAGTTTTGCTCCATGGGATGAATAGGTTGGGATTGGGAAATAAAATAAATAATTACTTCGGTGTGGTTCGCTAATCTCGACTAGCTGGAAAACCATAATTTGGTTTGATATGACATCCAATGGAAGATTAAAGAATAAATTTTAAAGAATTTATCTTTGATAAAACTAATGGGAACCTTTCCCTAAGAATGTGAAATTTAGAAACTAGCTGTAGGTTAGTTAAGAAGAATGGTTTCCTGGGTATTGATCTGATGTTGGTTTCGGCCTTCGGGGTTAATATTTGGGAAATTGTTCTCTTGCTAATTTACGATTAGTGACTGCTGAATTGAAATGAGGCGTATGTTGTGTTTGTGTAACATTTATTTATTATATACGCGGGTTATTCGGAAAGGCCGAGTTTATACCCATTCTGAATAACCGATTCGACGATAAGTCAAAGAAGAAGATGGTGGTTGAAGACCGGAAGTCTTCACATCGTTTGGGTGATTACTGATGATCTTGATTGGGTTGTACACCCAAGATGAGGGAATCAGTTGGTGATCGTCCAGACGTACTTGGAGATCGATGGATATGCGAGGAAAGTGCCTCCGGTTTCGTTCAGACCCAGAACGAACTTGTAAATGGACTGTGTGTCTGACATTGGATTTTATTCTTTGTTGATTGATCTCTGTTAAATATACATCTGTTTGGTGGCGGAGAATTTATTCTTTTGCTTAACGCCCTTCTCTGAGACGTACGAGCTCAGGGATTGTATATCGATGGACATCAGTCGCATGGCATGAATTGCCAGTGTGGCATGCTTAAGTGGAAAATGATCAAGGCCTTTGTTGAAAAGAAAGGTCTTGTGGTTGATGATCAAAGCACGGCCTACGTGGTCTAGCTTTGTGTATAACGTGAATTCGCGAGCCTCACACCTCGGTATGAGTCAAAAACGGGATACGGACCATTGGGAGAACACGACGTTTCTTTCTAGTTATGGGTGGTGTCAGTGCTTAAACTGGCTGACATTTATATATACTTTTCACCTTTGTGGTTGTTGGATGCGAGGCGCCTCGATTATAGGTCTGTAAGGACCGGGAAACGTGCGTTCAGGAATAACTAATCCTCAAACGTAAGGGAGGACCGGCCCAACCGATCCAAGGGTTGCCCAAAGTGTGTAGTCCTGAGACATTTGCTAGAGTGTCTCGAAGCGGAGAGGAGCATGCCCCTTGCCTCGACTCATGATGGAAATCCAATTTCCAATACGAGATATTTCGGTTTTAATTGTAGAACCTAGTATGGCGACATAGTGGTATGGGACATTCATGCCGCATATGATTGATATTTATGATTGAAATTGTTTTTGACACTATGCACTTATAATAGTATCAAATGATTTGTTTTAAACGTACCAAGCATGTTTGGCTATTATAAGGGAAAACCCTATCCTCCGGCTTTCGTTGCATTGTGTGATGGGACCTGGGTCTTATAATAGCTTCATTTTTCGATAAAGCATTGCGTTGTTTATCCTAAACACTGGTATTCTTGGGAGGAAACCCGTTCCGTGTTATACGGCGTGGTCTCTTGAATTACACTCTTTTAAAGTAAAGTTTTGAATAACCGTTTTAGTTCTTACACCTGTCACATGACTGACCTGGAGTTTATTGTTTTAACCTAAACTCTGGGTGCCCCTATTTTCGACACGGGCAGCTAGTAGTTTTGGTTTTGCAGATTTATATTCACATGATCCTGATTTACAGCTGGAACGATGCTCGGAAAGCTCTGTATCCGTGTACTACTTTCAGTTGTGTTTTGTATTGTTTTTCCGATGCTATGTAATTTATTGTAATCTCTGATATTTATCGAATGTATAATATTCGTTTATACTCTGTATATTCTTGTATCTGATGGAATTGTTGTAATTAACAATGAAATGTTCTTCTGTTTGCGTTCTATTTTGTCGTGTTCTCAAGGTAATCCGTTCTTTCCTTCACGAGGAAGTTAAGGGCTATCACAAATCACTACTAAAATACTTATTAACATGTTATAACATCTTCATGCATAATTTATCCTTAAGAAATATTTACTTTATACAGTAGCAAATTCATTAATAATAACAAACATGAAAAATTAACCCTTATATAAAGAGTTCTGCATGGTAAAAGGAATAAACCTATGGGAAAAAATCTTAGCTTAAAACCGTAATGACCTGGTTTTTTTTGCACATTGCTTGTTCATAAATGGAAATGAAGAACAATGAATTGGTTATATCAAATAGCTCAATTATAAAAGCATACAATTGTAGCATATATTGACTATTGATCTATGCACGTCTTAATCATGTGAAAAAAACAATAAAACGTCAAAACTTCAATAAGATCCATGTTAACAAGTCACTCTCTATCATTCAAGGCGAATATCTGATTCTCGGTAATAATCGATAGAAATTACAACCTTTTAAGTTAATATGAATACTAAAGTTACTTTAGATTTTATAGTCTACCGACAGCTATTGATTATGTTTGTATATGTTTTATAAATTTATATATAAATTAATCGATAGTTCATTTGGATTTCTATAATTCACTTGAAGTGCC
Source organism: Allium sativum (assembly GCA_030737875.1). NCBI lineage: Eukaryota > Viridiplantae > Streptophyta > Magnoliopsida > Asparagales > Amaryllidaceae > Allium > Allium sativum. The sequence continues at coordinate 214,335,045 of CM060927.1, read as the reverse complement.
CAAACATGCAATAAGAAACACTAAATTTCAGATAAAAATAAAGAAAGTTACATGCATTTTTAGTTTTAAAGAAAGCACATAGGGAAAACTATTTGCATATATACTAATAAATGTTAGAACTTGAGGAAAGCTTGTGTATACATAGTAGCGAGTAAATATTGCATTTGGCTCTCCTACTAACACATAAAAGTGATGATATCAAATCTTTTGCATGCAAAAACTATGAATAAAAAGCTTAAACTAAAATATTTAAAAGCCAAAAATTATCCTAAAGAAAATCAGGTGATATTGCATTCGGCTCACCTGTTAACACCTAAAAGTGATGATACTAAATTTTTTGCATGCAAAAACTATTAAAATATATAGGAAGCTTGAACTAAAATATTTAAAAGCCATAAATTATCCTAAAGAAATTTGGCTATAAATTCAGTTTATACTACTTCTATTCAGAAGATTCACGGATAAGTTACAAATAAATGATCATTATCAAAATACATATTATATTTACTGTAGGTTAATATTAATTATTTCCATCTACCTAAATAATTAGGGTTGTATGAAAAGACATTACGAACAATTAATTATTCTTTTTTAGTATATTAGTTATACATCATGATCAATTTTGAATATGCTTCAAATAACATTCATCACACTTAACAAGGAATCAATCTAGAAAAAGAAACTTTTAGAATTTGAATGAATAATACATTTTAAAAAGGCTGGAACAATCGTGATAATGTACCCTTTTGTAAACAAATGAACAACTAATATTATTTAATAAGTTAGATATAATATAATTGGGAAAATAATTTTTTTTACCATATGCACAAAATATACAATATTACCTTCATAATCATATAGGTTCTCATTTCTCAATGTATAATGATCTACATAGAAACACAATATGACCTAAGTTATTATCCAATATTCAAAGTTCTCCTTATTATTCAATTCTTAGATCCAACAAAAAAACTCAAAAAACTATTTTATAACATTTGATTAAACAAAGTTTTATCATCTAAATAGGCCAGTTTGAGTACATCCTTCGACAGCCTTCATTAGTAAATATCTGAATAAAGATATTATCCATTAGCATGCAAATTTTATAATTTGCTGTGATAACAGTGCAATACTCAAATTCTTTACATGCTTCAAAAATCATTTCACGTGTGGTGCAACCTATAATTTTTTTTGTCCAACACTCCAATTTTCAGTATTTTTCATACTTGATAATTTTAGTTTCTTTTCATTGGCCATATCAATTTCAAAGTAGCCACTTCTCCAGTACCTACCATATTGTGGCATCGGTATGTTTATTGAATTGTTACATCTAATAGGACATCAAACAGTGTGTAGGATCGTTAGGATTAATGTTATGCCTCAAACTTAAATCATTTCCAATGTCAGTTATCTTATATATGAAATATCAATATTGTACATAAAAATATCCAAATATAAATAGGAAAAATAATACAATTTAATCTTGTATAGTCTAAGTAGGAAGGAAACCAATAACAAGTAGAAATGGTAAAAGGAATGCACCTTCATGCACATTGAAAGCTTGTAAAATATAAATATGACCTATTTTAATATTTTAAATTCAGATCAAAAAATGTAAGAGCGTCACTGCAAATGTAGGTGTAAAGAAAAAAAAGCTCCAAAAGTAAGCTCTTTAACTGTGAAAAATCCTTGATTATGATTAAAACCTATCAATACTATAAACCTATAAATAAATCTAACAATAGGACAAAAGCCTCCTGCCACAAAATTACTCTTCATTAGAGCCACAAAAAATCGATGTAAGGAGAAAGCTAAAAAAAATCATAAAAAGTAAAGTTGACAACCCTACAAACAACGGAAAACATGTAGACCAAAAACACGCGGATAACGATCAACCGAAGAAACGCTAAGCTCAAAATCTAAAAACATAACAGGAAGAGGAGAATAAATAGATACCTCGGAGATAAAAAGAGACGAAGGAAGGGCAAAATCCACCTTGCAATTGGAGAAGCAGACAGAGGAAGGAAGTAATCCATCAAAGGATGGATGAGAGAAATGTCGAGGAGAAGGCAGCAGAGAGCCACCATAGATGAACTGTCATCCCTAATTTTTTTTTCACGCTTTCCGCTTTCTAAAATTGGAAGAGCAATTGAATACTGAGATGAGGCAAAGAGCAAAAGTGAGAGTCACAGAAAAGAGTGTTTGTATACTGAGATCTTTTGCGTCCGTCTTTAATCAAGAAGACGCAAATGATTAATTTTATGGCGTGTTTGCATTATACAATAAATAGACGCAAATAGTTATACTAATTTTCACTTCTACCCTACCACATCGGTTCGTAGACAACAACTGATGCAAATGTTGAAGTAATATTTGTTTTCCCTTATTTGCATATATTTTCAGTTAGAAACAGATGCAATTGTACTATTTGCATCTATTGTTTATAAAAAATATGCAAATGAAGAGATGCAAAAGTCAAGTTCTGTACGAGTTTCTATTTCGTGGAGTTATTTTGAGTATTTTAACTTATCCATTTCCTTCATTAGATAATGTTAAGTGAATCTACGCGGAAAGTAGTTTTGTGGTAGGTTTCTTTTATTATCGGTAATTCTGTGTTGGGAAAGGTGGTGATGTGGAAATCTCCAATAATACCAGCAGCGTCTACAACATGAGATTGAGAATTTTTCTACTATGATACAACTAGTCAAAAATTGGTGAAATGGTTCTAGATTCAGCCATAGAGAAAGACTTCTTGTTCTTTATAGAAAATGTTTGGGAGTTCCATTGTTGTTGTCTTTGTTATTTTCTCTTTTTAGCATTTAATTCTTTGCTTTAAGGTGGTACATGCTTATAACTGTTAGTGTTTGTTGTCCTTGTTAAATCTTACGATGACATTATGAGATGTCTATCTTTTGGAAAGACCGTGTATGTCATTCGCGCTTATTTATAATTTGAGTTGGAAATGAAATCTCATTTTTCTTATCTAATTGGCAGTTATTTTAGGGCTAGAAAGAATAGATTTTTGTGGTGGATGTATTATAGCGAAGGATCGATCATGCATTGTTTCATCGTGAGTATTATTATTTTCCCTGATCCTTAGAAGCTAAAATTTATTTTTGGGTTCGGGCATTCTATATAAGTGCCTCTTTTTTGAGTTTTGCGTGTGGTTTTGGTTTGCGCATTTTTTGGGTAACCGATGTACATTTACGTTGAAATGTGACTTGAGTCATTAAATTTTCTACAAAATATTTTTTGAACTTTTTGTTGATGTCAATTGAAAAAAGATTTCAAAATATTTTAAAAAATTCAAATTTCAATTAACATGAAATTTTGAGAAGAAGAAATTTATTTTTATGGAAATTACGATTTCTATGGTCACATGCGAAGCATAGGGAAGGTTTTGAATAATTCGTTTATAATTTTTAGTGGTGCAGTAGGAGCGGTGATGCGTTAAAAACATTAACAATAAGAAGAGAAAAAGCTATTTTAGCATTGGAACGTTGTTTCCATACCTTGTCAATGATGCGCATAGAGTTATTATTTATTTCGTATATGTTTTATAGCTTGTTTTAAGCCTCATTTGTGGTCTACCAGTTGAAATTTTTATAGTATTTTCAGGCAAGTGAGGTAAAATTCCACTACAAGATGGAAATTGGAAGGATTGTAAGCGGCAAGAACGTTGAATTCTCGACCTTATTTTCCTTTTTCCAACTTAGGAGAAAATTTTATGAAGTGATTGTAGGTACGATGATGTGTTGGATGCTAGGATTTTAATGCAAAATTGGTTACTTCACACTTCTACTCGTAGTATTTCGTGGGATTTGGTTGAAAAATATTTTCAAAAAACTGCATTCATTTACAACTGTTAATGTTTTCATCATGTTTTCAAAAGTGTTTTTAAAATAAAATGCATACATATAGGAGAATCTGATTAAAAATCATGCATACATATTTTGTGGTTGTGGCTCATTATGCACACTGTGTACATGTGCACGTATTGTTGCAAAATTGGATGTACACAAATTGGTTGTGTAGTATAGGATAATTAAGTTCGGGTACCACGACTTAGTCAGTGGTAAAATTTTTGGGTGAAATTTCTTTTAGGACAGGAAGAATGTAACACTCCGGAATTTGGTGTTAGTTAAATTAGTTATTAATTAGATTATGTAACGACCCGCAAATCCGAGCTATCTGAGTTGACTAAATACACCACACGTCCAACCCAAATAACACAGAAATACGACTCATTATTAGAAAGAAGTTAGAGGATGAGAAATAGAAAGGAAGAAATATTAGAATAGAAGAAAAACGAAGATCACAAACTCACAGCGGAACGAATAAAATATATTATATAACATAAACTTTGGAAATACAAATCTGTTTTGTACATACATACATACCATCATCAGAGTACACATAACATTTGATCCAGCGGAAGTAACTCCAAATAACTAACGTTGAAGCCTCCTGCTTCAAGCTCCTCCAAGTGTATCTGTAAAAGCCTGAAACACTTGACTGCCCGTACAAATTTGGGCACCCAAGAGTTTAGGGAAAACAAAACAAAACAAACTCTGGGTCAGTCATGGGACTGGTGTGAGTAAACTCCAACCACTTGTTTAACTTTAAAAATCTTTTCAAAAGAAAAGATAATAGTAAGACCAGCCCACACATAAACACGGACGGTTTTTACCTTACTATAACCCAAAACACTTTGATATCAAATCCAATGATATTATGATAATGTCTACATCAAGTAAATAACCAAATAGCAGAACGCTTGCATCTCACGCTCCACATATATATTATAAAATCAAAAACCGCATGGCGCTTATTGGAGATTGGATTTCCAACATGACAAGGTATGGAACCACCTTCCGCTCGTGTATCTCTAGAGAGGAATACACTGGGTTCAACAAGAACATCTTGCAACCCGGCCCACACATGACCGACCACTCATTTCGCTTGAGTGTATCGAATGTATATCACCAACGGTTGGACTCAAACCACCGTTTCCCGAATGGGCAGAATCGATAGATTTAGAAACAAAAGAAATTTCTCTAGATAGGTGATTATACACCCTAATGGGTGCGACCCACATAGCCATGCTGCCTGCCCGATTTTTGTCCTTTCCCGGTTGTTGAGGCCTGAGGCTACGCATACTTACCATTCATCGATAACACAATCACTTTGAATGCCACATCGTCAGATCCGTTAATCACTAGTTGAGTTTGCACAAATATTCTGGATGTTATGCTAAGGGATAAATCCGTTGCAACCATATATATTCATACAGACCAACCCATTTGATCATTGGAAATACTTTGTCAGACATTCGTCCATTTACGTTCGTTCTGGGACTGAACGAAACCGAAGGCACTATTTCTATTACTTGAAAAGCCCTTGCACTTTACTCCGTCTTCAATATATTCAGCATACTTGGTTCGCAACGCTTATGCCGATACGGAGTGGTTCTTTGGATAATAATTCAACCGGTCTCTCCATATTGACAACGATGGTCAAAACTTCGATAGTCTGTGATTTAACTATCGAATAAAAACAAGTGTTCATCCAAACATATCAAACAAATCACTGGGCTCTTTAATTAATATGCATCAATTAAATCTCTTCTCCATTTCCTCTATCAATATTTGTTAACCAAATATTTTCAATAATCATCTCGGCCTCTTATGCCATTTGGAAAACGTTCCCAAATATCAACTTCTTTTATTTTCTATATATTAGAAAAATCTCTATTTGCAATTGGAAACAATTCCAATCACTTATCTCTATCCCTTTTTGTTTACAACATTCGATTTTTATATTCACTTTACTATCGAATTCAATACGTCGATACAATGATTTCAAATTATCGAAATATCTTAAAAATATTCTAACTCCTTAAATTTCCGGAAAAATTCGCCATAACCTCCCCTGTATCGGGAGCATCGGGAAATTTCAAATAGCTTCCCGGTATCTTCCTCAATCAAAAAGAAAAAGGAAAAGCCAAGCGGCTTGCCGATACGGCGCATAAAACCCATATATGAATTAAACATGTACCTTTTTGTCGAGCACATACATTTAAATCTTCATATACTTTGTCCCATATCTGTTTAACACCTGTTCACCTGTTTCTAATTCAATTCAATACCATCTAATCGTTTGAATTCAGTTTTGCCCGTTTACTCTTTAAATCGGCCATTTTGCCTATAACATGTTCAAACAAAATGTTTAACTCGTACATAACTAAATTGAATTTCAATTTCAATTCTAGTTTTCTTTTCTATTTCGAATATAAATTTCAAATCGAATTTACTTATTTTAAGCCCAATATCCATTCAACATCTCATTTACCAATTACTATTCGAATTAGTTAATTCTATTCAAAGTCAAAATCTGATTTTTGTTTCAAAAATCAATTTCCTTACTCCACCTGAGTTCACATATATTTTATAACTCAAATCTGAAATTTTCTAAATAGAAATTCGGATTTTATTTGCTTAAAATCCTTTGATATCATTAAATAAACCGTTATGGTTTTATAATGGTTCTGGCGCTGCTTTTCTGAAAATTTGATTTTGACATAACTCAAAATCTATACGACGAAATTCAGATTTTTCTCCTTCATTAGAAAGCTATTATCAAATCGGTCCTGACGTTTCTTGTTTCAAAGAATTCCGACTTCAATCGAGTTCTATATATTCAATTGAAGTTCGAATCGCCAATTTACGAACTGCAGCGCTGCGGCGAGTTCGTTTTAATTATATATATATATATATAAACTTTTTAAAACTTCTTAAAATGAATTCAACTTTATTTAATTCTATTTGAATTCCTTGATTCAAATTCCAATCTTACTTTTGAATTCTATATTTCAAAACCCAATTCCTTTTCTATTTGATATTCAAATTCAATACCTGAATTTCCATTTGAATTCCCTATGTTCAATTTCGATACTTGAATTCATTTGAATTCTTTTATTCAAACTCCATATTTAAATTCCATTGGAACTTCTATATTCCAATTTCTATATTTGAATTCTATTGGAATTCAAATATTCAAATTCCTTTTTAAATTCTATATTCAAAATTCCATAGTTTAAAACCCATTGAATTTCATATTCAAATCCCATATATCAAATCCTATTCGAATTCGATTTGAATCTCTTATATTCAAATTCCATTTTTCTTTTCCATTTGAATTCTAATATTCAAATTCATTTCCAACCCCATTTGAATTCTAATATTCAACTTATTTTTAACACCATTTGAATTTCTTCACTCAAACCCATTTGAATTCCCTTGAATTCAAATTCCGTTTCAAAACCCTTTGGATTTCCTATTTTGAAATCCTATTTGAAATTCTATTTCCAATTCTACTTTGAAAATCCTATTTCAAAGTTTATTTCAAATTCTATTTTGAAATCTCATATTCAAATTTCTACTTGAATTTCTATACTCAATTCCAAGTTCAAATTCAATACTTGTATTTCTATTTCAAATCTCTATTTAAATTTCATATTTGAATTCTTCTTTGAAATCTCTATTCAAATTTCATATTTGAATTCTTCTTTGAAATACTATATTTCAAATTCTATTTAAATTCTTCTTTGAAATTTTATATTTCAAACTCTATTTTGAAATTTTACATTCAAATCTCCATTTGAATTTCTTTATTCGAATTCCTTTGAATTCAAATCTTCTTGAATTCAAATTCTATTCTAATTTCGTCTATTCTAATTTCGTCTATTCCAATTCTATTTGAACTTCCATTTGAATTTCTAAAATTCCATCTCCTTTTTCCTTTTCAAATATTTAAACTTCCTTTAAAATTCAAATGTTATACTCAAATTTCATTTGAGTTATATATTTAAAAATTCCATTTCACATCTGTTTGAAATTTCATTTCAAATTCCATTTTCGCACTTGTATTTCTATTTCTGAATTATCAAATGATAATTCTTTTCACTTCATTTATAACTTCGTTATAAAAGAACTATTTATAAACTCCGTTTATAAAGGAACTACTTGTTTTATTTTTCAAAAACAAGTTTATAATTTTTATTCCATTAAAAATTCAAATTCTATTTAAAAATAGAATTTTCCCTTTTAAAATCTCCAATATCCTTTTTACGATATTTTTAAATATCAATACTTAAGCCCAGTGATAAAACACACAAAGCAACCAATTATTTATTTTTCTAACACATCATATATAACAATATATATGCAAACAAATAAACAAACAGATAATATATTTTTGAGGAATCCAGTTGGATTCCTCCAACCTGTTTTCCTGCATCCACAGATGTTAGCACATAAATAATACTCATTCTGCTTCGTGGCAGAATATCGCGGTATAGAAGGTCATCCACTAATCATAGCGTGGGGCGTATATAGGGTAATCATCCGCTATGAAACTGCGGGCATCCGCTAATGAGACTGCGGGAATCCAACAAATCAATCAACCCAATATATATATATATATATAGCCTAAATAACTAATATATATAAAACAACCATAAAATATTCACACAAGCAACAAACAATTATTTTTAATGAAATAAAAATAATTCTAAAGGTGAGTGAGATTTACTCACCATATATTCCCTTTTTCTGATATATCCAGTTAATCTCCATATTGCTGCGACTATGAATCGTCTTCAACCAAATCTAGTCGCCCCTATGATAATTTAAGTTTGTTATCGATTAACCATTTGTTAAATTTATATAAATTGCTAAAATAGAATAACTATCCTATGATTATTTAATTAAATGATTTATAATTTAAACTAATCCTAACAATTTAAATAAATAAATTTTATGAAATTTAAAACTAAATAAAACGTATACCTTAAAGCTACTCCAACCATTCGACTAATCCACATAGCAATCCTCGAACATCTCCAAAACTGCATCAGCCCCAAACTGCAATCTGCCTCATTACGGCATTTCATCAAACAGCTTGCTGTCGTCTCTTCCCTGTTCAAAATATCAGACCGCGCTTCCACCCTTTTACCCAAAGTCGAACTGCTTGAACTCCACAAACTTTTCACTGTTTTTATCACTGAAGCAACCGAGATCCTTGCCGGAGCTGCTGGACCTCGTCGTGACTTCTGCTCCACCATTCACTTCGCACTTCAATGATCGAACACCCAATTTCACACATCTTCCACTTCGCAAGCCCCTCCAGTACTTATCGAGTTCAATTCTGGCCCAGAGACCACGTCGCACCATGCTTCCCTTCCACCCTCTGTATGAATCGCCGAAGACTCCTTCCCTTGAATCGACAGCGCGCACTCGAGACCCTCGACGGTTTAAATCACGACCGCAATCTCATTTCCCCTCTTTGCTTTTGTTCAGAGAACTTTCGATTTCAGAGGGAGGAAGGAAAAGGCAAATTTGGGGTTTTGATTTGAGGGTAGAACGAAAATAAATAATCGGTGCCATTCTTTTGTTTACTGAAGTTTTTGATTTGTGAAGTAGTAGAGGGAGGGGTCGTGGTTTTTATAAGGGAGAAGGAGACAGTAGTACATACGCCATTAAATTTCCTGTTTCCATGATACTGAGGGAGTGAGACCATTATTTCTGCTCGAGGAGAAATAAATGTACGTTTTTTTTCAGTTTTTTTAGGGTGGCTGATGAGTATAGGTCGGCTCTGATTTTTTTTTTCTTTTTTTTTTCTTTCTTTTATTATTTATATTGATTTTATTTTAATTAAATAATTAAAATATTTCGCGGTCCTTAACTAGTAATCCCGAACCACTATTCAACCGTGACGACCGATGTTTCCAGCCTTATACGATATTCTGGACTCAACGATACAGTTTCTGACATTTAAATTTGACTATATAGAAGAAATAACCATTTAAACAAATAATATAGATTAAATTCGATTTAACACCTACATAGATTTCAAACAATTAATTTATCAAAAATAAATCATTATTGCTCTAATTCAATATAAAATTTATATAAATCGGCTAAATTGTTTTCAATATAGTTTTAACTCTAAATCCGATTGGTTTCTTCTTCGTATACGGTTATTCAATATATTTGATATTAAACCATATATCGATTATTAACCCGATAAATTCCATAATAAAAATCCATTTATATTCGAATCAATATTTTAAAATCCTACTAAATATTTAAAATAAACTGTTTAAAAAACCTGGGTCGTTACAGATTATAAAAACGAAATTTGACCATGAAAACTTGCACCATTGTGTTCGTGATGGAATTCTGGTGAACTTTCATGCATGGAACTTCGTGAAAAAAGTATGTATGAAAAAGTTATCGACAGAATACGAAAACGGACAGAAATCAAGCTATCAATAAATATAGTAACTAAATCGTACCATTAATGACACCGCCTCCACAAGAGGCAGCCGACTTGGTGATCAATCACCCATACGACATGTTGGTCGCAGCCTCTTGTGGTGGGAAGGGTTTTGGGTTATATTATTTATATACAAGTGGATAGATTTTAATTAATTTAAATCTAATGGTTCAGGTCATTTGAGCACCTATAAATAAAGGTCTAGACACTCTTTATTCATATTTTCTAGAGGTAGCAGCGAAGCTTAGCCATTTCCACTTCTCCAATCTCTTCCAAAACTTCTAAAATATAAATCAACTTTTTTATAATCAATATAAGAATTAGAGAAGATAAAACTAATAATAGTAAAGGTTGGATTCAATGTATTAGGTATTTATCTTTCCCTTTTTCCAATTCTTTTTCAGATCTATAAATCTAAATATTTATGTCTGTTCCCTTTTTATACATATTATAGATATATAGGAATTTGGAAATATAAGCCTAAAAGCTATGTTAATGATTGGATTTGGATGGCTTTTAGGTGTATTGGAAATATATTCATTGTTAATAATATCATATTTACTCCGTTTGCATTAATATGAATTTGTATGACTAAAAGTATCAGATTTATTTCATTTGTATTAATCAAAATTTGTATGTCTAAAAATCTGGTATGGATTTGTAGCCTGTTCTATTATATTATTCATTTTTTTCTACAATTCTTTTACATCTTGGGTTTATTGTGAACACCTTAAATCTGGAAATTAGTCCCCCAATATTTATAAATTACGTAGTTATTTATTATTGATTTGTAGGTTTGGATGTTATTTGAAAGGTTTGTTCAGTTGGCTATCTTGGAATTTTAAACCTAATTGTGTTTGGTATTGTTTGATGTATTTGCTTAATTTTCGTAAATTAGCCCTTTTTGTTCATTTTAATTAAATACAAGAATTTTTTTTGTCAAGGCTAATTGGTTTTTATAATGGTCTATAGCATTTTTTATTATAACAAATAATAAATACATTTTCATAGGACATAGATAGATTATCTACTTACTACAATTTGTTTCTAGGGCGGTGCGTCAACCAGAATGGTTTTTAGAGTGGACTGACAACTGTACTAACACCACATAGGGTGTCTATTACATAACAAGTTTCCAATGAATAAATAGAGGAAAATTAACAAATAACAGTTGCCTAGGCAATCTCCTGTTAGTCCACGCAGGGAGAAACTTACCCAAACACTAACACTCACCCTCACTAACCAAATTATAGAAAGAAAAAATCTACTACAATAACATATATTCTGAGAATACACAAAATGAAATTACACTAGCCCAAAAAGTTTGCAGCACAGTAGTGTAAATATCGCAATTTTATTCCAAACCAGCGGCTAGAGAAAATCCACCACGACCATCACATGAGTAGGCAAAAGTAAGCAAGACATCGCCACCAAAGAACAAAGCCTAAAGGCATGCATTACAAATAAAAACCTCAAACATGCTGAAAAGTAGTGAAAATGGCAAAATGACTATCACCAATTAGAACAACAACCAAAGCCAAGCCTAGACCATCACATGAAGAAACACAATGCCACAAACTGTATCATAAGACAATAACTTAGGGAGGAGATGGCAGGCAAAGAAAGCACATCAACCCAAAAATCAGTAAGAAACGAGAGCTATGATTCACTATGATTACTGAAGGAGGCAAGGGTGCACCAGCGAGGGTCAGCATGGCCATCCCCCAGTTCATACCATCAACCCAAAAAAAAGACAAAATAGAGAAAACCGGGAAAATCTAACCAAACACCACATTCTAGTGGACGATGCAAGCCACAATCAACAAAACACATAAAAAAACCCAAAAACAAACCACTCAGTCAATAGACAACCTAACCTCGGCACCTGAAATAGTCTCGTATGAGGCTTTTCTCTACGAAGGCAAAGACGTAAATCGATAAGGGTTTGTTACTGCGCTAGATTCATCCATCAGAGAATCATTAGAGCCATGGAATTTGGTGATAGTGAAACTTCGATTTTTAGATTTGAAAAGGAGCAGTGTTGGGTATTGGTGGTACGACGGCAGCAAAATGGGCAGGCAAGGTGAAAGTTAGGGAGGAATTGGGTAAGGCGAACAGAGGGAAGGGGAGAAAGGAAGAAAATGACAAGAAAATGAAGGCGGCGCTCACACGCTAGTCGCCTTTTCCACTTACCACTGTCGCCATTTTTGTATGCTTTGATTTTTTAAGCGAAATAAATACAAGAAATATTAATAAAACAAAGGAAGAGATGTGTAAATTCACGTATTTTGCACGTATTTTACATCTCCTATTCCAAATAACTTCTTGTGATTTGAAATGTGCACTACTACAAAAGTGGGCATATTCGACACTATTTTTATGTGGCCGTAGATCAAAAAAGCGTTGCCGTAGGCCATTTTTTCAAATAGGCAACACCAGGGGGGCGTGGCATCCGCGGCCGTTGCATTAGCCACCTAAGGCAACACTTTTGCCCATCTACGGCCACGGAAAGTAAGTGTTGCATTATAGCCATAATGCAACACTATTTGCACGTAATGCAACACTATTCAGCGTTGCCTTAAGCATTAGTTAGGGCCTGGCTTCCAGTGCCGCCACGTCAGCTTTCCACGTCAGTTGTCTACGTGTCACACGACACGTCATCTCTCCATGTCAGCACTCCACGTGTCACATGCCACACCAGCTATCCACGTCAGCTGTGGGGTCCACGTGCGACGGGTAAGCAATTATATTTAATGCAATGCAACACCACTACAATATGTAATGCAAAACCATTACAATGAAATGCAATATCAATAAATGCTAACGCAACAGTAGAAGAAGGAAAATGCAACACTAATTTGATAGAAATACAATGCTTTAATTAAATATTTTGCAATACAGGTTTTGTACAAGAAACTCATCCAAAGCAATTGTTTTAATTATCCAAATATCAAAACTCAAAAATCAGCTACACCGTTTTGTTCATTGTATACAGTAAGCTCGAACTACTTCAAGAATAGGTGCACGGCATAAGGGACATTATCCTGATCCATTCCTGACCAATTCTTTAGCGAATTCTGAACATGTACACATGTGTCCACACCTGCAAAATGTATTACTCATTTATATATATATGAATCATATATATGCAGCAATCCGATTGCAATAGGAAATATATATGTATGTTAGTATGTACCTATATATGAATCATATATATGCAGCAATCCGATCTGCAAAATGTATCCCTCTGCCTTCCAGAATTAAATATGCACCTGATCAAATGATAACAAGTTATTTGATAAGTGGTGGCATCGAATGGCCATTGGCTTTCTTAGTAAAATGTTATGAACACAATTATTACAATTGACTTACTGACCATTGGCGATTGGTCACTCATGCCAGCCAACAAATAAGCAATTTCATATGGCCATTCGTCTTCTGAGCAAAAAGTTTTCAGTTCCCATATTACTGCCACGTATAGTGTGTCACTTCATATCCTGTCAAGCTTCAGAAGCATATCGTCATCTACATCTTCAACTCCTAAACAAAACTCCATCGTCAAAAGTTAAAAAAAACAATGGAGGACTCTTCACTATGCATCACTGCCATTGTTCTTTCAGGACATTGGACTTACGAATTTGTGCATCTCACGCTTAGGCATACGCTGAAGCTTAATGAGGAGTGGACTATACAGGTTATACCCAAAAACTCTTTTCTAATAACATGCCCATCTTACAGTACGCGTGATCATGCGCTAATGTTGAAACTTTTTACAAAAATTGGAGGTGCTTTTTATGTGCAACAATGGTCTGCTGAAGAATTTGAGCCTGAACCAGCGTTCGAGGCAGAATCATGGGCCAGAGTTGTTGGCTTTCCCGAGTTCCTGATGACAAATGTTCCTGCAATAAAAGAATTAATGACGCCAATGGGAAATGTGTGTGAAATTGACGACTGTCATTGGTCTCGAATTGACCATAGATCCTTATACCTGAAAATGGAATTTTATGAAGGCATTGGCTTGGAGAATGTTTTTGCTGCTCGATTCGACAACAAGAAATACATCATTAGGGTTGAGCGCACCACACATACTCATCCTTTGACGAGGCCTGAAATTCTGTTTGTGAGCAATAGGGAGGAACCAGTGATACCATTTTTTTGTGATCATAGGTAAATTTTACTTCCATCCACAGTTTCTTATAGTGAGACACAACCACACATGCACACACTCACATACATACATACAAGGTTATAATGCCCCACCCAAGATTCTGAAATAATAATACAAACTGGTGCTCTGTTAGTTGTACATAGATGTGGTTGTGTGGCTTGAATTTGAGACACTGTTATTGTATGGCTTGAATTTCCTTTAGATGTGGTTACATGTCAAATTGTTTGATAATTAATGTGTGTTACATGTCAAATTGTTTGATAATTAAGGCATATAAACTCGTAGGTGGATCACATTATTTGAGAATTGAATCATATAATATATTAGGTGGATCACAAAATGTTTACAGAAATAGAAGTTTGATCATATAATATATTAGGTGGATCACAAAATGTTTACAGAAATAGAATTAACATACCTATTGAAGTTTGATCATCCAAAGATCACTTTGCCCTCCACAACAAGAAATTCTGGTTTGGTCGCTGACTATGCTCTATCCTTAACAGCCACTCTGACATAGACAATGACTCTGACATGGACAATGACTCTGACATGGATGCTGGTGCTGATGCTGGTGTGGATGCTGGTGATGATGCTGGTGATGACTGGTGATGTTTGTGGATGTTGGTTTTATTCTGCTGGTAATGATTTTTGGCTTGAAATTTTGTGAATATTTGTGAAACTTTGTGTGGTTGTGGAAGTTTGTGATGACTGGTGATGACTGATGATGGATGCTGGTGAATGTTTTTGAATGTTTGTGAATGGTACGTTGTTTTGTTATTGAATGCTGGTGATTTTTTAAAATCTCTGCGTACGTCTCTGGTGTATAATTATGATACTTGTGCGTGTATACTTGTGCGTGCCTTCAGATGGCTGCCTTATGATACTTGTGCGTGCATGTATACTTGTGCGCGCGTGTATACTTGTGCGTGTCTACTTGAGCGTGTGTACTTGTGCGTGTATACTTATGATACTTGAGCTTGTATACTTGTGATACTTGTGCGTGTATACTTATGATACTTGAGCGTGTGTACTTGTGCATGTATACATATGATACTTGAGCTTGTATACTTGTGATACTTGTGCGTGTATACTTATGATACTTGTGCGTGTTAACTTGTGCGTGCGTGTATACTTGTGAGTGTATATATGCACTGCGTGTATGATGTGTATTGTAATAAAACGAAAATGCTTGAGTGCCCGCTTCAGATTTTGTCAAAATCTGCGGTAAGAGGCTTAAAATTCGGATGTCACCGCAGTGCATACACACCGCAGTGCAAATTAACCTCAAGCATACAAATTAACCGCAGTGTAAGGTATGAACCTCAAGCAGTGCAAATTAACCGCAGTCCCCATTCCTTAACTAGCTCGACCTCTATAATAAACCAATGTCTTTTTCATGCCAGTAGTCCGGTTCTCATGGTTTATTGCTGGGTATAATTTTCGAATAAACCTCAGCGTAATCCCAAATCCCAAATCAATAATAAGCGCAACTAATTACTCATAAGCGAATGGGTTTTCCAAAATGTAACAAATGAACTAATTACTAATTACTCATAATCCAATCTATAATAAGCGCAACGAATTCACAGTGCAATACAAACTGAACCTGAGGGAAAAAACTGGCGATGTCAGCGCCCTGAGCAATCAAAACTAGAAAGCGTTTAAAAGCTTCATCCTTTTCGGAATAGAATTTGCTGTCGAGGATAGGATCGATACTGACGTGAATTTAGGTTTAAATTTTTGTCAATAGTAAAAAGGGGGAAAAACGATTAGATGATAGAGAAGAAAACGATTTCATGAAGGGAGAAGATCACGCCAAAATTTCGTCAAAAGAATGAAATGACGTGGCTGTCAATGATTGGATGATGGCTAACATTAAGATCATCAGATCCATAGATGGTTTGAACCGTTGGATTAATCTTTCATCTACGGTTGGGGTTTTTATATGTTGATAACGCGGATAGCTGAGCTGGATTATATATACGTAATGCTACGCTTTTAACTGGTGTTGCACATCAGAACACTAAAATTCCCACCGCAACAGTGCATCCACGTATAATGCAACAACATATGAATGCTGTTGCGGAAGCTCGAAGAAATCATAGCTTTCGTGTAACACCCCGAATTTTAGTTAATACTAAAATTCACTAATTACAGGATAAATAATCTCAGATGTGGGAATTGGGGGTAACGGGCTGCGTTATTGCGTTCGTCTCGGAAAAATACGCGAAATAGAGTCCGAGTTTTCGAAAATCGGAGTCCGTATGGCTCAGTTATGGCCCGATGAAGTTTGCAGAAAATTCAAAACTAAAACAGATTTAAAAATTTAAAAATTCAGATTTGGAATGGGTCAGGCGGGGTCAGGCGGGAAGATTCCCGCCCTACCCATGTCGACAGGGCTGTCGACAGGCCTATCGATAGGGGTGTCGACTTGCCTGTCGACAGGGTGGCACCGTTCTGTGAACCTGGGTGCACCAGGTTGCACCAGGTTGGGTTTCAGGCTGGCTAGGAGGGCTGGTTCTAGAGATTTCCTAAATCTAAGGGTCCTAAATCAATCTAGGGTTAATCTAAGGGCCTAAAACACTCTCTTAATCTATAAATACACCCTAAACCTACCTTAATCCTTACCAAAAATAGAAATAATGGCCTCATGCCGCCAAATTAAATCCTAAGAGGAGCCTCCACTAATCTAAGAAGGAAGTTTCAAGCTAATCCCTCTCAAATCATTCTCTAATCATCATTATCTTCATAGTTAGCAACTAATTCCTCTTCATAAGTTGGTTAATTTTGTGTTTGGTGAGTTTCTATCACTTTAACATCAATTGTTAAAGTAATTAGATTGGGTGTAATGAGACTTATGGTCTTAAATGCGGATTAGTGAGTTTAAATCATGTATAATGATATGTTACTCTATGTTGTTCTATGTTTATGCATATATGATAAGTTGGTTTATGCATGCTTAATAAGTTGATTTATGCATGTTTAACAAGTTGATATATGCATGTTTAACAAAGTGGGTTATGCAAGTTAAGTATATGTTTAAATGCAAGTTTAATGTGAAATGCAAGTTATGCATGCTTATGCAAGTGTATGGATGCTTATGCAAGTCATATATATGTTTAAATGCAAGATTTATGTGATATGCAAGTTATGCATGCTTATGTGAGTATATGAATGCTTATGCAAGATATGTATATGCTTAAATGACATGATATGCAAGTTATGCATGTTTATGCAAATATGTGGATGCTTATGCAAGTATGTGAATGCTTATGCAAGTTATGTGTATGCTTAAATGCATGTTTAACATGTTATGCAAGTTATGAGAATGCCTATATGCAAGTTCAACATGTTATGCAAGATATGTGTATGATAATATGCAAGCTCATATGCAACATGTTATGCAAATCATGTGTATGATAATATGCAAGTTGACATCCTCTTAACCCATGACAAAGTTATATGCTAAACCCATGATATTTGTGGTGATCTTCCCCTTATTATGTCATGTAACGAGAACGATTTATGTGGGGAACGATGGGGTTGGTAAATATGTTAATAAATGAATGTTTGGGTATGATTAAGCATACCATAAAAATAAATTACCGTAAGTGGGAATTTACCTATTGAGTTAGGTCTACCCTATGGGAATTTACCTATTGAGTTAGGTCTACCCATGTTATGGAAAACTTGATATTAATTAGGGATAATTAATATGGGGGTGATTAATTAGGTGTAATTAATCGACTAAGACACGAGGTTGGACTCATTTGTAGTGTAAAACTGCCCGGACCCGACCGGCTTAACCAGTTGCTACAAATGTCAGCCCAATGTGAGAGGTCTTAGCCATAAATTAAATACGTGATTAAGATAAAGACACGAGGTTAGACTCTGTTATGACGTAAGACTGCCCGGATTCTACCGGCTTAACCAGGCGGTCATAACAGCCAGTCTAATGTGGAAGGTCTTTATGGGGGATCACGGTCTTAATTAATTAAGAAACACTTAACCATAGTAGCATGTAGTGGGACATGAGGGGTTAAGTGGGTGCCTTGGGTGGCATGAGGAAATTTGGTGGTTGCGTTGGGTGGCATGTGGAATCTAGTGGGTTGCCTTGGGTGGCAATAGAAAATACGATTAGAATACTTAACCAAGTGGAACATGTAATTAAACACGATTAAAGGGTTAAGTGGGATACACTAGATATTTGACAAGCTTAAGTGGGTAGCTTGTGGGGGCCCATTTCAACCAATATCCCAAACGTATCTTTGTGGGCTCGACCCATGTCGAGTGACGGGACACGCATATTGGGCTTGATTATAAGAGGCCAAAACGGGTTAGCGGTGGCAACGCAAGTCCAACGGGTTTCATATGCGTGTGTGGGCCCGGGCTGGTAGATAAGCCGTTGTTGCATCGTGTAGATATAAAGCTGTGCACCGTTAGTATTGGGTAGCCACTTTAGGGGAGTGATACACCCCACTGTGGGACCAGCACGGGTATCTACGGTAGGGAGCCGATCGCTTGGGGAGTAGTGGGTACACCTAGTAGAGATAGGGGCAGATGGCACCTATGTAGGGGTACACGAAACTACTGGGTAAGAATTACTGGGTACACCTAGTGGAGATAGGGGAAGACGGCACCTATGTAGTGGGCTAGGGGTACACGAGACTACTGGGGAAATTTTCTAAGTCCTTGGAAGGGATCAACCTTTAAGTAGGAATGACTGGTGTGGTGCAGTTAGTAATTATCCTTGGGTGGGTAGATGCGTCCTGACGGTTATCTTAGTTTATCCTAAGTCTACCAAACTGCTTAGTGTAGCCATTCATCCCCAGATATTACCGTAGGTCAAGTTTATGTCTTCTCTGGTTACTTTAATGATTGTATTGTTAAAGTTATAGGACTCACTCAGACTTATGTCTGACCCCGTTGTTTTTATCTTTTTTCCCAACCCTCAGATCCTACGGTGGATCCTAGCGGTAGTAGAGCTTGATCGGATTCCTGTTTCCAGTCTTGAGGAGCTTGGGTAGATGTAAAGCTCCAGTTATCCAGTTATCTTTTCTTTTCTTATGGCTATTGTATGAGAGAGTGGGATTATGTACTTCTTTATTTTGACAGATATTGTACTTGACTTTTATCATGGTTTATGATGTAACCAGACATGTTTATTTCCGCTGTTATGAGATGATGTTTTAAATTTCAAATACTGTTTATATCTGTCTTGGTGTAATTTTTCTGTTCTATATTCACTAAAATACTCCACCGATGCTATGGCATTCCCTTAGTGAGTGACTATAGCGGGCGTGGGGTGTTACACGTGGTATCAGAGCAAAGGTTACCGGAACAGATAAAATTTTTAGAAAATTATTTTTCTAAAACATCTTTGGAAAAGATATTTTCAAAAACATGTCTTTTAAGAGAAAAAGTTTTTGAAAGAAAAGCATAATCCCCAATAGCCATATCTATATCCTTCGAATTCTCCATTTTAAATCTTTCCTCTTTCGTTTCAGCATGGCCGAGAATCTTAATCTTCCGGAGGGTGTGACGGTACCAGTATGGTATAGGAGATTGATGGAGGCTAGGGCCACCACTGCGGGTCCAGCAAATATTCCTCCACCAACCGTAGCACCCGATCTTCCTCCTCCCCCTCCTCCTCACACGGATACTTTTGCTAAGACTTGCAAGGAATTTAAAGCTATGGGAGGGAAACCTTTTCAAGGATCTGAAACCTTTGTGGAGGCTAGAGATTGGCTTAAAGAGGTAGAAGAGTTGATAGATATCTTTGAGATGGAAGAAGGGAAGAAAGTCAAGTTGGCTGCTTGGTTAATGAAGGGAGAGGCCTCATTCTGGTGGGAGGTTACTCATGGAGAACGCCCCGTTGACTCTTGGGCGGATTTTAGGCAAAGATTTGTGGAAAAGTTTCTCTCAAGGGCAGAGGAAAACTTGTATATGGAAAGATTCTTGACTCTAAAGCAAGGAAATCTTTCGGTGAAGGAATATGTTAACAAGTTTAATCAATTGGCAAGGTTTGGCCTAGACATGGTGAATACACCGGAGAAGAAGGCTTTGAGGTTCGTGAAAGGCTTGAATGAACCGATGCATGGGTTGGCTATGACTCACATCCCTATGGGGGCCACCTTTGAGAAGCTAGTTGACATGGCACTCATGTATGAGGAAGAGAAGGGTCCTAATGCTAATAAGGCACCCGAGAAGAAGGGAGATCAAAAGAGACCTCAACAACAGCAAGGCAAAGGTGGAAAAGGCAATGATGGCAAGAGCAAGAAGAAGAAGTGTTTCAATTGTGGGACACCTGGCCACCTAAGCAAGGATTGTCGCAAGAAGAAGAAGACCGGCTGCTTCCACTGTGGCGAAGCAGGGCATTTAGTGAAGGATTGCCCTAAGAAAGGGCAAAGGACGGGATCTACCTCAGGAGGACAGGTGCAAGCTCTTATGGCACCGACTCAGGCTAGGGGGCAAGTACAGGCTCTCGCGGTTCCACCGATTCAGGAGAGAGGTAGAACTATTACAGTTGAAAGTCTGGTTTTTCTGTTTGACCATCATGTCCGTACGTTGTTTGATTCAGGCGCATCGCATTCGTTTATCTCATCATCATTAGTTGAGTTACTGCACTTAGACACCAGTCTGGTAGATGATCCCTTGGTTGTTTCAAACCCAATTGGGGGCTCCACTTATTTGTCCATGATATGTTTGGGTTTGAAGATTTCTATACTTAGCATTGAGTTTAGATGTGATGCTTTTGTATTGGGCTTCATGGGCTATGGGTTGATTTTGGGCATGGACTGGTTATCCAGTAATGGTGCCGTTCTTGATTGCGAAAGGAGAGTTGTTAGGCTCATGACCCGCTTGGGTAACACTCTCGAGATTTCTTGTAATCCCATGGATTCTGTTATGCTAAGTTATCTTGAATCTCTTGACGCCTCGGTCGAGAGTTTGCAATCTGTTAGAGTGGTCCGGGAATATCTGGATGTGTTTGAGGAGGTGAAGGGCTTACCTCCGAAGCGGGAGATTGACTTCCGAATATATTTGGTGGATAATGCTAAACCGGTATCTTTACCAGTGCGCCACATGGCTCCTCGTGAGAGGAGGGAACTCCATAAGCAAGTAGGGGAGTTGCTTGAGAAGGGGTTCATAAGACGGAGCATATCGGAATGGGGTGCTCCAGTAGTATTTGCTACGAAGGCAGATGGGTCCCTCAGACTTTGTGTAGACTATAGAGAACTCAACAAGCTCACAAAGAAGAATAGACACCCATTGCCGAGGATTGATGATCTTTTCGATCAGTTGGTTGGCGCTTCGGTATTTTCTCAGTTGGACTTAGCCACGGGGTTTCATCAGTTGAGGGTGGCTAAGGATAGCATAGACAAGACTGCCTTTAGGACTCCGGATGGTTTCTATGAGTGGCCGGTGATGCCATTTGGGTTGACGAACGCCCCTGCATACTTTGTTGATTTGATGAGTAGGGTGTTCAGGGAGTTCCTTAATAAATTCGTGGTGGTCTTTGTGGATGATATCTTAGTATTTTCTAAGAGTGAAGAAGAGCATGCCCTACATCTTGGGGAAGTGTTGAAGACTCTTCGAGCGCATAGCCTTAAGGCTAAATTCTCTAAATGTCAGTTCTGGCAGAAAGAGGTGCGGTTCTTGGGGCACGTGGTCTCCAAGGAAGGGATAGCTGTGGATCCCGCGAAGGTAGTATCAATTCAGGATTGGAAGGTTCCAAAGAATGCTACCGAAGTAAGGAGTTTCTTAGGGTTGGCGGGTTATTATAGGAAGTTTATTAAAGACTTCGCGAAGATATCAGCCCCATTAACCCGCTTAACAAAGAAGAATCTTGTTTTCACATGGGACGTAGATTGTGATGATGCGTTCCGACGGTTAAAGAGAGCTTTAACCACCGCTCCAGTTTTAGTGTTGCCAGATGGGAGCAAGCCATTTGTTGTCTATACCGATGCCTGTGGGACAGGACTTGGCGCAGTCTCAATGCAAGAGGGAAGGGTAATAGCCTATGGTGGAAGGCAGTTGAGGGCACATGAGAAAAATTACCCTACCCATGATCTTGAGCTGGCCGCTATTGTTTTTGCGCTTAAGATTTGGCGCCATTATCTTCTTGGTGAGAGATTCGAGTTGTTCACTGACCATAAATCATTGAAGTACTTATTCTCTCAGAAAGATTTAAACTTAAGACAGCAAAGGTGGATGGAGTTTTTAGCATCCTATGATTTCGAGATAGCGTATACCCCTGGCAAGGGTAACGTGGTGGCGGACGCCTTGAGTAGGAAGAGGTTGTCCTTGAGTCCATTGTTCGTGGAACGACAAAGCTTGGAATTTATCTCGATGTTTGATTTCAGACCTTCTGTTGATTATGTACCCGGTTTGCTAGCTTCCTTGGAAGTTAGGCCTACTCTTTTGGGGCGGATTGGAGAAGCCCAGAGGGACGACCCACAGTTGGTTGAGTTGATAGAGAAACTCATAAGGGGGGAATCGTCCAGCCATTTGAGTAGGTACACCCTAGACGATAGGGGGTACTTGCGTAGAGACGGTAGACTTTGCGTACCGCAAGACGAGGGTTTGAGGAAGGCTATTCTTGATGACGCACACCGTTCTAGGATGACCATTCATCCCGGTGGGGACAAGATGTACCAAGACATGAAGAGGGTTTTCTTCTGGGCCGGTATGAAGAAAGATGTGGCCGAGTATGTCGCTCGATGTTTGGTGTGCCAGCAAGTGAAGGCAGAGCAAAGGAAACCAGGTGGGTTGCTTCACCCATTGGAGGTTCCGCAATGGAAGTGGGATAGCGTCTCGATGGATTTTATTGACGGGTTACCCAGATCGAGGAAGGGTAATACAGGAATTTGGGTGGTGGTAGACAGGCTTACTAAGAGCGCCCATTTCATACCTGTGAAGAGTAAGAGGACTGCTCCATGGCTAGCTTCAGTATATCTTCGAGAGATAGTTCGATTACATGGGGTACCCTCTAGCATAGTGAGTGATCGAGATCCTATCTTCACTAGCGAGTTCTGGAGAAGTTTGCAAGAAGCAGTGGGGACTCAATTGTGTCTGAGCACCGCATATCATCCTCAGACAGACGGCCAGACTGAGAGGGTGAATCGTGTTCTAGAAGACCTTTTGAGGCTTTGTATCCTAGATTTTGGAGGTACATGGGAAGAGCATCTTCCATTGGTGGAGTTCGCATATAATAACAGCTTTCAGTCCAGTATTGGTATGGCTCCTTTCGAAGCTCTCTATGGAAGGCCTTGTCGATCACCTACATGTTGGTGGGAATCTACGGATAAGATCTTGCTTGGGCCCGATATGGTTAGGGAGACTTCTGAGAAAATTGACTTGATTCGAAGAAGGATGAAAGCAGCGCAGGATAGGCAAAAATCTTATGCGGACAAGAGAAGGACGGATCTTGAGTTTGAGGTTGGGGATATGGTTTTTGTTAAGGTATCTCCGTTGAGAAATGTTGTTCGCTTCGGATCCGTCGGGAAGTTAGCACCAAGGTTTGTTGGGCCGTTTCCTATTAAGGAAAGGATTGGATGGATGGCATATAGAGTGGAGTTGCCCGACAGACTTAGTGGAGTTCATGATGTATTCCATGTATCACATCTGAGGAAGTGCTTACATGAGACGGCAGAGGTGGTAGAGCCGAGCTTCCTTAGAGATGTAGAGGTAGAGCGTGATGCGACTATTCGACGAGCTCCTACTCGCATCCTTGGGTCAGAGACTAGGAAATTGAGGAATCGAGAGGTTCAGCTAGTCAAAGTGCAATGGGGAGAAGATGAGAGCAACGCGACTTGGGAGACGGAAGCGAAGATGCGTTCATTGTACCCATTTCTTTTTGAGGGTATGTCTTTACTTTCTCCTTTATCGCTTGTCTAGTATTTATCTTATCTTTGGTATGTCCTCTCGTTAGTACCTTTGACCTTTAGATAGGGTAAACCTATGGTTGAAACATGTGTTTGAGACATGTTATGGTTGATGGATGCAAGTGGATGCAAGTGTTTGCTAGTGGTTGCTCGTGGATGCATATACACACACTCTAGGCACTAGATCGGCTCAGTCACTTCATATTGCATATTGCATAAAATTGTGTGTAGGAAAATATATTTATGGATGTATAATGGTTGTGTTATCACATGGATAATGCATTTTGGTGAATGATTGTGCACTCATGTAGATATTGTATGTGTCGATAGGGTTCTCTCGCATACATAATGGATGCATGGCACTATCATGGTTTGCATATGTCCATACATTAGATAGGGAACATATACACACACCGTTTGCATATGCTCATACATCATTAGAAACTGTCTAAGGACAATGGATGCCCGTGGTTGATGGTTTGAGTAGATGGTTGTTTGGATGGTAGGATATGCATTCTCCTTAGCTTAGAGATTTCGGGGACGAAATCCTTTAAGGAGGGGAGAATGTAACACCCCGAATTTTAGTTAATACTAAAATTCACTAATTACAGGATAAATAATCTCAGATGTGGGAATTGGGGGTAACGGGCTGCGTTATTGCGTTCGTCTCGGAAAAATACGCGAAATAGAGTCCGAGTTTTCGAAAATCGGAGTCCGTATGGCTCAGTTATGGCCCGATGAAGTTTGCAGAAAATTCAAAACTAAAACAGATTTAAAAATTTAAAAATTCAGATTTGGAATGGGTCAGGCGGGGTCAGGCGGGAAGATTCCCGCCCTACCCATGTCGACAGGGCTGTCGACAGGCCTGTCGACAGGGGTGTCGACTTGCCTGTCGACAGGGTGGCACCGTTCTGTGAACCTGGGTGCACCAGGTTGCACCAGGTTGGGTTTCAGGCTGGCTAGGAGGGCTGGTTCTAGAGATTTCCTAAATCTAAGGGTCCTAAATCAATCTAGGGTTAATCTAAGGGCCTAAAACACTCTCTTAATCTATAAATACACCCTAAACCTACCTTAATCCTTACCAAAAATAGAAATAATGGCCTCATGCCGCAAAATTAAATCCTAAGAGGAGCCTCCACTAATCTAAGAAGGAAGTTTCAAGCTAATCCCTCTCAAATCATTCTCTAATCATCATTATCTTCATAGTTAGCAACTAATTCCTCTTTATAAGTTGGTTAATTTTGTGTTTGGTGAGTTTCTATCACTTTAACATCAATTGTTAAAGTAATTAGATTGGGTGTAATGAGACTTATGGTCTTAAATGCGGATTAGTGAGTTTAAATCATGTATAATGGTATGTTACTCTATGTTGTTCTATGTTTATGCATATATGATAAGTTGGTTTATGCATGCTTAATAAGTTGATGTATGCATGTTTAACAAGTAGATATATGCATGTTTAACAAAGTGGGTTATGCAAGTTAAGTATATGTTTAAATGCAAGTTTAATGTGAAATGCAAGTTATGCATGCTTATGCAAGTGTATGGATGCTTATGCAAGTCATATATATGTTTAAATGCAAGATTTATGTGATATGCAAGTTATGCATGCTTATGTGAGTATATGAATGCTTATGCAAGATATGTATATGCTTAAATGACATGATATGCAAGTTATGCGTGTTTATGCAAATATGTGGATGCTTATGCAAGTATGTGAATGCTTATGCAAGTTATGTGTATGCTTAAATGCATGTTTAACATGTTATGCAAGTTATGAGAATGCCTATATGCAAGTTCAACATGTTATGCAAGATATGTGTATGATAATATGCAAGCTCATATGCAACATGTTATGCAAATCATGTGTATGATAATATGCAAGTTGACATCCTCTTAACCCATGACAAAGTTATATGCTAAACCCATGATATTTGTGGTGATCTTCTCCTTATTATGTCATGTAACGAGAACGATTTACGTGGGGAACGATGGGGTTGGTAAATATGTTAATAAATGAATGTTTGGGTATGATTAAGCATACCATAAAAATAAATTACCATAAGTGGGAATTTACCTATTGAGTTAGGTCTACCCCATGGGAATTTACCTATTGAGTTAGGTCTACCCATGTTATGGAAAACTTGATATTAATTAGGGATAATTAATATGGGGGTGATTAATTAGGTGTAATTAATCGACTAAGACACGAGGTTGGACTCATTTGTAGTGTAAAACTGCCCGGACCCGACCGGCTTAACCAGTTGCTACAAATGTCAGCCCAATGTGAGAGGTCTTAGCCATAAATTAAATACGTGATTAAGATAAAGACACGAGGTTAGACTCTGTTATGACGTAAGACTGCCCGGATTCTACCGGCTTAACCAGGCGGTCATAACAACCAGTCTAATGTGGGAGGTCTTTATGGGGGATCACGGTCTTAATTAATTAAGAAACACTTAACCATAGTAGCATGTAGTGGGACATGAGGGGTTAAGTGGGTGCCTTGGGTGGCATGAGGAAATTTGGTGGTTGCCTTGGGTGGCATGTGGAATCTAGTGGGTTGCCTTGGGTGGCAATAGAAAATACGATTAGAATACTTAACCAAGTGGAACATGTAATTAAACATGATTAAAGGGTTAAGTGGGATACACTAGATATTTGACAAGCTTAAGTGGGTAGCTTGTGGGGGCCCATTTCAACCAATATCCCAAACGTATCTTTGTCGGCTCGACCCATGTCGAGTGACGGGACACGCATATTGGGCTTGATTATAAGAGGCCAAAACGGGTTAGCGGTGGCAACGCAAGTCCAATGGGTTTCATATGCGTGTGTGGGCCCGGGCTGGTAGATAAGCCGTTGTTGCATCGTGTAGATATAAAGCTGTGCACCGTTAGTATTGGGTAGCCACTTTAGGGGAGTGATACACCCCACTGTGGGACCAACACGGGTATCTACGGTAGGGAGCCGATCGCTTGGGGAGTAGTGGGTACACCTAGTAGAGATAGGGGCAGATGGCACCTATGTAGGGGTACACGAAACTACTGGGTACACCTAGTGGAGATAGGGGCAGACGGCACCTATGTAGTGGGCTAGGGGTACACGAGACTACTGGGGAAATTTTCTAAGTCCTTGGAAGGGATCAACCTTTAAGTAGGAATGACTGGTGTGGTGCAGTTAGTAATTATCCTTGGGTGGGTAGATGCGTCCTGACGGTTATCTTAGTTTATCCTAAGTCTACCAAACTGCTTAGTGTAGCCATTCATCCCCAGATATTACCGTAGGTCAAGTTTATGTCTTCTCTGGTTACTTTAATGATTGTATTGTTAAAGTTATAGGACTCAATCAGACTTATGTCTGACCCCGTTGTTTTTATCTTTTTTCCCAACCCTCAGGTCCTACGGTGGATCCTAGCGGTAGTAGAGCTTGATCGGATTCCTGTTTCCAGTCTTGAGGAGCTTGGGTAGATGTAAAGCTCCAGTTATCCAGTTATCTTTTCTTTTCTTATGGCTATTGTATGAGAGAGTGGGATTATGTACTTCTTTATTTTGACAGATATTGTACTTGACTTTTATCATGGTTTATGATGTAACCAGACATGTTTATTTCCGCTGTTATGAGATGATGTTTTAAATTTCAAATACTGTTTATATCTGTCTTGGTGTAATTTTTCTGTTCTATATTCACTAAAATACTCCACCGATGCTATGGCATTCCCTTAGTGAGTGACTATAGCGGGCGTGGGGTGTTACATTTCGCCACACTTTTCATGCAACGCACACAAATTAGTGTCGAATATGCCCACTTTTGTAGTAGTGGTGTCAATATTTCTTCATTTAATTGTTTGGGCAAAATTCACAATAAATATAATAATTGATCTTTTTGTGAGATTTTGAATCCCAGCAAGAATGAACACAAGAAGATTGTTCTAGTCGTTAGTTCAGACAAGAATGTAAAATAATATGTAAATACGTGCTTAAAATATATATAATTATATTATATTTCTATCCATCCAAAAATATACGTAAATAACGTTATTATTATTAATTAGGTGAACGTGTGATATAAGTTTGAATTCAAATGGTTCATCATTAATGATGGGTATACAAGGCTATTTCCTGAAATGAATGGAATTTAATGTTTTGTTACCATTATATTCATAAGCAATAAATATGGAGTTAATTTCTTTAATTCAAATAGGTTACCAATAAATAAAAGGGAATTAAGATTGTAACCAATAATGTCATGGGGGAAATTAATAAGGAAATAGGTGTCCTTTGGTTACAATTTAAAAAGAATAAGAATAAATGTTGTAACTCCAATTAGGGAAATTTATATTGTAAACTTATATATATATGTATGTATGTATAAGAATTAATAATTTAATTTAACAATAGCATATCAAATGGAAGTTACAATAAATAGAATTAATGTAATTAAAAAGGACTAATGTTAATGGCATTTGATGGGGTGTCCATTGTCTTAGGAAATGTGACCATTAAGGTCATTAACAACATGTAACAATTTTAGAAAATAATAGGTTTAATTAAATGTCTATTATCTTAGAAAATGTGACTGTTATGTCCATAATGGCATGTGATAATTACGAAATTCATTTTTTATTTGAATGTCCATGGTCTTAGGGAATATGACTGTAATGACCCGCATTGTCAGAGGTATTATAATTAATTTATTTAATTATATAAATAGTGATATAGTGAATTAAATGGTCGTTTAATTAAATAATATGGAATATTTAATTAAATTAAATAATTAAAATAATATATTTAATTCAGAAATAACCAGAAATAGTGAATTGATAATATAATGTGAACTGGGTCATCCCTAAGATTTAATTCAGCTTAGAGTTGAAGTATATTGATGAATATATTCGATCGACGTCAGTTTGAACGTAAAGTTATAATATAATTAAAATCAAGCTCGAAATGGCGCTGCAGTTCGTAAATTGGCGATTCGAACTTCAACTGAATGTACAGGGTTCGTTTTAAGCTGGATTTCTATGAAACAAGAAACGTGTGGAGCTGGTGGAGTATATCTTTCTAGTGGAAGAGAAAATCGGGATTTCGTCGTGTAGATTTTGATTTACGTCCAAATCAAATTTTAGAAAAGTCATTGCGGAATTCCTTTATAATTTATAAAGGAATTATTTATATTTTTAAAAAGGAATTTCAATATAAATCGAATATCGGGTTGACCCAGAAGTGAATATCGAGATGAAAATTCATATAGGAATATTCTGGAGCTGTAGGGTATTCCACTGTGAATATATACAATAATGTTTATTTTTAAATTTTAAATTTAATTATATTTAAATATATTTATATATTTAAATGGGTCATCCAGAGCTTTAAAAATAGCCACTTTTGCAAACGAAGTCGGAATTCGACGAAACTAATTTTGTTGGATCCGCAATATCAAATAGTTGTTGGATTTCCAGTTTCGTGATTTTTTAGAGTCACTATGTGACCGTACGAATTTTTAGAGTAAAAAACAGTTAGTATTTCGATGGTTAAAAATACGATGTGTGAGCATACGGAGTCGGAATTTGACGAAACCATTTTCGTTGGGACCGTAATGTCGAACTCTAGCTACATGTCCGGTTTCGTGATTTTTGGATATCATATGTAGTCACAGGAATTTTTAGGGACAAATACTTATAGCGGTTACTTAATATTTAATATAATTTTTGAATATAAAAATAGTTTTTCCCCACTATAAATACCACTAACCTATTCTAAACCCTAGACTATTTTCTTTAGGTCAACAAAGAAAATCCGCTGTAATGTTTTCATCCAGGAAACATTTCGTGAGTTTTAAGAAATCAAGGAAAAATCAAATAAATCCTTATAAAATAGAAAACAAGTATTTTTGGGTTTGCCAAGTGTTTCTCTTCAGCTTGACATGGTTTTCATTGAAGTCGACGGGGTATTGTTCGCTGGAAAATTCGCAACGCCAGACTAGGGTTGAATAGCGTAGGAGTTTTAAGCATCGAGGTGTGGATTTGGTCATACCATTTCGTTTGTGGTTGGATTTAGCATCTATTTGGAAACTTTGGTAGCTTTCGGTGGTGGGAAGGTTCGCACTGCTGTGCGTGAGGCAGAGGACGCATTTCAATTGAGAGCGTCGAGCTGTGTACTGGGGGTATCGGTGGATAGAGGAGATGATGGTGATTTACATGGTGATTTTAGTTTGGAATTTCATGATGAAATGGTGGAAATTGGAGGGTGAATGGTGGGGGAAATGGCCACGTTTTGAGTACTGTTGGAGTACAGCAGGTTTGGGGAAGAAGCAATTCGAACGGGTTTGGGGAGTTAATTCTTAGATGGGCCGAAATATTGGTAAAGGCCCAAACCTTTTTTATTTAAAGTTTATTTAATTTAAAATGTTGTATTAACTTGTAATGTATATAACTTTGTCATACGATATCGGAATTGAACGAAACTGGATCCGACAGGATCGTATGGACGAGCGCTACACGCTGGAACTGACCGCGAGTCAATTAGAGTCCGTTACAATTTATAGGAAAATAAATTGTCCGTCTGAATCAAATCGAGTGATGGTTATCGTTATCAACGATGATCGTCCAATGTGAGTAAAACTCACTAACTCTGAACAGTTCTATTTTTACAACGTGTTCTTAGAACTGTTAAATATTGTCTGTTTGACTGTGTGTTGACTGTTTGATTGAACTGCTAGTCAGTTAGTGGAAATTATATATATATATAAACCGTTAAATATTTATATGTGATTCTGCTATCAGAATATCTCATTTCAAAGTGAAATCGATGTTAATCATATTGTCTAACATCTATGATGCAGGGAAACAGGTTGGAGGAATCCGACGGGATTCCTCAACATTTATTTTACCGTTTTTCATATATTGTGATATATGACGTGATATATAATGTGTATGGATTATATGTGTTTGAATGATAGTGATCATTGTTGTAGAGTTAATCAAATTGAATTAGCGAGTAGAGTTAAACAAATTGAATTAGCAAGTTAAGTTAAACTAAGTGAATTAGTTAAGTTAATCAAATTGAATTAGCAAATTAAGTTAAACTAAGTGAATTGGTTAAGTTAATCAAAGTGAATTGGTTAAGTTAATCAAAGTGAATTGGTTAAGTTAATCAAAGTGATTAGTTCAAGTTAATCGAGATAAGTAAATCAAGTTAGGTTAATCGAGTTGAATTTATCAAGTCGAGTTAATCAATTGAGTTAGTCAAACCAAGTAAATCAAGTTAGGTTAATCGAGTAGAATTTATCAAGTTGAGTTGATCAATTGAGTTAGTCAAACCAAGTAAATCAAGTTAAGTTAGTCGAAGTAAATCAAGTGGGTTAGCCAAGTGAGTTAATCAAATGAGTTAACCAAGTGTGTTAATCAAAGTGAGTTTAAATAAAATAAGAGTTAATTAATTAAGAATTTATCGAATATTAGTTACTCGAATAAGAGTTAATCCAGATGAGTCGCCATTTAGCACGACTGCTAGCGGAATTCGCAGGGCTGTAGATAGCCTACGGCGGTCGGATGTTTCCTGAGGGAATCAGGCGTAACCATTGTGATTGCTGCGATCTAGAGTCAAGCGAATGGAGTTAATCGAATACTAGTTATTCGAATAAGAGTTAATCAAATAGAGTTAAACAAAATTAGAAACTGACTGGAGATTAGTAAGTTGAATAGTTTTTGGAGTATCGATCTGATGTTGGTTTCGGCCTTCGGGGTTTATACTTGGGAAGTTGTTCTCTTATTAGTTTACAGTTAGAGTCTGATAGTTGTGGAATGGTAGTGATTGATGATTGATCGATATAATTTCCATCTGGAAATAGTATCGTTGTTTGCACACTTGTTTTTCTTTGATAGTTAACTCACCGACTATCAAAGTTTTTTTACCATTTAACGTTGTTAATATGGAGAGACCGGTTGGATTATTATCCAAAGAACCACTCTGTATTGGCATAAGCATTGCGAATCATTTATGCCAAAGATAATTGAAGGCGGAGTAAAGTGCAAGGGCTGTTGTACAAGTCTTAGATAACAGCGACTAAGATGGATATACTGAATAGTGCCTTCGGTTTGTCCAGTCCCAGGACAACTCGTATGGACGAAGGTCTGACAGAATATATCTGGTAGATCACGTAAGTTGATCGTTTCAAACATATTTACGTTGGTGGCGGAGGAATTCGTTTCTCTTAGCTTTATACCCGTGTTATTTTTGGATAAGTCAATTTGTGATTTGACGGGTATGACGATGTGACATTCAAAGTGAATGAAGATTTGATATGAAAAAGATAAGCGTAGCTTCTAGCCTCACATCCGGTAAATGACAAAAGTCGGGCGGGCAGCATGGCTAAGTCGGTCGCACCGAAGTAGGGTGTATAATCACCTATCTAGATAATATTCATTTGCTTCTTTAATCTATCAATGCTGTCCCATATATATATACACGGGAACGGTTGCTGATCCCAACCGTTGGTGATGTACATTCGATACACTCAAGCGAAATGAGTGGTCGGTCATGTGTGGCTGAGTTGCAAGATGTTCTTGTTGAACTCCAGTGTATCGTTCCTAGAGTACACTGATCGGAAGGTGGTTCCATACCTTGTCATAGTTGGAAATCCATTACCCAATACGTGCTTGCGGTTTCGATTGTATACTATATGTAGAACGTGAGATGAAAGCGTTTCGGCTAAATTGATATCTATTTGTACATAGACATTATTATAATATCAAAAGGTTTTTGATATTAAGATATTTTGGATTCTCATAAGGGAAAAACCCGTTCCGTTATACGGCGTGGTCTTATGAGATATCTTTTACTTGTTCAAACTGTTTTTAAACTGTTTTACTCATACCAGTCCCATGACTGACCCGGAGTTTATTCTGTTGTTTTCCCTAAACTCTTGGGTGCCCAATTTTGTACGGGCAGTCAAGTAGTCAGGATTTACAGATATATCTGAAGAGCTGGAGCAGGAGGCTTCAGGATCATATAGCTATAGTTATTTCCGCTGTGTTGTAAGTGATGTACTTTGATAATGATGTATATTCAACTACAGATGTATATTTCAAGTTATGTTATAGATATTATATGTTATTCGTTCCGCTGTGAGGTTCGTGTTACTCTGTTGTTGTGTTCTTCTTCTTCTGTTCTAAGTTTCTATCTTATCTTTCCTCACCCTCTATCTTCTTTCTATTAATTTCTTGAATTTTCAGTGCAATTTGGGGTTGGACTTGTGTTATTTGGTCAGCTCAAATTGGTCCGGATTTTCGGGTCATTACAGTTGGTATCAGAGCTTAAGTTAAGAATTACCTTGGCTCTGTGGCGTGACTCGGTAGAGATAGGGTTAGTAATACCCTAGATTGAGTTTGAGTGTATATATACGAGTGCGTATTTGTATTTGATATAAAGTGGTTTTATATTGTGGAGATTCATTGGTTGAGTTGTTTATGAGTTCTGGTCGATTAGTTTGATCCACTGTATCGGTAGGAATAAATAAACACTTGAATACGATGTACCGACACAGTATGGATATGTGATATATTATCATATATATAGGATGTTTTGGTAGTAATTATAATCAGATAAGATTATAAAATGTGAAATGGTTATATATAACCAATCAGAATTTATTCAAGTGAATTGTATGAAATTGAAATGAATTAAATCTGAATTTAGATCAGAATTGGAATTTGAAATCCCAGAAATGGGAAAGGTGTTTGTAAATGAATCTGGATTTAATATATGTGAATTTTAAGATCCTGGGAGATTTTAAATTTGTTTACAACATTGTAAAAGGATATTTGGAATTGATTTCAAGGTGGAAATGTGTAAAAATGGGTTTTGAAAATGCTATAGTATTGAACTCACTTCGGTTGCTGGAAAATAGATTCCCATGTTGATCATGACATCATCGGTGTTCATTTTCGAGTATGTAAGTGATGGATTACGACCAAGGATTTTGTTTTGAATTTGTTTTGGGAAAACAAGTTGTGTTGAATTTCAAAAAGGAAAATTTGATTTTTGAAAGAGGTAAACTGTTTAAAAACTTCCAAGAAGAAAAGGTTGTTTGAATTTAAACAAATTAAAGTAAAATTTGTAAAATCCAATAGAATTGAGATTGAATTAAAATACAGTAAGTGAAAATCATTTGAAATAGATTAGTGTCAAGTAGAATTAGACTTGATTAGAGATAATCTGGAATTATATTGGACTGGTGAGTTATGGATTTGAAATCAAGAATAGTGCTTGAGTTTGAAATGAAATTCGATTTAGGTATAAGCGAATGGTTGTGTTAAAGATAAATTGATTTGGGATCAAGTTGGAATTGCATTGGTATATGTTGAATTGATGACAGGTGAAGTGATAGAGTTGATATGCCCGACAAAAAGGTACAAGTTTATATTTGATATAAGCATGAGATTTATGAGCCGAATTGGCAAGCCGCTTGGCTGTTTGATTTTCTTTTGGGTTGGAGATGGCTTAGAGAGGCGAGTTGTGGTTTTACCGATAAGGTTGTACAAAGGAGGTTATGGCGAAATTTTCCGAAAATTTAAAGTGTTAGAAAATTTTCAGAATTTTTGAAATTTTTAGTTAGTCGGAATAAATAAATATTTTAGTCGATATTAATTGGTTCAGTTGAAATCAGAAATAAGGGGTAAACAAATCTTAGGAATTCCAATAGATAGGGTCGTCCTCTACCTTTTAGCAATTTCGAGGACGAAATTATTTTAAGTGGGAAAGATTGTAATGACCCGCATTGTCAGAGGTATTATAATTAATTTATTTAATTATATAAATAGTGATATAGTGAATTAAATGGCCGTCTAATTAAATAATATGGAATATTTAATTAAATTAAATAATTAAAATAATATATTTAATTCAGAAATAACCAGAAATAGTGAATTGACAATATAATGTGAACTGGGTCATCTCTAAGACTTAATTCAGCTTAGAGTTGAAGTATATTGACGAATATATTCGATCGACGTCAGTTTGAACGTAGAGTTATAATATAATTAAAATCAAGCTCGAAATGGTGCTGCAGTTCGTAAATTGGCGATTCGAACTTTAACTGAATGTACAGGGTTCGTTTTAAGCTGGATTTCTGTGAAACAAGAAACATGTGGAGCTGGTGGAGTATATCTTTCTAGTGGAAGAGAAAAATCGGGATTTCGTCGTGTAGATTTTGATTTACATCCAAATCAAATTTTAGAAAAGTCGCTGTGGAATTCCTTTATAATTTATAAAGGAATTATTTATATTTTTAAAAAGGAATTTCAATATAAATCGAATATCGGGTTGACCCAGAAGTGAATATCGAGATGGAAATTCATATAGGAATATTCTGGAGCTGTAGAGTATTCCACTGTGAATATATACGATAATATTTATTTTTAAATATTAAATTTAATTATATTTAAATATATTTATATATTTAAATGGGTCATCCAGAGCTTTAAAAATATCCACTATTGCAAACGAAGTCGGAATTCGACGAAACTAATTTTGTTGGATCCACAATATCAAATAGTTGTTAGATTTCCAGTTTCGTGATTTTTTAGAGTCACTGTGTGGTCGTACGAATTTTTAGAGTGAAAAACAGTTAGTATTTCGATGGTTAAAAATACGCTGTGTGAGCATACGGAGTCGGAATTCGACGAAACTAGTTTCGTTGGGACCGTAATGTCGAACTCTAGCTACATGTCCAGTTTCGTGATTTTTGGATATCATATGTAGTCACAGGAATTTTTAAGGACAAATACTTATAGCGGTTACTTAATATTTAATATAATTTTTGAATATAAAAATAATTTTTCCCCACTATAAATACCACTAACCAATTCTAAACCCTAGACTATTTTCTTTAGGTCAACAAAGAAAATCCGTCGTAATGTTTTCATCCAGGAAACATTTCGTGAGTTCTAAGAAATCAAGGAAAAATCAAATAAATCCTTATAAAATTGAAAACAAGTATTTTTGGGTTTGCCAAGTGTTTCTCTTCAGCTTGACATGGTTTTCATTGAAGTCGACGGGGTATTGTTCGCTGGAAAATTCACAATGCCAGACTAGGGTTGAATAGTGTAGGATTTTTAAGCA
Source organism: Allium sativum (assembly GCA_030737875.1). Classification (NCBI taxonomy): domain Eukaryota; kingdom Viridiplantae; phylum Streptophyta; class Magnoliopsida; order Asparagales; family Amaryllidaceae; genus Allium; species Allium sativum. Next base: position 214,298,533 of record CM060927.1, on the reverse strand, counting down.
TCGAGGTGTGGATTTGGTGGTACCATTTCGTTTGTGGTTGGATTTAGCATCTATTTGGAAACTTTGGTAGGTTTCGGTGGTGGGAAGGTTCGCACTGCTGTGCGTGAGGCAGAGGACGCATTTCAATTGAGAGTGTCGAGCTGTGTACTGGGGGTACCGGTGGATAGAGGAGATGATGGAGATTTACATGGTGATTTTAGTTTGGAATTTCATGATGAAATGGTGGAAATTGGAGGGTGAATGGTGGGGGAAATAGCCACATTTTGAGTACTGTTGGAGTACAGCAGGTTTGGGGAAGAAGCAATTCGAACGGGTTTGGGGTGTTAATTCTTAGATGGGCCGAAATATTGGTAAAGGCCCAAACCTTTTTTTATTTAAAGTATATTTAATTTAAAATGTTGTATTAACTTATAATGTATATAACTTTGTCATACGATATCGGAATTGAACAAAACTGGATCCGACAGGATCGTATGGACGAGCGCTACACGCTGGAACTGACCGCGAGTCAATTGGAGTCCGTTACAAATTATAGCAAAATAAATTGTCCGTCTGAATCAAATCGAGCGATGGTTATCGTTATCAACGATGATCGTCCAATGTGAGTAAAACTCACAAACTCTGAACAGTTCTATTTTTACAACGTGTTCTTAAAACTGTTAAATATTGTCTGTTTGACTGTGTGTTGACTGTTTGATTGAATTGCTAGTCAGTTAGTGGAAATTATATATATGTATATATATAAAAACCGTTAAATATTTATATTTGATTCTGCTATCAGAATATCTCATATCAAAGTGAAATCGATGTTAATCGTATTGTCTAACATCTGTGATGCAGGGAAACAGGTTGGAGGAATCTGACGGGATTCCTCAACATTTATTTTACTGTTTTTCATATATTGTGATATATGATGTGATATATAATGTGTATGGATTATATGTGTTTGAATGATAGTGATCATTGTTGTAGAGTTAATCAAATTGAATTAGCGAGTAGAGTTAATCAAATTGAATTAGCAAGTTAAGTTAAACTAAGTGAATTAGTTAAGTTAATCAAATTGAATTAGCAAGTTAAGTTAAACTAAGTGAATTGGTTAAGTTAATCAAAGTGAATTGGTTAAGTTAATCAAAGTGAATTAGTCGAGTTAATCAAAGTGATTAGTTCAAGTTAGTCGAGATAAGTAAATCAAGTTAGGTTAATCGAGTTGAATTTATCAAGTCGAGTTAATCAATTGAGTTAGTCAAACCAAGAAAATCAAGTTAGGTTAATCGAGTTGAATTTATCAAGTCGAGTTGATCAATTGAGTTAGTCAAACCAAGTAAATCAAGTTAAGTTAGTCGAAGTAAATCAAGTGGGTTAGCCAAGTGAGTTAATCAAATGAGTTAATCAAGTGTGTTAATCAAAGTGAGTTTAAATAAAATAAGAGTTAATCAATTAAGAATTTTTCGAATATTAGTTACTCGAATAAGAGTTAATCCAGATGAGTCGCCATTTAGCACGACTGCTAGCGGAATTCGCAGGGCTGCAGATAGCATACGGCGGTCGGATGTTTCTTGAGGGAATCAGGCGTAACCATTGTGATCGCTGCGATCTAGAGTCAAGCGAATGGAGTTAATCGAATACTAGTTATTCGAATAAGAGTTAATCAAATAGAGTTAAAGAAATAGAGTTAAGCAAAATTAGAAACTGACTAGAGATTAGTAAGTTGAATAGTTTTCGGAGTATCGATCTGATGTTGGTTTCGGCCTTCGGGCTTTATACTTGGGAAGTTGTTCTCTTATTAGTTTACAGTTAGAGTCTGATAGTTGTGGAATGGTAGTGATTGATGATTGATCGATATAATTTCCATCTGGAAATAGTATTGTTGTTTGCACACTTGTTTTTCTTTGATAGTTAACTCACCGACTATCGAAGTTTTTTTACCATTTAACGTTGTTAATATGGAGAGATCGGTTGGATTATTATCCAAAGAACCACTCTGTATTGGCATAAGCGTTGCAAATCATTTATGCCAAAGATAATTGAAGGCGGAGTAAAGTGCAAGGGCTGTTGTATAAGTCTTAGATAACAGCGACTAAGATGGATATACTGAATAGTGCCTTCGGTTAGTTCAGTCCCAGGACAACTCGTATGGACGAAGGTCTGACAGAGTATATCTGGTAGATCACGTAAGTTGATCGTTTCAAACGTATTTACGTTGGTGGCGGAGGAATTCGTTTCTCTTAGCTTTATACCCGTGGTATTTTTGGATAAGTCAATTTGTGATTTGGCGGGTATGACGATGTGACATTCAAAGTGAATGAAGATTTGATATGAAAAAGATAAGCGTAGCTTCTAGCCTCACATCCGGTAAATGACAAAAGTCGGGCGGGCAGCATGGCTAAGTCGGTCGCACCGAAGTAGGGTGTATAATCACCTATCTAGAGAATATTCATTTGCTTCTTTAATCTATCAATGCTGTCCCATATATATATACGGGAACGGTTGCTGATCCCAATCGTTGGTGATGTACATTCGATACACTCAAGTGAAATGAGTGGTCGGTCATGTGTGGCTGAGTTGCAAGATGTTCTTGTTGAACTCCAGTGTATCGTTCCTAGAGTACATTGATCGGAAGGTGGTTCCATACCTTGTCATAGTTGGAAATCCATTACCTAATACGTGCTTGCGGTTTTGATTGTATACTATATGTAGAACGTGAGATGAAAGCGTTTCGGCTAAATTGATATCTATTTGTACATAGACATTATTATAATATCAAAAGGTTTTTGATATAAAGATATTTTGGATTCTCATAAGGGAAAAACTCGTTCCGTTATACGGCGTGGTCTTATGAGATATCGTTTACTTGTTCAAACTTTTTTAAACTATTTTACTCATACCAGTCCCATGACTGACCCGGAGTTTATTCTGTTGTTTTCCCTAAACTCTTGGGTGCCCAATTTTGTACGGGCAGTCAAGTAGTCAGGATTTACAGATATATCTGAAGAGCTGGAGCATGAGGCTTCAGGATCATATAGCTATAGTTATTTCTGCTATGTTGTAAGTGCTGTACTTTGATAATGATGTATATTCAACTACAGATGTATATTTCAAGTTATGTTATATATATTATTTGTTATTCGTTCCGCTGTGAGGTTCGTGTTACTCTGATGTTGTGTTCTTCTTCTTCTGTTCTAAGTTTCTATCTTATCTTTCCTCACCCTCTATCTTATTTCTATTAATTTCTTGAATTTCCAGTGCAATTTGGGGTTGGACTTGTGTTATTTGGTCAGCTCAAATTGGTCCGGATTTTCGGGTCATTACAATGACCGATATAACTATTGAATGGCGTGTGACTATTGTAATAATTAATTGAATTAAAATTGATTTGATGGGAAATTAGGTATTGATTGTTTTATTAAAGATAAACCCAATAATTAAATAAACGAATAAATATCCTAAAACTATGAATCTTAGAAAATCGTCCTTATCTTATTTATAGTTAAATTTCTAGAAATAATATCTTGAATTAAAATAAGGATTGATATTTGTAGGTTAAAAATGCGAGGTTTGTTGTGTTACCCGTAGAAGTCTATACTTTCCAGCAAACAGATATATGTACAACAAATGTGGGATATCATTGACCATAGGAACCTACGACGAAAATTAATTGTGTATTGTCAATTTATCCTAAAGGGTTACTTCAAGTTTTGAGGTATTAAGTGGATGTAGGACCCTCCTCCCTTTCGAAAGAAGAAACCAAAAGGGAATAATTTATTCGCGTAGCATACTTCTGGATTAGAGATATTCAGCAGTAGGATCTGCCTGTTAGGTATTAAGTGATTGGACTCACCCTACCCCTTAAGGGTAGAGTCATAGGTTCCACTCTTATCAGGTATTAAGTGATCGGATAGCTCAGCTCCTCATAAATAAGAAGTATTAAATGGCTAATTAGATGCAAGATTGGTATTCTCCACGATCATCTGCTTCCTTTAGGTAGTATGTAACTGGATTAGAGTCTGCTTTGGGATAAGGTATTAAATGACTGCCATGGAGGTACCGTTGGTTTGCCTATCTTACGAAAAGTATTGAGCGATTTATTGATTATCTAATAAGGTTAGCTAGATAGTAATATAGGGGTCCGTTGGGGGAAGGTCTTAAATGACGGTTGGTTGTCTACCTAGCCCGTAGGTAATAAGTGACTACTTACAATCTATCGCCTTACGCGAGGTTGCGAATATGCATGAATGAAGGAAGCCTTAAATTAGTAGAAGTCTCAGTATCTAGCATCCTCTAATTTATATTAGCATATCATAAACTACCTAGTAAGGTTTAAGCAATCGATGGTTCCGCGTTAGGTCTTAAGTGATCATGGAAATCTGCTTTATATGTTATATTGTGAATGAGGTCATAAGTACACATATATAACCCACCTCCTTTAGTAGTAGGTATTAAGTAGCTGGAAATCCCTCCTCCTAGTCTTGGTATCGGTTTGTGGAGTGGTTTAAAGGCTTCATACTTATGTGTAAAAATTATGTCTTGGTGTATTACGATAATCTAGCTTTGGGTAGTGCTACCTTGAGTGTGGTAGTTAATCATCATGCATAATCCTTGCAAGATTAAGTTAGAATTACAAGCCTTGTTGGACATATGATTTGGGTGAAACCAAACACTACGCATTTGTGTGTTGTAGGCAATGTTATACATTTTCTACTCACTAGGACTTATTGTTCCGATCCCCACCTCATATCAACTCTTATGTATAACATGGAGAAGACATGTCTTAGCAAGTATTCAAGTTTGGTTTTCTGTTCTTGATCTCTCATACTCAGTATTGATGTAACGATTCACTATAAGGTAGTTGCCTTAGTCAACACTTGTTATCCCATCTTGTTTCCGCTGTAAATTAGTTTGATTGTACTCTGATTATGCTTATGCTCACCATTTGCCGATACTAGATTAACACTATCCAAGTTTAGATAGGTTTGAGTTTAGATTTTTGTTGAAATTCGGGCTTAGAACAATATGGGGTGCTACATAACCAAAGTCAGATATATTGATAAACTCGAGTGGCTCCGTAACATGTGAAATATAATTTAATCATCTTTAATGCTCATCCATGAGTTCGATCGACAATGGAAGACCTTCAATGTGAAATTTGTGTAATTTGTGCACACACGGAAGACCATGCACTAATTGTTTCATATGGTCATAAAAGAATGCATCAACTGCAACATAACTATTTTTTGTTATTTCTTTCACAATTAAATCCAATTACCAAAAAAATATGTCTTACCTCGTATTTGTTTTAATAATGCAAGTTAATATGCAAATTGTATGGCTACTAAACTTGTAACAACCTGCCCGAAATGATCCAAAATTCTAGCCAGAAAAAGCCTATCGGAACTTAGAGCCATTCTAAATGGATCGTTGGTTCCTATAAGCTTCAACAGATATAGCAAAGAAGATTAAACCAAAATCAGAATCTCACACAACAAAAGGGATAAGACATAATAACTTGAATAGATGTAAAATAAATTAAAAACGATAAAAATGTTGGTTACAATAAGTTTCAGCTGTCATAAGAGGTACATCAATTATAATAATTATCCCAATAACACAACAACAATCATAATACTGCCATAAATGACAACTAATAGTTATGGATCCTCCTTCATCAAGCTCTACTCTCCATGGCTTCACTGATCATCCGTTCTCACCTACTAACTTGTTTATATGTTAAGAGAATGGAGCCCAAAAAAGTAAGTTCTTGTAAATGAAAATCATATAAATTTAAGGAAAAACTATTTCATATACTTGGCAATATGAATTCATCAAATTATGTCTACAAGATTTGACACATAATCAAACACATGTAATAATGAGGCAAACTACCCTACATTCACTTAAGGCCTACATGTTATTTATTTACTTAAGGCATATTCTTTATAATCACTTAATATCTAATGAGGCGAACTATCAATTTGTCACTTAAGGCCATTATATGTGTATATTTGTTTATGGGCGGATTACTTTGATCACTTAAGATCCTATAGTGGACCATGGTCAATTAATACCTTGTCCTATAATTATCAACACTATTAAATATACTTTAGATGTAAACTGAGAGATAGTAATCTGCCAATTAATACCAGGTTTGTAAGACTCTCATTGTCATTTATGACCCTCATGGCGGATCCATACATTACTATCTATCTGTCATTACAAGTGAACTCCTAACTACTTAATACTTCCCTTAGATGGGTGGTTCCTATAGAACTCTTATATTCTTATCCCTAGGTATGCCCATACATATCCCCTAAATAAGAGGCAAAAACTTACAGAGAACTACCCTATTCAAACATATGTCATTTTAATTAAGTCTGTTTAATACCTTTTTAAGAGAAAGGCGGATCCAGTGACCACTTTAGACCTTTATAAGGGTGGGTCCCATGACTTTGGCCCTAGACCAAGGAATGAACACTAGGAATGGACCTAGTCCTAACCACTTAAGATGCAATCAAGGTAGATAAGCCACCTAATACCTTCTCGAGGTTGGCCGAGTTCACACGATATATATATACACACACACACATACATACATACACAAGATGTTTCACATTAAATCTACCACTTGTAGATGTTGGATTTACCTGACAGTTTTGGGCAGGCTTCTACTATAAGTTGAGCTTAACCTCGTGCCTTTGTATAATAATTATAATGGCCTATGGCACTTAGACCTATCACATTAACCCTACAAACTTGTAGATGCTGGATATGCTGATTGGTTCAAGGCATGCTTCTACTACAAGTAGGGATTAACCTCATGTCTATTTGTCATTAATACTAATGAAAACCATTAATACTCGCATATATACAAATTTCCTATGGGGACATGTAATTTCTACTTACCTATTTTAATGCATTTAATATGCAATTTAATTCGAATTTAATACGCATCAATAATAATCTAATTACTCTAATAAATAATAGTAAATGAATGTAAATTACGCGCACATGAATAAACATCCTAATTCGGTTGAAATGTCAATCCTAATAACATAATCACAGAATACAAGTTTATTTCCCTAATTTCATCAAATAGCATATATATATGTATATTCACACTCAGCGAATAAAATGGAAATAACAACATATACATAAGACTTGTAACACGGGTTTCAACGATTATTCTAATAACAAAATACAAACAAGGTGAAATACTTTAATTATATATGTAGAACTTCCTTTTTGGTACTGCTTCACTTTTATATGTTTTTATATACAAAGCTTAGGACTTTAGTGATTTTGTGAACAATTCGTTCAAACGATCTATTGGAAATAGATGCTTAAACCTATTAAATGCACAATACTCAAGTTTTATGCTTTAGTATACACAATTATAAATATATATATAACCAACAAGTGAATTGGGCCAAATAAATTGCACAATATCCAAATGCCTATTTTTCATTACATCAATAACCAATTCCGAGATATGACAATTGATTGATGATTTCCACAGATAATGAAAATGAGGAATTTGGAAGATTTAAATTGTTTTGTTTCCATTCAAATCCAATTTCCTAAAGCTTTAATAATCTAAATTTAAACTAAAAAGATATAAGAAATATAAAACTTATATAATTTCCACTCATAGAGATAGGAAGGGAAGAATAGTGGTTTTTGTGCACAATCTACCAAAAATTTGGATTTTAGCCTTCGAACCACGTACTCCAATTACTTTTAAGATATATATATATATATATATACATACATACATATATATATATATATGTAAGATTCAGATTTGGAGTCTCATATATACGTATTATACTTAATTCTAGGATCTATATATGAATTCAGATTAGAAGTGATAGAATATAAGTTAGAGAATGAGAAGAAGCGTAACCTTGCTTTTGGAATTCAGAAATAGTGGAGAGACAAAATGAAGGTGCAAAATAGGATAAAGTGTAGGGTTTGGAGAGAGGCTAGGGGGTTTGTTTATAGTTCCTAGTGTGTATATGGACCGAAGGATTTGTCTGAATTAATCTGGCAAGTCCATTTAAAGCAAAACTATATATGAATCCCTGAAAAATATCTTTCTCCATCCATCACCCTTAAGGAAGGTTGACCCCCAGGTCAACCCCTTTTTATAGGGCGGTCAACCCCCTATCTAGGGTCGGACAAGGGAATTTTATTACCCTATAAGTTAATTCATGTTGATTAATTTATCAAATTGATTCGTTGTTTCCAGTACTTGTTTATTCTTATCCCTTTTGTGTGCATATATGTATACAATTTCAAATCATCGAGGAATATTCCATTATGCCAATCAATATTTAATTGTATTCCAAATTTATATTTGATCTGTTCAAATTTCAAATATCGTGTAGATATATTTTATGTAAAACTTGTTTTATTAATAACTTCTTTATATGGATTCCGTTTTTAATAAATAAAATATGAAAACGGATCAAAATATCGCTATGAATAAAGTAGTATTAATTTCATAGCCAAATTCTTGATTTTCCAAAATTATTATTTTTTTCCTTACTAATTTATTATTGTTTATATTACTTATGTTAGTTTCGAGTTATATTTTTACGACGTGTTACATTCTCCCCCTAAAAGAGATTTCATCCCGAAATCTTTCGAAAGGGCAAAAAACAAAACTAGGTCTAATAAACATGTTATATGTAACATCCCGGAATTTTGGAACCAATTTAAAATTTATTTTTAATTGATTTTAATGAAAATTAAATATTTTAAACGATTTATTTTGAGAATAAACAACTTAAAATTTATTTAAAACGAAGTTTGAGCATATAAATTTATAATTTAGTTAAAACGAGCTCGTAATGGCGTGGTAGTTTGAAAATTCATTTTTAAACTTTAAATGAGTATACAGAATTCTTTATAAGTCAAAAGTTGATGAAACAAGAAACGTTAAAATTTATTTAACTATATCTTTATAACGAATTTAAGAAATTAAGATTTCAAGTTATAAATTGTAAGATGTGTCTAAATTAAAATTTAAAACAGTCGCTATGAAATATAACGATTTAATAAATTGAATAATAGGATTTTTCATGTAAATTGAGCACCGTTTGACTAGAAAATTGTCATATTGAGTTATAAGCTCAAGTATGTTTATTTTACAGTTGTATGATATTTTTTTTGGATAAATATGTGATAATAATTATTATTTTATTATTAATTTGAATAATTTTGGAACTAATAATATTATTTTAATATTACATAGCCTAAAAAATAACTATTTGGCAAACGACCTCCGTTTTCGATTAAACTAATTTTATTAGATCCGGAATGTCAAATTATTGTCAGGTTTAAAATTTCAAGTCAACTGGAATTAGTATGTAAGTGTGGTGAAAATAAATGCGTGTTGTATTTCAATTATAAATTCAATAATCTATAAAAATGGTCATTTTTCAAACGGTCTCCAAATTAAACGAAATTAATTTGGTTAGTACTGTATTTGTAAAACATAGCTATATTTCAAATTTATTAGTTTTTGGAGTCAGTATGTGGCCGTGGTAAATTAAAACATACGTTGAAATTCAATATTAATGTTATATTTTTATTTTGAGAAAAACCGATTAAAATAATTGAATCAACCTCCGAAACATATCTCGTTCTGTCTGGAATAGGGGTATTTGGTTAGGAACGACAGTCGTTGAAACGACCTGAAAATTCACCTTACGCGAAATCCCAGGTTGCTTTGAGAACGCGACGCATCAGAACACAAACAACGGAACATTTCATTGATATTACAACAATTACATATGAGTACAAGAATGGATCTAAGTATGAATAAATATTACATAACGGAAAATATCAGAGATTTAAAATACATAGCAGCGGAAATAAAATGTATAAATACAATATACAGTGGAAAATACGTCAACTAGCATAACTGAAAGAAATAGACAGATACAAAGCTTTCCAAATATAGCTCCAGCTATAACCCAGGATCCTGTTAAATAGAAATTTGTAAAACCAAAACTACTAACTGTCCGTGTGGAAAATAAGGGCGCCTAGAGTTTTGGTATAAACAATAAACTCCGAGTTAGTCATGGGACTGGTGTGAGAACTCAAAACAATTACTAAACTTTACTTTAGAATAAGGTAGATCATGGGAACCACGCCGCATGTCACGGAAGGGGTCACTCCCACGAATACTCTGAAATAAACAATTTGTAAATAACGCAATGCTTTTTAGAAAATGAAGCTATTATAAGACTCAGGTCCCATCACACAATGCAACACAAGCCGGAGGATAGAGTTTTCCCTTATAATAGCCAAACATGCTTGGTACGTTTAAAACAAATCATTTCGATATTACTATAAGTGCATAGTGTCAAAATCAACTTTAAATATAAATATATCAATCATAAGCGGGATGGGTACCATATATCATGTCGCCATTCTAGTTTTACAACTGAAACCGAAAAGTCGTGTATTGGAAATTAGATTTCCATCTATGAGTCGAGGCAAGGGATGGATCCTTCTGATTCGAGACACTCTAGCAAATGCCTCATGATTACACACCGAGGGGAAACCCTTGGATCTTCAGGGCCAATCCACACTTACTTTAGTGGATTAGTTATTCGTGAACACACGTTTCCCAATCCTATCGGACCTATCTCTGAGCCCCGAAGTGACTCAATAACCGAGGCGCCTCATTCCATCATCCACATAAGTAAAAATGTCTGAGCTCCGTACCATGACACCACTCCTAGCTAGAAAGAAACACCGTGCACTCCCTGTAGTCACTATCCCGTTTTTGACTCATACCGGGTGTGAGGCTCACGAATTAACGCTATATACAAAGCTATGCTAATTAAATCCGTGCTTTGATCATAATCCACAAAACTCTGCTTTTCAACAAAAGCCTTGATCATTTGCATCTTAGCATGCACCATTGACAATTCACGCCGTGCAACTGATGTCTATCAATATATAACCTCTAAGCTCGTACGTCTCAGAGAAGGGTGTTAACCAAGAGAATAAATTCTCCACCACCAAACAGATATAAATTTAATAGAAATCAACCAACATAGAATGAAATCCAATGTCGGCCACACATCCATTTACAAGTCCATTCTGGGTCTGAATGAAACCGGAGGAACCTTATTCCTCGTTCCATATGTCCAATATAGGAGAGAGGTCCTCGCATATCCGGTCGATCTCCAAGTACGTCTGGGCGATCACCACTTATTACCTTGTCTTGGGTGTACAACCCAATCAAGACATCAGTAATCATCCATACGATGTGAAGATCTCTGGTCTTCAACCACCGTCTTCATCTTCGACTTTTAGTCGTCGTATAAATTATTTAGAATTGAATAAACCCGATCTTTCCGAATAACTCGCGTATTTTATAATCAATAATCAAGTGCTATAAAAACACATCATACGCCTCATTCCAATTCAGAATATTCTTTATTCAAATATTCACATCTTTAGGGAAAGGTTCCCATTAATTTTATCATAGATAAATTCTTTTAAATTTATTTTTTAATCTTCCTTTGGATATCAATTTCAAAAGATTTTATTTACTAGTGAATTATCATGCGTTACCGAAGTAATCATTTATTTTATCTTTCCAGTCCCAACTTATTCATCCCATGGAGCAAAACTGGTAGTACTCCATACCTAACACCCACAATGTTATCGGTAAATTTAATTACCATTTCACATTCAAATCTAATTAAAGATTTAACTATCGCCTGGAGTAAAACTGGCGGTACTTCATTCTCGATCCTTTCATGAATTCGATAAATTTAATTATCCCATTATCATTCCAATCTAATTAAAGATTTATTAAAAACACCAACTTGGTTTTAATATCATAAATCACTACTTTATGATTATTCAACTTTTTGGAAATTAATCCTGCCTTTAACTGAGCTAAAGAACCAATGTTATTAAAAACACAGTTCACAAAAAACCCAATTCTACTTCCATTAAATATGGAACTCTCACGGAAAACAGATCAATATATATGTTCGATATAAATTTCCGTATCAGACTAATAATATAAATGAAATAACGACAAAGCCTTTTAAATTCCATATATAGTAACGGCCTTCCTTTACCCAAGTTCATCTCGATTATTACCGAATCGAATTCCAATCAATTCCAATTTAATATATTTAAATTGGAAAACTTTACTTTGGAAAATTTCCATTAAATCTAAATATAAAGATTTATAAATTCCAAATCATAACTTCACTGTTAATTGGGTTAAAGAACGAATGTTATTTAAAACATTGTTCACGATAAACCCAAAATCAACTTTCATTACAATTCCAATTAAATTAATTGGTAAACTTCTCTAAATCTTAATTAAAAGATTTATTCTCTTTTCCAACGGGGTTTAAAAACAGTGTTAGTAAAGACACCATTCATGACAAAACCAAAATCCAATTTAATATTAAATATAAGGCTTTAAATAGAAATTTTATCGGCTTATATTCAACATTAGGTTTTGAAACTAACAAATATCGTATTGGAAAAATGATATCTGTATCTTCTAAATTCTTCAACAATATCCGTATAATCCAGGAATCCAATATCAAAATATTCTGAAGATTATTTCCATTTAAATCCATTCCAATTCATACGTTGGAAAATTCTGGTTATATCCAAACTCTTTTCAATCCAATTTACTTATTTAAAAATCATTTGGATTATTATTCTAGTTAATAACTAGTTCATTTCGATAAAAATATCATTTACCTTTACAAATACGGAATATTTCAACCAAACTCCTTCCAAATCATTTATTATGATTTTACATAATTTATTCATATTTTTAATGATTCTAATATCGCCATTTCGGTCTATTTCCATATACGGTCATCGAACTGCATTTACAATGACCTTTTCCAAAACTGATTTGGACATAATTTGAAATCCAACCGTTCAAATTTAAATCTCTGATATTCATTCGAAATATTTTTTCGATACGAACCCAACGGTTTCAGTTTTAGGAGAATCCGATGGTCGGATCTCCCGTTACGTCCATTTGAAGTTAATGGTTGAAATTTGCAAGTGTCGTTGCGCAACGCGTTCTATTCAAGTCATTATATATATAATATATATATCGTCGATTTTCATTCAAAACGTATTTTATAAATCGTTTACAACTTCATTTTAAAACGATTTTAACTTCGTTTTCAATTTTAAATCAAAACTGAATATTCCATATCATTGAAATATTAAAATGATATTATCTTCAAAATATCTGATTTTGCAATCATTTTCTTTTCGTATTCATTGTAAAATGAATAAAATTGATAAACAAATCCATTCGAGTTAAAAATGGCGTATATACTTTACTCAGCTTTATATATTTCAACATTTTCGTGTTCATCCCAAATCGGACATCAAATCACATTTTGATTATTCACTGAACATTATTCTAAAATATTCGTTATTTTAAAATATTCTTTATTTCAAAATATTCTTTATTTCTGAATTGGAATGTGACTCGATCAATTACCATATAATTTCAGTTATATAGATTTCATACATCACATGTATTCAACAATAATGATAAATAATCATTACACATTCAAACATCATGCAGAGTGCGATCTACAACTGTATAAGCACTAAAATAAATAAATAATGCTCATCATAGCCTATCAACCCATCGATTGACATACAACTAAATATTGGGATTAGTGTATGTCAAATATCATCCCAATACCCATATGGGGTTTTCAAACAACAATAGTCAATTTAAATAAATAACTGATTAATAAATTTAATCAATTCTAATTCGGTTTGAATTATTTTTCTAATTAGCCAATTTTACTGTTTAAATTATAAATAGATATTTATAATTTAATTTCTGTAACGACCCGTATTTTTTGACTGTAAAATATTTAATATATTTTATTATCCAGATATTGATTTAGAATTTTAAATAGATTTACTATATATGATTTGTTTATTAAATAATATATGGACATATAATTACAAATCAAGCTGTAACATCACGGCAGTTCGTCAATTTCGCCTCGAACCTCAATTGAATTTAACTAATCTATTTTAGATTAGAATTCTGTGAAAAACAGAAATGTCTAAGTCGATTGGAATAAAATTTTATAATGGTATGGGAGAATAAAAATTTCAACTTATGGATTGTTAGTATGGCTGATTCAAATTTTTAAAGAGTCGCTATAGAAATCGTAAATAAACAACAATGATTACTTAATAATTTAAATAAGGATTTCTATATATTTCAAACATTGTTTAACCCAAAATAGTAACGTTAAGTTATAATTTTATATTAGTTGAATTTAAAGCTATATGTTGTTTTGATTGAATATATAAATTTAAACCATTCCTGTGTATGAGTACCGATTATTTGATTTTTAATCTACACTTTGTTACTTCAATGCTTTCAGATCATCTAAGCATTTATAATAAGGTTACTAAAAAGATAGCGCAATCTAACCTTTCCATTTTTTGTTACATTATATATTTGTTCTCTCGCATGAAGGAATTATCAATATCGAGTATCATCTATCATCATGGCTATCAAATGAATATAGAACTACTATATTACTAAAGTCAATCACAACTAGCAATTCATAAGTAAATAAACATGAAATATATACTACAACAACAAAAACTAGAAGTGACAATACACTGAATAAACACTCACATCCATACATGATTTGTACAAAGAGAATAACATATTTGTATACATAACTGATGGTACAAAAGGAAAGATATATGAAAATCTTTTGGATACAAAATCAAAAGAACGTGACCGTTCAACAAAATTTTCTCCTCCATGTGTTGATCCTGTCCTGTTCTTTTCCTGGAATAGTAAAACAATAAAAAGCTATAAGTAATAGCTAAGAAGAAATTTCCAAACAGCTAAGAAATAGATAAGGAAGTTAAATCTTGAACAACTAAAGGAAGAGTATGAACAGCTAAGGGAAATAGGTTGCAGACAATTAAAGTAGACAAATCAATGAACGACTAATATATATATATATATATATATATATATATATTCATAAAAATTGGAATGGGAATAGAAAGGAAACAGTGAAATAAGCCAAATATATATAAACATATATAGTCATATATCAAGGCTGTATAGAGATGAACAGCTATGAATATGTTAATCTGAAAACACAAGAACAACTAAGAAAAAGAAAACCAATATATGTATATATTTTTACATAAATCTGTACAGACTGATCAAACAGATATATATGTTCATATATACAGGGAACCTCAAATCCATTTACTGTGCAATATATTTGAAAATCTGAACAAAATCATAATCTACAGTTTTCAAATATTTGGGTGAAGTGAACAAGTCATAGCCGTACCTCACCTAGCCTATACATACTCACACAGTTCGATCACTGTTTGAACAGAGCAACAGTATTGGAAATTAAATACTCAATCCAACAAAATCTTCACCAAAATCCCACCTAATCTATGCCTTTCAATCACTATAGAACTGCCGTATGACAATACAACACCATACTGAACAAAATCTTTACTAAAAATCCATCACGCAGTGATCACTATCCATCAACCCCAAATCACCAGTACACAATCTAAAGGAAGAAAACCAAATGGCCTAAGAAGGGTAGCCGAACCTACCTAAGAGGGGTTGATGGACATTGATCCTATCTAACCAAATCAACCACTATAAATAGGGTATCCACGCACAAACCATCACCACAATCAAAAGAAACCAAATTCGAACCACTTATAAAATCAAAACAGGAATTTTTACAGCTATAAAAATATTAGTTTAAAATACTTATCTGCGTTCGAAAACCCCTGCTCTTAATCTCGAGTTGCTGCTGATGAATTTTCGGAGGTATTTGCTCGAAGCCAAGGGCTTAAGGTTCGGGTAGAAGCTTCAAAAGGGTTCGTTGACTGGTTGTAAGGGATCTGGAAGGCTCGGAGTGGCATCATCGGAACTGTGGCGACGTCTGGATGTGGAGGAATTGCTTCGGGGGTTTGACAGACCGATTGGAGGAAGAAATCGAAGTGAGGGTAGAAGGTGGTGACGTTGAGGGTTGTGACGCAACCAGTTTCGATCTCTGACGATGACAGAAAGAAGGACGTCAGTTAGGATTTCGGCCATGGGAGAATATGTGGAGGCGGTGGATTGTTTTTCTGAGGGTTTGGAGAAAATAAAGGATCGGACGAGGGTTTTGAAGAGGGGATCGGGCTTGGGTTAAGCGGGCTGAACGAAAAGGTAAAGGCCCAATCCTTTTTGTTTTTAAAATTTAAGTTTTTAAATAATTAGATTACTTTAGGAAATTGCTTAAACGATATCTCGTTCGTATGTTAACGGATTTTGGCAAAATCAGGCTCGTTGGAACCGTAGAGACGAGAGGATCGAGATGGAGCAGGGTTTGTCAGGACTGGAAGGATGGAATTTTTTTTAATTAAATTAAACGTTGTTTAATTTAATTTAAAACCAGCGCTGAACGACCCAAACCAGTCAATGTGAGTTAACCTCACTCAGTTTCTTCCCATTTATATTTCATATAAATTGGGTTTTATTTCTGTGTGCTCTGAATTCTAGTAGTTGACCACCTGCTAGTTATAGATATTTATTTTTGATTTAATCAGTGGAATTAAACGGACATTTAATTCCAGTAAGTCATCAAACCTTGTTCGAATTCGATAAAGGAAATTTCCCCTTGATTGTTCACGTTTATAAAATGAACGTGATTAAAATGGTTTGAATTGTTGTGTGATCTGTTTGTTGATTGATGGGTGTTATTATTAGATAAAGGAAATAGTTTGATTTGACAATTGATTTGATCGATAACAGTTGGATTGAAAATTCAACATGTGATTTGTTTTAACCAGTGAATATATTGGTTGAGTATTTTGGCATCACTGTCTAGAAGTCAATCATTATAAAATTATGGATTTTTATCGTCAAGGGAACTGACCATATTGAAGTTATAAATTTAGTTTATAACCAAAATAAGGTTTAAATATATTATTTTGAATAAAGTGACTTTTAAAGAAAATAAGTATTATTATTATTATTATTCAAAGGTTTATAAGTCAGTAGTAAATTTTTAAGAGAAAGCGTAAGCATATGAGTAGGAAATAACCCAATAGTTAAGAATTCGATTAATTGTTTCGTAGAAACGATTATATGAAGTTATTTGAATTAATTACATTATTAATTAATTTAAAGGAGGAATTTACTGGAATTGATTTAGATTTTGAGAAGAGATCATGAATGAGATTTATATTTTAACTCGAGCTTGTAATGAAGTTACAAAGGGATTTAAGCGAACTTATAAGCTTAAATGGGAGGGTTACTTAACGATTTGATAAAGTAAAGGAAATAAAGGTATGAAGAAGTTAAAATTAAACCTGAGATGTAAAACAAGCTTTATAAAGCAAACGAGAAGTAAAGAAGTGATTTGGAATTGGAAATACTTAAGTGTGGAATTAAGTAAGTAATTGGACAGTGAGATTCCCAGGAAGGAAAGGGAATGTGGAAAAGGGATTTGAAAAGAGTTTGGTAATAGGGTTGTGATAATAACCCAGTGGGAAACAAAGTTTTTTTTAAATAAATTGAAAGTTCATAAGAGTGATGGTAAGAAGTAAAGTAATCAATGGATTAAGCAATATTAGTTTTTATTTTAAAGAAAAGAGATAAAGAAAATTATAAAGCTATGTTTTTGAATTAAATAGAATTTGAATTTGAATTGATATTGGAATGAGATATGGGTTGTTGGATCATGACATATATTTATCTAAGGATAAGGACGTTGTTGATCAAGGTCTGAGAGGTAATTAAAATACCCCAACTTGAACGACTTCGAAATTATCTGAAGATGATATTAGTCATGGGAATATAAAGGACGGTAAGAGTTTATTATTTCATTTAGAAATAATAATGCAATGTTTAGTGAAACATTGGGGTATATACATACAGAATGAGAATCCCAAAGTCAAAAAGGAAATATAAGAGAATTTCCATAGAAGAAAAAAATGTAAGATTTGGTTTTATTAAAAAGAATAAACACTGGAAGTTGTGAAGTAAATAAATTTCACAATGTTGTTTTACAAATAATAGGTTGGATTGATTTCTCTATTGTGGATTATAAAAATGTTTTAGCAAATGGTTGGCAAACAATAGAAGAAAGATAATTGAATGGTTGTAAGATATTCTTCGTAAATAAATTCATGTTAAACAAGAAGTAAATACTGAGTTCCCAAGATATGGGGAAATAAGATGTTTTTAATTATTTGAATTAGAAGGGCAAGTGATGCTGGATACGGAACTAGTAAATTCTAATTGTATTTGGATGGTTGTTTTGTTTGATAGTTAAATAATCGACTATCAAATCTGGCCTTTACGGTTGTTGGTACGGGAAGACCGGGATCGAAGTTATATTCGAAAACCATCCCGACCAACAAATACGAAAATGTAGAAGACATCAGATGACGATCGAGATGGAGCATTGAAGACCATAGATCTTCATAAAACGGAAGAACCACTTACAATCTCTGATTCGACCCGGAGATACACTAGGGTTCTGTCGTGGTTGAAATCTGTGGATTGCAAGGACTACTCGCTACTGATCCATGGGGTGATTCCTATATGAGATGCAGTAGGAGAGTGCCTTCGGTTCATCCTGTTCCTGGATGACTTGTATGGACGAGTGTCTGACAGAGTATTTCCAAAAGAATCGCGTACGTTGATTTCTTCAAACATGCCATAGTTGGTTAGCTCCCAACTAGAGTATTTTTGTGGTCGTCAATTAGCGATATCTAGTGGATTTGATGATGTGGCATTCAAAGTGAATGGCGATCATATGTTTCAAAGAAAATTCTGACCTCAAGCCTCACAACCGGTGGATGACAAAAATCGGGCAGGCAGCATGGCTATGTGGGTCGCTCCCATTAGGGTGTATAATCGCCTATCTAGAGGAA
The DNA here is from genome assembly GCA_030737875.1 of Allium sativum. NCBI lineage: Eukaryota > Viridiplantae > Streptophyta > Magnoliopsida > Asparagales > Amaryllidaceae > Allium > Allium sativum. The sequence goes on along the minus strand of CM060927.1, from coordinate 214,279,561 downwards.
TTCTTATTTGCTTCTTTAAGCTATTCGATGCTGTCCCTTTTCGGGAAGACGGTGGGTCGCACCCAACCGTTGGTGATATACATTCGATACACTCAAGCGAAATGAGTGGTCGATCATGTGTGGGCCGGGTTGCAAGACGTTCTTGTTGAACCCAGTGTATTCGTCTCTAGAGATACACGATCGGTAGGTGGTCCCATACCTTGTCATGGTTGGAATCCAATCTCCAATAAGCACCTGCGATTTTGTTTGTATACTATATATGTAGAGCATGAGATGCAAGCGTTCTACTAGATTTGATATTACTTGTATTTAGACATTATCATAATATCAGACAAGATATTGATTTCAAAAATGTTTTGGTTTATCTTAAGGTAAAAACCGTCCGTATTTATGTGGGGATTTGGTCTTACGATTATCCTTTTCTTTCAAAAGGATTTTAACTGTAAAATCAAGTTGTGTGATACCTTAATACTGTGCGAGTTTATCTCACTCTGGTTCACCAAACTGACCCGGTGTTTTGTAAATGCTCGGGTTAGCCCGGGATGTACAGGTTCAGGTTATCGAATGTTGTGAAGTTCAAAGACAAGATGAAAGTGTTCAGATCTAGTATCTTGCCGCTGTGTGTTGTATATGAGGACATATTATTATAACTGTCCAGATAAATTGATGTACTCTGATGATTGTAAGTTATTTCAAGCTCTCAATAAAGTTATTTCCATATTATATTTTGTTCCGCTACGATGTGAGACTCTGTGTTATGTTGGTTCTTCTTCTTCTATTCTAATATTTCTTTCTTTCTTATCTCACCCTCTGAATTCTTTCTAATAACGTTCCAGTGTTTTCGGTGTTTGGAAGGTCGGCATGAGTTACGCTAAAGGTATTTATGTCGATTTTCAGGGCCGAAAATCCTTGGTTCGTTACAATTTCACTGCCACATAATTATTAACATTATTTTTAATATATTAATCATCGCAATCACCACACAAATCACCCAATCATCCATAAAAATAAATACTCAATAACCCAATGCCATTTACGGTGCCATAAGTGGCCATTCGCGGAGTATGAAATCCGAGTGTCGGTAATATCCATACATCGCTTCCAATTTATGTGATTTGTGTGAATTCGTGTGTTGAACTCCATACAACAGATAAAAATCTATACTGCCAATTTCTATATATTTACAGTTATAAAATAAATTAAATAACTGTACAAAATTTTAGTGAGAGAATTCTCACATTCATTTCCACTCTACCATTCTTTATTTGAAGATTTTAGTACTGTTTGGATTAAAATTTGCCTCAAATTTTATTTTTCTCCGTTTCGGTTCTGGTCAGTTGAGACGACCCCGAACCTCGTACTGACGGTGGCAAGGGTAATCTTTGGAATATAACACAGAAACAGATAACAGTAGAACAGAAATAAATAAATACACCAGATAATGAACAAATAATACAGTGGATAAAAGTAATCATCAGAGTTACATAGTATATAGGATCTTACTTAGTACAAATATAGTTCAGCTATACATAAATGTCTACAGCGGAAAACAAACATAATGTACAATAGGAGCTGAACAGCATAAAAAGAGATAAATGATAGGATCCGTCTTCAGCTCCAGCCATCCAGAAAAGCCTGATAAACCTGAATACAAGGCTGCCCGTGTAGAAAAAGGGGCACCCGAGTTTGCAAGTGAAACAAACTACGAGTCAGTCATGAGACTGGTATGAGAAATCTACTTAACACATTATACAATATGGCTAATCACAGGACCACGCCACTTTCGTGGAACGGGTTTACTCCATTGGATTGCCAGTGCTTTAAAACAAATAATTCTTTTATACATCGCAATGCTTTTTATAAAAATGAAGCCATTATAAGACTCAGTTCCCATCACACAATGCAACGCAAACCGAAGGATAGAGTTTTTACCTTATAATGGCCAAGATATGTTTGATACGAATAAAACAAAAGCATTTGATATTACTACTAGTGTTTATATGTTTCAAAAACAATTTCAAATCATAAATATCAATCATAGACGACATTAATGCCCCATACCACTATGTCGCCATATATAGGTATACAATCAAAACCGCACAGTCACGTATTTGGAAATTGGATTTCCGTCATGAACCAAGGCAAAAGATAGTCCTTACCGAATTCGAGACGCTCTAGCTCATGTCTCAGGCAAGTACTCAGTCAAGCCTTTGGATCGTCAGGGCCGGTCCACCGATGTGGATTAAAATCCTGAGCACTGCGTTTCCCCGCCCTATGGGGCGTCAATGAGCCAACGAATGACTCCATCGGTCCCGGATCGACCGATGTAACCGAGGCGCCTCGCAACAGCAACAACCACATAGGTGAAAATAATATAAATGTCATCCAGTTTAAGCACCGACACCATCTTTAGCTAGAAGGAAACGCATGCCCTCCCTGAGGCCCTTCTCCCGTTTCTGGTTCATACCGGGGTGTGAGGCTCGCGAATTCACGTTATACACAAAGCTATGCCACACAGGCGGTGCTTTGATCATCCACCACAAGACTTTGCTTTTCAACAGAAGTCCTGATCACTACATCTTAGCATGCCAAACAGGCAATTCACGCCATGTAACTGATGGCTATCAATCACACAGAATGAATTCCAATGTCAGACACACATTCCATTTGCAAGTCCGTTCTGGGTCTGAACGAAACCGGAGGCACTATATTACCTCGCAAACCCATCGATCTCCACGTACGTCTGGACGATCACCACTCATTATCCATATTTCGGGATGCCTCCCAATCAGGACATCAGTTACCATCCAAACGAGGTGAAGATTTCCGGTCTTCAACCACCGTCTTCATCTTCGATTTCTTATCGTCGATTCAGTTATTCAGAATGGGATAAACCCGGTCTTTCTAAGAAACTCGCGTATATAATAAACAAGTGCAACAAAAACACACATACGCATCATTTCAATTCATTAGTCACTAACCGTAAATCAGTAAGAGAACGATTTCCCAAATATTAACCCCGAAGGCCGAAACCAACATCAGATCAACACCCAAGAAACCATTCGACTTAGCCAACCTCTAGTTAGTTTCTAAATTTCACATCCATATCATTTATAATATTTTATAATGATTTACCGCTATTTTTATTTATTTTAAAATAGCCAATTTATTAAAAACGACGCTTCGGGCCATAACGCGGCCATGACGCTGTTTTTCTTCAGATTTGATTTACACATATCTGAAAATCTAACCGTTGGATCTTCACAAAATTTACATCATTAGAAATATCTTTTCAAAACGAATCCAACGGTTCCAGTTTCAGGAAAATCCGACGGTCGGATCTCCCGGTATAATCGTTTGAAGTTTCGATTTCAAAATACGAACTGCAGCGTCGTTATTCGATTTAATATAATTATATATATATGTATATATATAAATATAATCGATTCTGGCGTTGTTTTTCTTCAGATTTGAATTAAACATTCCAGACAATCCAACGGTTGGATCTTTACAAAGTTGGTGCCATTGGAAAGGTATTTCCAAAGCGAACCCAACGGTTTCGGTTTCGGGAAAATCCGATGGTCGGATCTCCCACACTAATCGTTTGAAATCATGGTTTCAAAACACGAACTACAGCTTCGTTATTTGATATATTTCAATTCTATTTATATATATATATATCGTTTCTTCGATTTCAAAGCTATATTCTTTCCATATATTTGATAAAAATGATATTTTTATCCAACAAACATTCACTTCGACACTTCACTATTTTTAACAACTCATGTGTACAGTAGAAAGGTGATTTTTATTGTAAAACGATTCATTTCAAAACGCGATTATTTTATATAGTTCATATATGTAATAAAAATATGATTTTTTATTATAAAACAATTTATTTCAAAACAAGAGTATTTTATATAGTTCATATTGATGATAAAAATAGGATTTTTATTATAAAACAATTTCTTTCAAAATATGAATACCATTCAACACATGAATTCTATTCAACGAATGAATTTCAATTCAACACATGAAGGTTTTCTATAGTTTATATATATAGAAAAAAGGTGATTTTTATATTTAAAACACGAATACCGTTCAACACATGAATTTCTATTCAACGAATGAATTTCAATTCAACACATGAAGGTTTTCTATAGTTTATATATATAGATAAAAAGGTGATTTTTATATTTAAAACACGAATACCATTCAACACATGAATTTCTATTCAACGAATGAATATCGATTCAACACATGAAGGTTTTCTATAGTTTGCATATATAGATAAAAAGGTGATTTTTATATTTAAAACACGAATACCATTCAACACATGAATTTATATTCAACGAATGAATATCGATTCAACACATGACGGTTTTCTATACAACACACGAATATAGTTTCAACATGGGAAATAATTCTAACACATGAATATTATTCAAAATTTCGGCAGCATAACGGCAGGGTATTTAAAACTGGGGCCGTCCCTAGTACGGCTCCTCGCTCTACCTTAAAGCCTCACAGCTTTTGACAATGGGGAATCATGCATCTAGTTCGCACGCAGGCGGCATGTATATTTTTTTCCATTTCCACAAACTAATCCTATGTGGTTTCAACCAAATAATTCTCAACCACAAACAATTTCAATCAACCGTTTGTAATCAACCAATTTTCACACCAATCACAACCAATAAATATCGTCCATGGTTTGTGGACGAGGGGCGTATATATATATATATATATATATATATATATATATATATATATATATAAGCATTTCAGTTCTATTTCAACACATATATAATTTTTACAACGCATATATAACTTATACATCTAACGTACAACCTATACAACGCTTATACATGAGGTGTACAACGCTTATACAAGTCATACATCGACCATATAATTTATACATCGTCATTTTCCATATCGTTTATAAATTAGAAATCTCACCTTGGGTTCTCCACCAAAAATAGCAGAAGGCTCAGAAAAATATGCGGTCTCTTCTAGAAGGTAGAAGATGTCCACACGAGTCCACTGTCTCTTGTTTCACTGAATTTCGTCAACAAACGAAAAAGATATGATTTTTACAGTGAAATCGTAAACAGTAGCGCTTTTAAAATGCTATAATATAGTTTAATATTTATAAACCGTTACCTCTCTGTTTAGTTCGAAACTAGGGTTGGGAATTTCGCGAAATCCATGAAGCTAGAGGACGATAGGCCTTCGCAGCGTCGAAGGGCTAGGAGAGGCGTTTCCGCGCAGGGGGGTATGGACCAGCTCGGTGGTCAGGGGAGCTCGCGGCGGCGGTTTGAAACGATGAACTTTGGGGCGATGGTTCTCGTCGATGGCGCCACGATAGGAGGAGCAACTGGTATGGATTTGAAGAGGGGAGCGAGGGCTTCAAAAAGTTGTGAAGGGTCGGGGTTAATCGATGAATGGAGTCGCCGGAATCGGAGCTGGAAGCTTTGAAGGGCAACCGCCGTTCAAACGAGGGTTATGGGGAGAGAGAGGCTGAGTTGGCCCAATGATTTTTTTTTCTTTAATTTATATATTTTTAAATTCCGAAAATACCCCCTTTCACACACGAACCCCAATCCAGACCCAACGACTGTCGTCCCTAGCGTTTTACCCCCATTCCGAACATAATGGGATATGTTTCGTAGGCCCATTCGACTGTTTTAGTCCGTTTTCCTTCGAATTAAAATATAAAACATTCAATATTCGATTTGAATGTACATTTCAATTTGCCTGGGCCACAAACCGATTCGAAAAATTCCAGAAAAATAAATCTAGCTATGTTTTGACGATACGGTCCCAACAAAACTAGTTTCGTCGAATTCTGAGACCGTTTGCAAAAAGGCCCATTTCTGGTCGATCTAATTTAACTATATTTGACCAAAACACATTTTCCTTTGCCACACTCACATAGTAGCTTCAAAAATTATGAAATTTGAAACCTAGCAATAACTTCACATCCCGGATCCAACAAAAGTGGTTTCGTCGAATTCCGAGGTCGTATGCAAAATGACCATTTTCACGGGCTATATAATTTCTACAGCGACCTTCCTGAAAATTCATTTGGCCATAACTTTTGCTTCCTACTATGAAACTTCGATTTTACAGATTCGTTAGAAAGATATTCACTAATAGATTTAAATATTTTTGGTTTCACTCAAATCCGTTTTGTTTTGCACCCAATATAGTCAGTCAAAGTTTGAATTCAAATTTTGAAACTACCGCGCCATTTCAGGCCTTGTTTATAATTAGAATCAATTATTTTCATTTTCAAATGTCGATTCAAACTTACTTTTCATCGCTATTATTTAAAATATTTATTTTAAATATTTAAAATCCACTAAAATAGCCAATTTAAAATTTTTAAATTGGATCAGATTTTCCGGGTCGTTACATCAGTTCCATTGCGTAGTGCTCTTCGACACGATTCCAACGCACTTCAGTTTGCAATTTTCTGAGCTCGTATGATAAAGTTATGATCATTTTTATATTTAATTACATAAATAAATAATTAGCACTAATTACTTTGCTAATTAGTTTCTTAGGCTGCTTAATCCTTTTTCATCTTCGTATAATTCTGGAAACCACAAACCCATCGTCTCCATAAAAATTCACCACTGCATGCACCCCAGACTGTCGGCCTCCCATCAGATGCTTCCACATGAATGTCGCCGTCCCCTTCTACCTACACTCAACGCTAAGGCGAACTCGTCCCCTCCTCTTAGCCTAGAAAGGCGTGCAAATCCCGGTGATCAGAGCTCAAAATTCGAGCAAATTATAACGTTAAACCAAATCTTGACCGGTCAATTTGTAGATTCCAAATAGCTCTTCAATTTTCACTTTTCAAGTTTCTGAAATTAATCATTAGATAAAGAGATCGAAATGGATTTATTTCGGGCGGTTTTTTCCCTTGATTCGTTACTAGCAGCAGCTGTTTAAAGGAAATGGTTAGGGTTTGTGATGGATAAGGGTATATATATTTATTTTATTATTTAATTCACAAATTATCTCGATATGATTCTGAACTCCAAACGAACCACAACGACTGTCGCCCCTAACCAAATATCCCCATTCCGGACACAATGGAATATGTTTCATAAGCCAATTCGACTGTTTCAATTAGTTTCTATTAAAATTAAAATATAATACAATTTAATTTACCGGGGCCACATACTGACTCCAAAAATTACAGAAAAATAAATCTAACTATGTTTTGACGATACGGTCCTAAAAAACTAATTTCGTCGAATTTGGAGATCATTTGAAAAATGGCCTTTTTCTAGTCGATTAAATTCAAACTGATATTACCAAACATGTTTAAATTTACCACGCTCACCTATTACTTCCAAAAATTATGAAATTGGAAACCTAACAATAATTTGACATTCTGGATCCAACATAAGTGGTTTCGTCGAAAACGGATTTCGTTTGCAAAATGACTATTTTAAAGGGCTATATATCATATTAAAACATATATAAATTCCACAGCAACTATTCTAAATTTTAAACTGGACATAACTTCAATTTATATTATGAAATCTGAATATGTCACATTCATTAGAAAGATAAATTAAACAGATTCGAATGTTTCTGGTTTTACTGAAATCCGATTTATTTTGAATTATGTACATTCATTTGAAATTTAAAATCCAATTTTCAAACTACCGCTCCATTTCAAGCTCGTTTTATAATTAAAATAAATTTATACTTTCTAATTTTGATTTAAATAAAATTTAAATCGTTATTATTTAAAATAAATCCTTTTAAATATTCAAAATCCATAAAAATAGCTAAAATAAAAATTTTAAATTAGTTCAAAAATTCCGGATTGTTGCAGTCGTTGCGTTTCGTTTAGTGTTCAGGTGGAAAACTTCACTTTTAGTATAAAAGAATTAGAATATTAATTAATAAAGGGTATAAATACCCATTTTCAGCCTAAAACCCTATCCACTAAACCCTAACCGTCGTTTGCAATTCAATGGCCACAATTGTTCAAAAATAAATCCTTAATCCCTCTCAATCCATTAAGAATTAGAAGATGATTTCCAAATGAAAGTTGTAAATATTCTTATGCTCTTCAAATCTATACGGTTATGATCATGTTTTGGGTGGCATTTTGTTTGAATTTCGAGCCTTAATGTCTGTATTTGCTGCGTTTTTTATGGCTAAGGGAGAGCTCGAATTCAAGGTTATTCATGGTGAAGATGGAGGAAGAAATAACCTTCGATGTGGCGTAGTTTGATCGGGGTCATGGCATACGGAGTAGTGTGCATTTTAAGGGAGGGGCTGTGTTTTTTTATGCTTGACTTTCCTATAGGCGGCGAGGGGGAGAAGAAAGATTAGGGGGAAGGGTAATTAATTAGTTGATTAAGTTAGTTAATATTCTTAAGCTAATTATTTATGTAATGAATTGTTTAAAAACCCATAACTTTTGCATACACAAACATAATTTGACAATTTTAGATGCTTTGGAATCGTGATGACGAAGACTTCGTTATGAAACAAATTTGGCAATATTGGAAGCAGATACATTTTTTGGTTAAATTAAACGTCGTGATTATTTGAACTAAAACAATCGTTATTTAACTATTTCAAAACCGACCAATGTGAGAACTCTCTCACTCAACTATTTTGTTATGTTATTATAATCATATTTAAAAATATATTGATTGCCTATACTGATTTTTATCTGTTTAATTATCACAAATTGTTATACGATGCGTGGTAGCTCACATCACAATTGTTTGCAAACCCGATCGATGAATTGTTGATTGTTTATGTTATGATTCGAATGTGATTTTGAAATAATTAAAGTGTTAAAAGAAATGTTAGATTACTTGTGGTAGTTGAAATTAGATATAAATATCCATTTATAATTTAAATAGTGAATTTATTATCAATTGCTTGAGTATAATTGGTTGGATTGGAAAACAATTTTAAATTGAATAAATAATCTATTAATTGATTATTTATTGGTTGAAAACCCCAAACGGGTATTGGGATAATATTTGATTTACACTAATCCCAAGAGTTTAGTATTGATGTTAATCGATTGATTGATAAAACCATATAAGCGTTAAATAATTATTTAAGGCTTATATGGATGTAAAAGCACACTAGATGTTAACTGGATGTTTGATAGTTATTTGCAACTATTGTTCGATACATATGATGAATGAAATCCATACAAATTTGTTTATATAAATATTGATTGAGCTTAATTCCAATTTAGAGTATAAATGAATATTTTTATAATATAATATTCAATGAAAATTGAAATTTGATTTATACGTCCGATTTTGGATGCATGCTAAGATATACAAATATAGATGAATATTCGTAATCGTAACGAATGGTTTTGAATTAATTTTCAATTGATTTTGGCATGTCGAAGTTTTCAAATTAAAAATGAATAGTAACATTACAAATTGAAGTTCAGTTAGGCTATATAGTAAATGTTTTAAAGGGATTTCTTTTTGAAATTTTATTGTTTATTTTATTAATGACTATCAAGAACATTTGAACTGAAATTAACGTGTTTTGAAAAATAATATTATTTTGTTCATTAAAATAATATTAAAATTGACCAAATAGTGAAATGTGCAATTTTGAAGATAAACGACTGAACTGAGTTTTCAAAGTTAATTATATATTTTATATAATTTATAAAAATCGTTTTAAAGCGTTTCTATTTACATTTATAAATTGTAAATCGATCTGGGCTTGAATAGAACGTGTCGTGCAACGATAGTTCACGAACGTCAACCCGTAACTTCGCATTAACATAAGGGAGATCTGACTGTCGGATTCTCATTAAATTGGAATCATTGGAACCATAATGAAATAACCTTTCTAATAAAATAAGAATTTTTGAAATCCAACGGTTAGATTTAATTTAAGTCCAAATTAGTTTTGGAAAAGGTTGCTATGGATGTAGTTCGGTGACCGATATTGGAAACCGACTGTAAGGACCTTAATAAAATTATTAAAATATGGATAAATTATGATAAGTCATATTAAATGATTAGAAAAGATTTTGATGAAATATTCCAGGTTTTGAAAAGATAAAAGATGTTTTTATCTAAATGAACTAGTTAACAAGTAGAGTAGTAATCCAATGATTTTAAATTAGTAAATTGGATTTGTAATTGGTTTTAATATAACCAAATATTTCCAACATATAAATTGGAATGAACTTGAATGGAAATAATCTTCGGATATTTCAATATTGGATTATGTGATTATACGGATATCGTTGAGAAATTTGGAAGATTATGATATAGTTATTTCAAAACGATATCTGTTGGTTTCAGAATTTAGTATTGAATGTAAATCGACATGATTTCCATTTCAGATTTTATATCTAATATCTAAGTTGATTTGGGTTTGTTGTGAACGGTAGCTTTAATGCCACTGTTCTTAAACCCTGTTGAAATGTAAGTTATGGAAGAAATCTTTTAATTAAGATTTAGTGGAATTTTCCAATTTAATAAATTAAACTGGATTGAATAGGAGTTGATTTTTGTTGTTGTGAATAGTATCTTAAATAATGTGGTTCTTAAACCCAATGGAAAAAAGGGAATAAATCTTTTAAATAAGATTTAATGAAGTTTTCCAATTTATTCAATTAAATTGGGATTGAATGGAATTCGATTTCATAATAATCGAAATGAGTTTTTGTAATGGACGACCTTTACTATTCACAGAATTTAAAAGGCATTTCCGTTATTTCATTTATAGTATTTGTAATGCCCCATATTTTTGGCAATCTAATATTTAATTTAATTTATTATTTTAACTATTATATTTGGAATATTAATGGATTTTAACATGAAATTGTTTATTAAAATGAAGTTTGAACGTTAGATTTATATATAATTTAAAACGAGTTCGAAATGGCACGGTAGTTCAGAATATTGAGTTTTCAACTTCAATTGAATATACAAAATCCGTTTTAAGTCGGATTTCTATGAAACAAAATGTTGGAATCTTGTTGTTTTAATTTTCATATGGAAGGGAAAAATTCTGATTTCGTTTTATAGATTATTAGTTATGTCCAATTCAAATTTTAAAATAGTCGCTATGGAAATCGTTATTAAAATATAATGTTTATTAATTAATATAAAAGAGTTTTAATATAATTTGGACATCGTTTAACTCGAAATTGATGATACTAAGTTGTATAATCTGTATTTGAAGCTATATGATATTTCCAGTTGGGTATTGATGATAATAATAAATTATTATTATTTTATTTGATTATTTTGGATTTTTATAATACGTTAATATATTATATATGTCTTAAAAGTGGCCATTTTGCAAATAGGGTTCATTTTCAATGAAATTAGTTTCATTGGAACCGTAACGTTAAAGTATTGTACGGTATAAAATTTCGTGGCAAACCGATGTCGTATGTGACAATGGCAGCCGTAAACGTCCAATCATTTTCTATAGCGCGTAATTAAATTTATTTAATTTAATAGAGAGGTATTTGAGTATAACTTGAGCAACAGATCGAATTAAGCCACGAAACCAATTCCGTTGAGTTTGTATCGATGTTTAGAGCCATAATAGGTATATAGTTTATTATTTTTGAAGACCATGTATTTTGGTGCCCAAAATAGCATTATGGTGCGTATAAAAATAATATACCAGGAAATACTCTCGGAATGTGACGAAACTTGTGCGTTGGATTCGTATTAATTAATTATTGTAATTTTTCAATTTTTGTGTCAATTGTACTTACCTTTGATCGTGGAAACGATAAATGCCTTTATTGTTTATATTATTTTGGTCAATTTAGACAAAGGTAAATTTGGAGGAACCAACAACTGGCCAAATGAACTCCGATTTTAACGAAATAAATTTCATTGGATCCGTAAGGAAGAGGTCTAGTATAATTTCAAAGTTTCAAGTTGATTAGATTTATTTTGTGATCATGGGAAATTTAAACGCGTGATTTATAAAGGACTTTTCACAGATGACCTAACCTGTCCCATTGGGTCCAGAATATTTTTCTTTTCTTGGATTAGCATTTTTATCGAAAAACAAAAGTCGTTTGTGGTGGTTTAAAATATTAATTCATCGTTAAGTTTCATATATAATAAATTATTAATATTTTTACCCTAACTTTATATAAAGGCCATACGTAGACCTAATTTTTGGAAAAAATCTTCATTCGTGGTCAAAGCTTCTTGTAGCCGCCACATAACATACGAGCAGCTAGAAAGCTACTCGATACTCCTCCAATTTCCGACCAAATAGTTCATCAACTCAAGAACCTTCTAACTAAAAAAATGTGGAGCTTAGCGAGATCAATAAATGGGATGGTGCAAATCCAATTTTGTTCACTGTAGCCACCGGAATTCGCCTCAAAAAGAGACCAACATTGGTGAAGTTTTCTGGAGCAGTGGGAAGCCGCGACTCACGAGGCTTGGCGCGCTAGTCAAGGAAGGGTAGCCGTAGGTACTAGTTGCCCCAGATCATGCTCCGGTGAACGTTAATGTGGCGCAGCAGTTAGAGGTTCAGGCTGCAGCATTTATTTTGGATACCTGGAACTGAAGTGAAGCCTTACGAATGTGGATGGAAATAGAAAGTTGCGGCTTGTTTTTCTATAATTTAAAGTAATAATTAGTTTAACTAACTAATGATTTAGAATTAATTATTTAATTAAATATGTGTTTATCAACATAGAAGAATATGTGGGAAGATGATTTTGGGGATGTCATTTCACGCAGAAGTTTGGGGAGGGAAGATAACAAAGATCGACCATTTCCTTATAATGTAATTACCCAAAAAATAATTACTAATTATGTAATTAGGATGTTAAAATTTAATTAAGATTTAAATTAATTAATTAATTCAGTAATATATATACTTGGATTAACGTAGGTTAATGAGAGCACAACCATGTTTTCTAGGACATCGAATACTTAAAAACAAAAGGGAACTGATAAAGTAAATATCAGAAGGGTAGCAAGCCACATGGTTTCAAATTAAAGGGGGGGGGGGGGGTATCTAAGGATTTGGCAGTTTGTTCCAAAAAGGAACGAAGACTTGGAACAAAACAAAAATGGTTCGGGGGAGAAAGGAAAACGTGCGGCAGATTTTCTCAAATAATAATGTAATTAGTTTTATAATATTCGTTAAGGAATAGTTTAGAGATTATTTATATAATTAAACTATATTAACTTTAAATGTCAATAACATGATCATATGTTACCAGAATCGGACAAACCAGGTGTCGTTGGACTCATCTTGATGAGCATTACACTATGGAATAGATCTGGACACAATTGGAATCAACCGGGATTTTTAGTTTAATTAAACACTCATTTAATTTAATTAAAACCAACCATTTAAACAACGGTATCAACTCAAGGTGAGTTAAACTCACTCAGTTCTTCCCACTTATATTTTATATAAGTCGGTTTTTTATTATTGTGTGTTATGGCTGCTAATGGTTGATTGTTTGTTATTTATATATTGATTGAACCAATGAAATTAAACATTGTTTAATTTCAATGAAACCAAAACGTTATTTTTAATGGTTGGATCCAATGGAGGTAACTTACCTTGTTGGTCATGTTTATTAAATAAACGTGTTTAATTGTTTGAATTGTTTGAATTGCTTTATAAAACGATTGTTGTTAAATAGCCGTTATTTACTGTTACAGAAATAACCAATTAAATTGAATAGAATAAATTTATGTGAGATAATCTATTTTGATATAGGGAAGAACAAGTTGGAGGCATCTAGCAGGATTCCTCAAATATATTTAATGTTGTTTATTTTCATATTATCATTATATGAAATGTACTGATTATATGATTGATTTGGTTGTTGACCACTGACCTGAAATTCGACATTTGTTTGTTTAAACTAATGGGTAATATTGGTTGAGTGATTGGCAGTATTTGGCCTACAAATCAATTGTTTTCTAAATATTGATTTACCGTTAGGTAAATCGATAGAAGTGAAGTTATAAAATTTATTTTATAACTGAAGATAGATTTTTTTAAATCTATTATTTTGAATAAAATTTGTTAAAAGGAAATAATATTTATTATTTGTTAATTAAGTTTATGATTAATTATTAATTGATTTTATAAAGTCAATTCTTATGTTAAGAATATTTATAATCAAATGAGCGGAAAATTAACCTAATGGTTAAGAATCGGATAATTGTTCTAAACAAACAATTAAATGGAATTATTTAAATTAATTATATTATTAATTAATTTAAAGGAAGGACCAATTGAAATTGGTTAACAAATTAATCGTGTATTGAGTTGACTAAGTCATATGTTTTGACTGGATTGATTATAAAATTATTTTGTTTTGAATTAAGTTAATAAAATAGTTTAACGAATATTTGTTTAATTTTAATAAGGTTTTGAAAAAGAATTTACTATTTATTTTAGTTAATTAAGAAGTTAACTTTGCTACTGTAGTTAATGATTGAACTAAATTATTATTTTAATTAATAAAAATTAGGAGATTTCTTTTCATTTGAAATTCATTTACAAAGTAATCGAGTTGAAATGAATCTAATCGAAATGTGAAGGGAGTTTATGAATGTATTTTATATTAAAACCGAGTTTCTATAACAAAGTTGTAAAAGAGATTTTTTTAAGCGAATATGATAGCTTAAATCAAATATTTACTAGATATTTGAAGTTAGAAAAAATAAATCGAGAAATTGGGAAATGGTATAAAATAACAAAGTGAGATTTATTCCAAGGTTTGGAATGTGATATTCCAAAGCTCAGAACGTTAATCAAAGGAAAAAGTAAGCTAAGTATAAGTTTTTGAAAATGGCAACGAATATAAGTTGTCGTAAATGATTTACAACAATTTTGTAAATGGAAGTTAGGAGTTTATAAATGTAATCGAAATATTAGTTGTTGATAATAATTTACAAATGGAATTTTGTAAATGAAGTAAGAGTTTTGAAAAATGAATTTGTAATAATTGTTACAAAAATAAATAAATTGAACTATTTGATTTATAACTGAAGATCGTTAAAAAGACCGCTATGTGATTTTAGACAACACATAAGTTGTCGGAATAATTCGAAAAAGGATGTAATAAAGAAATAAAAGTTTCGAAATGAAATCTTTAACGTTTGTTACCGTTGATAAGTCGAATTGTTTTGATAAAAGTAAATATAAGGATTCGTATGAGATGTCAATTATCAGAATTGAAAAAGATATTTATGCAAGATTTATAAAGATATTTATATAAGATTTGTAAAGATATTTATATTAGATTGTTAAAGATAGTTATATATGATTTTAAAATGAAATATAGTATTGTTGTAGCAAACAAGTTGAAGAATATTTATAAAGAGATGTAAAGAAATTTTATAAAGGTAACTATTTATAATGGAATCGAAGCTCGACTATAACATTATAAAGGATTATTAAAGATCAATAAAGAAGTATAATAATAGTTTACTTAATAATTAATTAAGTAAATAGTGTTGAGATTTAAATAAGGTTTTCAAAGGAAAACATGTGGTTAATAAACTTCTATCTATTCTGAAAATATGAATGTTGTTGGTAAAGGTCTTAAAGGTAAATAAAATACCCCAACTTGAACGATTATCCAAAAATTGTATTAGTTTATAAACGAGAGTAGTTGAGGGAAACATAAGTTATGATTTACATAAATGATATTAATAACTGTATTCGAAAAGTTATGAGTGAATAAAATGATTTTTATAAATATTCTTATTTATAATAAGAAGTAAAAGATAAACTCCAATATTGGAAAATTTAAAGAATATAATTAGCAGATGTTTAATTAAAAGGCCATGTAATGATGGTACTGAATCAGTGAACTCATTTTATTCTCATAATTATTTATTTGATAGTTAAATAACCGACTATCAAATCTGGTCAATACGATGGTTGGTACGGAATGACCTAGATCGAATTTATATTCAAAAACCATTCCGACCAGCAAATACGTGAAGATACAGATTGAAGATGGAGAAATTGAAGACCATCGATCTTCATGAGCGGAAGAACCACTTGTTGAATTTCTCTGGTTTAGCGGGCAGAGATATTTTGGCAGTGATTCTGTCGTAAGTGAAATCTTCGGATTGCAAGGACTACTCGCTACTAATCCTTGGGGTGATACCTATATAGGATGTGGTAGGAGGGTGCCTTCGGTTCATCCTGTTCCTGAATGACTTGTATGGACGAATGCCTGACAAAGTATTTCCAAAGGATCACGTACGTTCATTTTTTCAAACATATTTCTATTGATGGCGGAGAAGACTAGACACCTTCTCTTAGCTAAATACACAAAATATCTTTAGGGACGTGAATTAGTGATTTTTGACAGATTTGACGATGTGGCATTCAAAGTGAATGGTAGCCAGGTATTCTAAAGGTATTCATAGCCTCAAGCCTCATCAACCAGGAAATGGTTAAA
This sequence comes from Allium sativum, assembly GCA_030737875.1. Classification (NCBI taxonomy): domain Eukaryota; kingdom Viridiplantae; phylum Streptophyta; class Magnoliopsida; order Asparagales; family Amaryllidaceae; genus Allium; species Allium sativum. The sequence goes on along the minus strand of CM060927.1, from coordinate 214,263,093 downwards.
ATCAGGTAAGTCGCATGGCTATGTAGGTCGCACCCATCAAAAGGGTATATCATTACCTGATCTGAAGAAATCAAATGCCTTCGGTTGTCCCTTTTTCTTTTTGTATATACATGCTATCGGTTCGGTCGGCTGGCCCCCAACCGTGGTGATGATATATTCGGTACTCTCAAGCGAAGTGAGGGGTCGGTCATGTTTAGCCTGGGTTGCAACATGTTCTTGTTGAACATCAATGTATTCATCTCTAGAGGTAGATTGTCGGAAAGATGGTTGCCCATACCTTGCCATGGAAATCCATTCTACAATAAGCGAACGCGGTTTTGATTGTATACTATATGTGTAGAGCATGAGATGCAATCGTTCTGCCAGATTGATATTTATTTGTATTTAGACACAATTAAAATATCAGAAAAGATATTGATTTCAAAAACGTTTTGGGTTATCATAAGGTAAAGCTGTCTGTATTTATGTGTGGATTTGGTCTTACGATTATCCTTTTCTTTCGAAAAGATTTTGATTTAAAAATCAAGTCGTGTGGTACCTTTAAACTTAGTGTGCTTTTCTCACTCTGGTTCACCAAACTGATCGGGCGTTTGTAATGCTCGGGTTAGACCGGGTTGTGCAGGTTCAGGTTATCAGATGTAGTAAAGAAGTGAGCCGGAGGTGTTCACACGTATGATATCTAGTATTTATTTTGCTGCGTGTTGTATATGAGGACAGATTAATAACTGTCTGGATGTGTTGATGTACTCTGATGATTGTAATTTTTATTTAAAGCTCTTTGTAAAGATTTATTTGTATATTATATTTTGTTCCGCTGCGATGTGAGACTCTGTGTTGTGTCGGTCAGTCTTCTTCTTCTATTCTAATATTTCTTTCTTTCTTATCTCACCCTCTAATTTCTTTCAAATAACATTCGTATGTTTTCGTTGCTTGAATGTTCGACATGGTGTTTTTATGTTGATTTTCAAGGTTTAAAATATGTTGTTCATTACAGTATTAGCTTGATACGGAAATTTGTATCGATTATAAATTATTTAGATTTCCGTGAATTTTCCATGTTAATTGAAGATGATTTTGGGTTTATCATGAACGATGCTTTTAAATGGCAGTTGTTCTTTAACCCAGTTGAAGACGAGATTAATTTCTAATAATTGAATAATCATTTAGTTATGATAAGGTAAAAAGATAATATAAAATCTTTTGAAATGATTTCCGAGGAATGGATTAAACTATAAGTTTAAAAGAGATAATCTTTGATAAAATTAATGGGGACCTTTCCCGAAGAATAAGATTATTTGAATAAAAGAATATTCTGGATTGGAATGACATGTGTGCTATCTTTGTGTGTTTATCACGTGATTATAAACATGCACCAGTTATTCGGAAAGACCGGGTTTAACCCGTTCTGAATAACTGTTATGGCGATTAAAAGTCGAAGAAAGAAGACGATGATTGAAGATCGAAGATCTTCACATCGTTTGGGCTATTGCTGATGTCTCACTTGGAAAGTACACCTAAGTAGAGGTTATAAGTGGTGGTCGTCCAAACGTACTTTGAAATTTACCAGATATGCGAGGATCTCTCTCCTGTACTGGACATATAGGACGAGGAATAAGGGGCCTCCGGTTTCGTTCAAACTCAGAACGAACTTGCAAATGGATTATGTGTCTAACATCGTAGTTTATGCTATATTAATTGATCTCTACTAAATATATATCTGTTTGGTGGCGGAGTGTTTATTCTCTTTGCTTAACACCCTTCTCTTAGGCGTATGAGCTTAGAGGTTATATATTGGTGGAAACCAATGATATGGTATGGATTGACAATGTGGCATGCTAAGATGCAATGATCAAGGCTTTTATTGAAAAGCAGAGATTTGTGGATGATAATCAAAGCATGGCTTTAATATAGCGCAACTTTGTGTATTGCGTTATTTCGCGGGCTTCACACCCCGGTATGAGTCAAAAAATGGATTAGGATAGCAGGGAGTGCATGCTTTTTTTTCTAGCTAGAGGTGATGTCATGGTATGGAGCCCAGACATTTTACTTATGTGGATAATTGGATAGTGAGGCACCTCGGATATGGCGGTAAAAGGCCAAGATAGTCGACATACTGATTAAGTTATAGGTTTGATAAGACCAAGAAACGTATTGTTCAGTAATTGTCAATCCATTAAAGTAAGTGTGGACCGACCTTGCAAGATCAAAGGGACACGTGCGTTAGTCCTGGGTATCCTGCAAGTGATGGCCCGAATCGGATGACGAAGATCCTTTGTCTCGACTCATAGATGGAATCCAATTTCCAATACACAACTTCACGATTTTAGTTGTAAACCTATACGGCGACATAGTAGGATGGGGTACTATGCCGTCTAGAATCGATACATTTATATTCGAAGCTGTTTTGTGCACTATGCACTAATATGAATATCAAAAATATTTGTTTTAAGATGCACCAAGTATGTTTGGCTATTATAAGGTAAATCTCTATCCTCCGGCTTGAGTTTCATTGTGTGATGGGACCTGAGTCTTATAATAGCTTCATTTTTTCAAAAAGCACTGTGTTGTTTGATTTAAAACTGATATTCATGAGAAGTAAACCCGTTCCCTGCCATATGGCGTGGTCCCATTATTTTTCTATTTTTGGAATAAAGTTTTAATAACAATTACAAGTTCTCACGTCAGTCCCATGATTGACCTGGAGTATATTGTTTTCTACCTAAACTCTGGGTGCCCGTATTTTCCACACGGGCAGGCAATAGTTTTGGTTTGCAGATTCTTTTCTTTTCACAGGATTCTGGTTTACGGCTAGAGCTATATTCAGAAAGCTTTGTATCTGTATATTACCTTCTGATGTGTTTTTTGATGTTTTCCGCTGAATTTTATTTATACTGTATGCATAATTTACATTCCCACTGCTATGTAATTTATTTTGTTCTCTGATAATTGTATTTCCGCTGTGTAATTTATTTATTTGTACTTTGATATTCTTGTACTCTGATGTAAATTGTTGTAATAGCAATGAAAAGTTATCTTGTTCTGTGTTCCGATGCGTCCTATTCTCAAACATCTGCGTTCTCGTTCGGTCTAGGCCGGTCGGGGTATTTGGGTCGTTAAAGCTTGGTATCAGAGCTTTGGTTTACAAATCTCGAGAACAAGACACATCAAAACCAAACGAAAGAATTCCTCAGAGATAGAATTAGTAACATTCTATTAAGAATTAGTAACATTCTATTAAGAATACTCATTATAGATAGGATCAGTAGTATCCTAGAATGAGAAACTCATTAGAGATGGGGATAGTAATACCCTAGAATGAGTAGAGAGTGATATGTTTATAAGATATGTATTTGTGATTGTTATATAAATATTACCTGATTTTGAAAGTATACTTAGAATATATAAACTTTATTAATAAATTGATTGTTTTTGTGATTGTTTGATTTCCTGTTTAATTACTTAGGTTGTCTGATTTAGATAAATTGGATGGAATCTTCAGCGATTTTAAACAGTGAATACATGAAAAACACTTGTTCTTTATTTGAATTGAGTTAAGTTAAACTGAATTGAAAATTAGTTGGAACTGGATATATAGACATATATATATATGTATGTCGAACAGGTTATTTATTTTAAGCTAAGGAATAAATTTATGTGCTCGACAAAATGGTACATATGTATTATATTGGTTGTGCAATTTGATTATTACTATTATTGTGAGTGAATTGGATGCGCTGTGATGGTTGCTTGTTTCAAATTAAACGCACATCATTAAATAATAAACAATAATTATGGACTACACAACATAGCATATAGTATTGATTGCATAGAATAGCATATCCATGTAAGCATATAATTATTTGTTGCTTATATGACTAGGTTTGGATGACCATATGAGCATTCAATTGTATGATGCTTGTATGGAGAAGACTGAATTGCAGGCTGAACCGAGGACTGATTATGGACTTAATAAACATATAACGATAAATCGTAGGATTTAATAACAAACTCCATCACTGGGTCTTGAGATGACAGAAACATACACGTCTCTCTTGTGTGTAGATAAGGGACATGGATCGCGACTAAACCTCATCACAGGGTTAAGGGATGATAATTTTTTACACATCTCCCTTGGGTGTGGATAAGTCACAATTGTTTATTTTGGATTGTATATTGATATATTGACTTATTGGGTGCCTGATAAATCCATATATATATTTGTTCAGATCAACCCGTACAAATGAGGTTATGGCAAAAAAATCAGAAATTTAAGCGTTAACCAAATTTCAAGAAAATTATAAATTTCTTAGAGACTGAAAAGTTGAAGAACTCAGGCCTAAATGAAAGTAGAATTGTTTAGTTAAACAACTTTCAGCTCCATTCCATTTTCGGGACAAAATATTTCTAAGAGGGGGAGATTGTAACATCCTGGAATTTTGGAACCAATTTAAAATTTATTTTTAATTGATTTTAATGAAAATTAAATATTTTAAACGACTTATTTTGATAATAAACAAATTAAAATTTATGTGAAACGAAGTTTGAGCATACAAATTTATAATTTAATTAAAACGAGCTCGTAATGGCGCGGTAGTTTGAAAATTCAGTTTTAAACTTTAACAAGTATACATAATTCGTTATAAGTCAGAATTTGATGAAACAAGAAATGTTAGAATTTATTTAACTATATCTTCCTAACGAATGTGAGAAATTGAGATTCCGAGTTATAAATTATAGCTTGTGTCTAAATGTAAATTTAAAATAGTCGCTATGAAATCGTTTATGAAATATAACGATTTAATAAATTGAATAAAAGGATTTTTCATGTAAATTGAGCACCGTTTGATTAGAAAATTTTCATATCGAGTTATAAACTCAAGTATGTTTATTTTACAGTTGTATGATATTTCATTTGGACATATATGTGATAATAATAATTATTTTATTATTAATTTGAATAATTTTGGAATTTAATAATATTATTTTAATATTACATAACCCTTAAAAATAGCTATTTTGCAAACGACCTCTGTTTTCAATGAAACTAGTTTTATTGGATTTGAAACGTTAATTTATTGTCAAGTTTAAAATTTCAAGTCAATTGGAATTAGTATGTAAGCGTGGTGAAAATCAGTGCGTGTTGTATCTCAGTTATAAATTCAATAAGCTATAAAAATGGCCATTTTTCAGATGGTCTCCAAATTCAATGAAAATAATTTTTTTAGAACAGTATTTGTAAAATACAATTAGATTTCAAATCATTTTTGGAGTCATTATGTGGTCGTGGTAAATTAAAACGTACATTGAAATAGAATATTTAACGTTATATCGACGTATATTTTAATTTTGAGAAAAACTGATTAAAACAATTGAATCGGCCTCTGAAAAATATCTCGTTGTGTCCAGAATGGGGATATTTGGTTAGAAACAGCAGTTATTGGGTTTTGTTCGGAGTTCGGGCGCAAAACTTCATTTTTAGGAATAAAAGAATTAAAATATTAATTAATGAAGGGGTATAAATACCCATTGTCAGCCCAAAACCCTATCCACGAAACCCTAGCCTCCATTTGCAATTCAATGGCCACAATTATTCAAAAATAAATCATTAATCTTTCTCAATCCATTAAGAATTAGAAGATAATTTCTACATGAAAGTTATGGAGATTCTTAGGCTCTTCAAATCTATATGGCTATGATCATGTTTTGGATGGTATTTTGTTCGAATTTCGAGCTACAATGGGTTGTGCTTGCTGCATTTTTTGTGGCCAAGGGGCAACTCGAATTGAGGCTATTCACGGTGAAGACGGAGGGGATGCGTTTTTGTATGCGTGACTTTCCTGTAGGCGATGACGGGGAGAAGAAAGATTAGGGAGGGTAATTAATTAGTTAATTAAGTTATTAATTATATTAAGATAATTATTTATGTAATGAAATGTTTAAACATCCATAACTTTTGCATATGCAAACAGAATTCGATGATTTCAGATGCGTTGGAACCGTGATGGCGAAGGCTTCGCAATGAAACCAATTTAGACAAGATTGGATGAAGTTACAATTTTTGGTTAAATTAAACGTTGTGTTTAATTTAACTAAAACAACCGTTATTTAACGATTTCAAAACCGACCAATGTGAGAACTCTCTCACTCAACTATTTTGTTATGTTATTATAATCATATTTAAAAATATATTAATTTTCTGTACTGATTTTTATCTGTTTAATTATCACAAATTGTTATATGATGCATGGTAGCTCACATCACAATTGTTTGCAAACCCGATTGATGAATTGTTGATTGTTTATGTTATGATTCGAATGTGATTTTGAAATAATTAATGTGTTAAAAACAATGTTAGATTATTTGTGGTAGTTGAAGTTGGATATAAATATCCATTTATAATTCAAACGGTGAATTTATTATCAGTTGCTTGTATAATTGGTTATATTGAAAAACAATTTTGTATTGAATAATAATCTATTAATTGATTATTTATTAATTGAAACCCCCACATGGGTGTTGGGATAATATTTGATTTACACTAATCACAAGAGTTTAGTTTGGATGTTAATCGATTGATTGACAGACCGATATAAGCGTTAAATAATTATTTAAGGCTTATATGGATGTAAGATCACACTAAATGTTAATTGGATGTTTGATAGTTATTTACAACTATTATTGGACAAATATGATGAATGAAATCCATATAAATTTTATTTATTTGAATATTGATTGAGTTTCATTCCAATCCGGAATAAAAATGAATATTTTATAATATAATATTCAATGAAATTTGAAATTTTATTTAGACGTGCAATTATTGATGGATGCTAAGATATAAAAATATAGATGAATATTCGTAACTGTGACGAATGGTTTTGAATTAATTTTCAACTGATTTTGGCATGTCGAAGTTTTCAAAATAAAAATAAATAGTAACTTATCAAAGTGAATTTCAGTTAGGCTATATAGCATACGTTTTAAAAGGAATTTCTTGTTTATTTTTATAATGACTATCTAGAAAATTTGAACTAAAATAAACGAGTTTGGAAAAATAATATTGTTATGTTCATTAAAATAATATTAAAATTGACCAAACAGTGAAATGTGCAACTTTGAAGACAAACGACTGAAACGAGGTTCAAAGATAATTATGTATTTTGTATAATTTATATAAATGGTTTTGAAGCGTTCCGATTTGTATTTAAAATTTATAAATCAATCCGAGCTTGAATACAATGTGTCGCGCAACGATAGTTCACGAACGTTAACACGTAACTTCGCTTTGACGTAACGGGAGATCCGACCGTAGGAATCCTGAAATTGGAAGTAATGAAATAAGATTTGTAATAAAATAAGAATTTTTGAAATCTAACAGTTAGATTTTAATTTAAGTCCAAATCAATTTTGGAAAAGGTCGCTATGGATGTAGTTTAGTGGCCGATATTAAAAACCAACTATAAGGGCCTTATTAAAATTATTAAAAATATGGATAAATTATGATAAATAAAATTAAATGATTTGAAAAGATTTTGGATGAAATATTCCAAGTTTTGAAAAGATAAAATATTTTTTATCTAAATGAATTTGTTAACAACTAAAGTAGTAATCCAATGATTTTAATTGGTAAATTGGATTTGTAAATGGTTTTAATATAACCAAAGATTTCCAACGTTAAAATTGGAATGAACTTGAATGGAAATAATCTTCGGATATTTCAATATTGGATTCCATGATTATACAGATATCGTTGAGAAATTTGGAAGATTCATATCATTATTTCAAAATGATATCTGTTGGTTTCAGAATTTGGTATTGAAAGTGAATTGACATGATTTCTTTTAAGTTTTTATATTTAATATCAAAGTTGATTTGGGTTTGTTGTGAATGGTGGCTTTAATACCACTGTTCTTAAACCATGTTGAAATGTAAGTTATGGAAGAAATCTTCTAATTAAGAATTAATGGAATTTTCCAATTTAATAAATTAAATTGGGATTGAATGGGAGTTGATTTGGGTTGTTGTGAAAAGAAAAAAATGGGAATAAACTTTTTAAATAAGATTTAATGAAGTTTTCTAGTTTATTCAATTAAATTAGGATTGAATGGAATTCGATTTCATAATAATCGAAATGAGTTTTTGTAAAGGAAGGCGTTTACTATTCATGGAATTTAAAAGGCATTTCCGTTATTTCATCTCTATTAGCCTAATATGAGAATTTATATCGATTATAAATTATTCATATTTCTATAAAGATTCTATATTAATGGAAGATGATTTTGGGTTTATCGTGAATGATGTTTTAAATGGTAGTTGTTCTTTAAACTAGTTCAAGACGAGATCAATTTCTAAAAATTGAATAATCATTTAGTTATGATTTTTAAATGTAAAAAGATATTATAAAATCTTTTGACATGATTTCCGAGGAATGGATTAAACTATAAGTTTAAAAGAGATAATCTTTAATAAAATAATGGGAACCTTCCCTGAAGAATAAGATTATTTGAATAAAAGAATATTGTAGATTGGAATGAGATGTGTGCTATCTTTGTGTGTTTATCACGTGATTATAAAGATGTGCTAGTTATTCGAAAAGACCGGGTTTAACCCATTCTGAGTAACTGTTACAATGACTAAAAGTTGAAGAAAGAAGACGGTGATTGAAGACCGGAGATTTTCACATCGTTTGGGCTATTGTTGATGTCTCACTTGGAAAGTATACCCAAGTAGAGGTTATAAGTGGTGGTCGTCCAAACGTACTTGGAAATTGATCAGATATGCAAAGACCACTCTCTTGTATTGGACATAAGGTGTAACAACCCGAAAATCTGGGCCAGTTTAAAATTTTTATTTTGGCCATTTTAGCGAATTTTGATTATTTAAAATGAATTATTTTAAATAATATCGACGAGAAATTTATTTTGAATATAATTCGAACGTATATATTATACGCATCGTCGTTTGAATATAAATATTTATATATAAATATAAATAGAATTGAAAATGGCGCGGTAGTTCGATAATTCGATTTCAAACTTCAATTGAATGTACCGGGTGCAAAACAATCCGGATTTTAGTGAAACCAAAAACATTAGGATCTAATTGATAATATCTTTCCAATGAATTCAAAAAAAATCAAAATTTCATAATGAGAGTCAAAAGATGTCCTGTTGAAAATTCTGAATAGTCGCTGTGGAATTCAGGCCCTTAAAAATGGACATTTTGCAAGCGACCTCGGATTTCGACGAAACCACTTTTGTTGGGTCCGGGATGTGAAGTTATTGCTAGGTTTCAAATTTCATAATTTTTCGAATCAACATGTGAGCGTGGCAAAAGAAAACGCGTTTGACCGGTTTTAGTTGATTTTAATCGACTGGAAAATGGCCATTTTTCCAACGGCCTCAGAATTCGATGAAATTAGTTTTGTTAGGACCGTATCGTCAATACGAAGTTAGAAAATATTTTTCTGGAATTTATCGGGTTCGTATGTGGCCCCAGTAATTTAAAATGTGCGTTCAAATTGAATATATATGGAATTTTAATTTAATTTTGATAAAAACTGTTCGAAACAGTCGAATTGGCTTACGATACATATCCCATTGTGTTCGGAATGGGGGTAATTAGCTAGAGGCGATAGCCGTTGGGTTTGATTTGGAGTTCGTATCGGTATACAGTTAATTTTGAAATTAAAATAGTAAAATATAATAAAATATTTATATAAATAACCCTAACTACCCTCAAACCCTACCCCGTTCTGAAAGCAGCCGCCAGTTAGAGGAAATCGACGATTTATGAGCTCCAGACAAAATCCTCCCTTCCCAATCAATCCACGAATTAATTCCTTAAATTTATAAAGAGATAATTGAAGAGGGGCATGAGATCATTCATATGAACGGTGGAGATGGGGTTTTGCTTGGGGATTTTGCCGGAATTTGGCCTGAAAGTGGTCGGCGTTCGGCTGAAATTGTGGGTCAACGGCAGGCGCGAGTTACGAGGGGATGGGTGGCGGAGGAAGCTAGTGCGAAGGGCTTTAGCCTGGTGGTGTTTGATCGAGGCAACGCTGAACGGACGGACGACAATTTGAAGACCTAATATCGAAGAATGGGTTGCAGTATTGGAACGATGGACCTGGAACATGTTATGGGGAAGGAGGAAGAAAGGTGCTGTTTTTTTTTATTTTATTTATTTATTTTATTTTATTTTATTTTACTTAAGCAAAATACATTGGATAAAAATCAGTTTTTGTTTTAAAAATAAAATAAAATTAACAAGTGTTTTAGAAATAAAAACATTGCTTTAAATTTCAGATTTTTAAATGTAAAAATATTGTATAATTTCAGATTTTTAAATATGAAACACAAGAAAAAAGGATATGATTTCACTTCATGGAAATATATATATATATATATGAGAAGTGTTATAAAAATACGTTTTTTTTTACATATACATTAGCGATAAGAAAAATGCGATTAGAATATATAATCGAATTGTTTTATTTTCAGCATTGTTTTTAAAATAAAATTCACATTGTCTTTGAAATAGAAAATTTGCACTGTTTTGAAAATATAAATATCACTGTTTTAAAAATATAAAAATAGAAATAGCAATGAAAATATATGACTTCGAAATAAAAATATGATTTTTATATGTTGAACTTCGAAATAAAAATAGGATTTTTATATGTTGAACTTCGAAATAAAAATAGGAATTTTATATGTTGAACTTCGAAATAAAAATATGATTTTTATATTTTTAAAGTATTAAAAATATAATTTTTACATGATAGGAATATTAAAAATATCATCTTTGTATATGTAGCAAAATAAAAATCTGATTTTTATTTTATATACGTTGAAATAAAGTGAAGATTTTTATAATGATGAAATCTATATTTTTGAAAAGGCGAAATCTTTTTATATAGTAGCGGAAGGAAAATATGATTTTTATATATTGAATAGCAAAGTAAAAATTCGATTTTTATAAATTGAATAGCGAAGTAAAAATTCGATTTTTACATATGTAGTGGCTACGGGCGACGAAGCTGACGAAGATTCGAAAAAGACGAAGACTTCCATCAAGGAAGAGTCAAGATGATAGGATAGCTATCTGTGAGAATTTCTCACCTTTCAATTTCTTTTTTTTCTAGTTATATATATATATACTAGGATGCAGACGGTGCTTAGTAGCACCCGACACAATCGTCCACAGACCATGGACTTGTCTGTTTGGTTGCATAGATTAGATAAATGATTTGATTTGAAATTGAATTGTTTGGTGAAATTGAATCGTTTGGTGAAATTGAATTGTTTGGGGAAATGAATGGATTAATTGATGTGTGAATGGCGTGGGCCTTCACTAGACCGGGGATAAGGCTAGGCCTCGTCCCGTTTCTAGTATCGTGCCGTTATGCCGCCGAAATTTTCTAAAATATGTTAGAAAAATAAAAATATCATTTTATTGAATAAATGAACCGAATAGAATATTCATAGGTTGAATAAAATGTTTTATCGTTAAAAATATAATTTTTAACGTGAAAGTAAATAAATAAATATTTATAAACAAATCGGCCGATTTGTTTATATACACTGATTTGACTGATATTGATTGGGTCGATAAATTTTACACATCGCCCAACTGCACAAATAAAATATGCGTTTGATTGTTTGAAACCCCACACGGGTGTTGGGATGAAATTTGAAGTTCACTCATCCTGATTGATTAAATATGTCGATCGATTGATTGACAGGCTGTCATAAGCGTTAGATATCTATATTTGATGCTTATACAGTGTAGTGCACTTTGGTTGATGGTTGATTATTTTTCAATGCTATTATATACGTGTGTTGTATGAAAATCCATATAATTAACTTTATATGGTAATTGATTAGGCCTCATTCCAATTTGAAAAATAAAGAATATAAAATAAAGGTTCATGTGTTGACAGTACTCATCCATTGAGATTGGTCATGTGTTGAACGAAATATTTTAGTAATAAAATTTACATCTTTATCAATATAAAATAAAGGTTCATGTGTTGACAGTACTCATCCATTGAGATTGGTCATGTGTTGAACGAAATATTTTGATAATAACAACTATTTTGAAAAAGAAATATTTGAAATAGAATATTTGAAAATAGAAATTTATGAAGCCGTGTTGATTAGATTGACGCCATTTTGACGTAAACGATTTCGAAATGAATTGAATTGAAAACGATTTCGAAATGAATTGAATTGAAAACGATTTCGAAATGAATTGAATTGAAAACGATTTCGAAATGAATTGAATTGAAAACGATTTCGAAATGAATTGAATTGAAAACGATTTCGAAATGAATTGAATTGAAAACGATTTCGAAATGAATTGAATTGAAAACGATTTCGAAATGAATTGAATTGAAAACGATTTCGAAATGAATTGTATTAAAAACGATTTCGAAATGAATTGAATTGAAAACGATTTCGAAATGAATTGAATTGAAAACGATTTCGAAATGAATTGAATTGAAAACGATTTCGAAATGAATTGAATTGAAAACGATTTCGAAATGAATTGAATTGAAAACGATTTCGAATGAAATGAATTGAAAACGAATTCAAATTGAATAGAAAGCGAATTGAAATGAATTCAAATTGAATTGAAATTTGAATTGAATAGAAATGAATTTTAAAACGAATTTATAAAGAAGAATTCAATTTTGATTTGAATTGAAATGGAAGTTGAAAATGTTTTTGAAACGAATTCAAAACTATTTATATAATTCGTTTAAATAGAAATCGACGTAGTATATATTATATATATTATATATATATTATAATGGCCTGAATAGAACTCGCCGCGCCGCGGCAGTTCGCGAATTTCGACCATTTATTTCAAACGGACATTACGGGAGATCCGACCGTCGGATTCTCCTAAAACTGGAACCGTTGGGTTCGTATCGAAAAGAGCTTTCTCACGAATGTTAGAAATTAGAAATCTAACGGTTGGATTTGGAATTATGTCCAAATCAAATTTGAAAAAGGTCGCTATACGTGCAGTTCGATGGCCATTGGTGGAAATCGACTGTACGGGCCTTGATAAAATTATTAAAAATAGTAATAATTTGTGTAAAATCATAAGAAATGATTTAGAAAGAATTGGGATGAAAAACTCCATATTTGAAAAGATAAAAATAGATTTTTGTCGAAATGAACTAGTTTTGAACTAGAATTATAATTCTATTTATTTCTAAATAAATAAATTGAATTTGAAAAGGGTTTTAAAATAACCAGAATTTCCAATGATTGCATTGGAGTGGATTTGAATCGAAATTGTCTTTGGAATATTTCGATGTTGGAATTCGTGATTATACGGATGTTGATATGGAAATTTGAAAGATATCTATTTATATCGTTATTTCCAATACGACATTTGTTAATCGTAGAATTTGATATTGAATATAAGCCGATATATTTTCTATTCAGAGCCTTGTATTGAATATCAAATGTGATTTGGGTTTGTCGTGAATGGTGTCTTCATTAACACTGTTCTTAAGCCCAGTTGAGAAAGATTAAATCTTTTTATTTAGATTTAATGAAGTGTACCAATTAAATAATATTTGATTGGAAATTGAATTGATATTGATTTTTTGGGTTTATCGTGAACAGTGTTTTAAATAACACTCGTTCTTTAACCCGATAATTAATGAATGTGACTTTGGGTTTATCGTGAACCGTGTTTTAAATGACACGGATTCTTTAACCCAGTTAAAGATTAAAACTAAGTGGAGTTTTAATGAATCTTTAAATAGATTGAAAAGATCGAGAATGGAGTATCACCAGTTTTACTCCAAGCGATAGTTAAATCTTTAATTAGATTTGAACGTGAAATGGTAATTGAATTACCGATAACACTGTGGTGTTAGATATGAAGTACAACCAGTTTTACTTCATGGGATGAATAGGTTGGGATTGGGAAAATAAAATAAATGATTACTTCGGTGTGGTTCGATAATCCCGACTAGTTGGAATTGATATTCAAAGGAGATTAAAGAATAAATTTAAAGAATTTATCTTGGATAAAATTAATGGGAACTTTTTCCCAAAGTATAGGAATATTTGAATAAAAGAATATTCTGAATTGGAATGAGGCGTATGTTGTGTTTGTGTAACACTTTTATAATATATACGCGAGTTATTCAGAAAGACCGGGTTTATCCCATTCTGAATAACTGATTCGACGTGGTGTCGAAGATGAAGACGGTGGTCGAAGACCAGAAGTCTTCACGTCGTTTGGATAATTACTGATGATCTTGATTGGGCTGTACACCCAAGAAGATGGAAACAGTTGGTGATCGTTCAGACGTACTTGGAGATCGATGGATATGCGGGGTACTAGGTGCCTCCGGTTTCGTTCAGACCCAGAACGGACTTGTAAATGGACTGTGTGTCTGACATTGGATTTTAGTCTGTGTGTTTGATTTCTATTAAATATATATCTGTTTGGCGGCGGAGAATTTATTCTCTTGCTTAACGCCCTTCTCTGGGACGTACGAGCTCAGGGGTTATATATTGATGGATATCAAACGCATGGAGTGAATTGCCTGTGTGGCATGCCTAAGTGGCAATTGATCGAGGCTTCTGTTGAAAAGCAAAGTCTTGTGGTGATGATCGAAGCACGGCCTTTGTGGCGTAGCTTTGTGTAACGTTTACTTCGCGAATTTCACACCCGGTATGAACCAAAAACGGGAGAGGACTTCAGGGAGGACTTGCGTTTCTTTCTAGCTAGAAGTGGCGTCAGTGGTTTTACACGCCCTGACGAGTTTGACTTATGTGGTTGTTGCTGTTGCGAGGCGCCTCGGATTGATCGGTCGTTCTCGAACCGATGGAGTCATTTAGTTGGCTCACTTACACCCCATAGGGTGGGGAAACGTAGTGTTCAGGCATAATAATCCACATCGGTGGACCGGCCCTGACGATCTAAAGGGTTGATGCGTTCTGATCCTGAGACATGGGCTAGATTGTCTCGAATTGGTTGAGGACTATCTTTTGCCTCGGTTCATAGATGGAAATCCAATTTCCAAATACGTGACATTTGCGGTTTTTTTTGTAGAGCCTAGTATGGCGACATAGTGGGATGGGGCGCTCATGCCGCCTATGATTGATACTTATGATTTGAAGTTGTTTTATACACTATGCACTTATAATAGTATCAAACGATTTGTTTTAACCGTATCAAGCATTCTTTGGCTGTTATAAGGGAAAACCCTATCCTCGGCTGCGTTGCATTGTGTGATGGGACCTGGGTCTTATAACAGCTTCATTTTTCTTTATTTAGCATTGTGTTGTTTGTTTTATGCACTGGTATTCTTGGGAGGAAACCCGTTCCGTGTTATACGGCGTGGTCCCTTGATTTACCTAACTTTTAAAATAAAGAATAATAACTGTTTTAGTTCTCACACCAGTCACATGACTGACCTGGAGTTTATTGTTTTAACCTAAACTCTGGGTGCCCCTATTTTCGACACGGGCAGCTAGTAGTTTTGGTTTTGCAGATTTATATTCACAGGATCCTGGTTTACAGCTGGAACGATATCCGGAAAGCTTTGTATCCGTATATCCCATTCTAGTTGTGTATTGTATTATTTTCCGCTGCGATGTATTTAAATGTAATTTAAATCTCTGATATTTCTGTGTAATATATATTCATTTATACTCTGTATATTCTTGTAATCTGATGCATTGTTGTAATATACAATGAAATGTTCTTCTGTATGTGTTCTGTTGTGGTTTGTTCTCGAACTATCCGATGCTTTCCTTAGCGGGGAAGTTACGGGTTTTCACAGTTGGTATCAGAGCTTTGGTTTACAGAGCCCGAGAACAAGACACATTAGAACCATATGAAAGAATTCATCAGATATTGGATTAGAAAATCCAATGAGAATGACTCGTTAGAGATAGGATCAGTAGTATCCCAGAACGAGTGTGAAGAGTATATTTTTAAAATGAAAGCAATTTTTGTTTTGAAAATTTAAATCAATTATTCGTATCTGATTATCTATTTAAATTGAGTTGGACAGTCCAGTATATAAAGATTTTGCGTATACGTTTGATCCGCGTGTATTCGAAGTTTTAATATATTGGATAGATATAGAATCACACTCTAGTCGCCCGGAGACGATTCTGATGATAGTTCGAACATCATCAGAATTGGTATTCGTGTTTCGAAGGTGTGATATCTATATATTTCCTATTGGCTGGTGTGAGAACCAAAATTAGATAGAGCCTATTGGTGTGATTTGGCATCAAAAATTTGATTTTTGTATATGTATCAAAATTATGAATTTGAAACTCTAATTCACTAATTGATTGATGTTTGTGTTGTTGGTTTATTTGTTTGATAATTTTGAACCATTTAGCCTAATTGAATCAAATATTGAATTGTATTGAAAATTGGTCGCATTTGCTTGCATATATATATATACTTGCATTGAACAGGTCATAGCAAGGAGGCTAGAGCAGAGAATAAAATTTGTTTGCCCGACAAATAGGTACATGTTTACTACATAATTTACTGTTTTGTTTGGGTGATGATGATTTTATGAGCCTATTGGCTAGCCGCTTGGCTTTTTCTTTTTCTTTTTGAGATCTGAAGGACCGGGGAAGCTATTTGAAATTCCCCGATGCTCCCGGTGTAGGGGAGGTTATGGCGAAATTTTTCGAAAATTTAGGGTGTTAGCCAAATTTTTGAAATTTTTGAAAATTCTCAGAAACTGAAAAGTTGGAGAATGGAAGCCAGATCGAACGTAGAGTTGATTAATCAAACCACTTTCGACTTTGTTCCTTTTCGGGGACGAAAAGTTTTAAGTGGGGGAGATTGTAACAACCCGAAAATCTGGGCCAGTTTAAAATTTTTATTTTGGCCATTTTAGCGAATTTTGATTATTTAAAATGAATTGTTTTAAATAATATCGACGAGAAATTTATTTTGAATATAATTCGAACGTATATATTATACGCGTCGTCGTTTGAATATAAATATTTATATACAAATATAAATAGAATTGAAAATGGCGCGGTAGTTCGATAATTCGATTTCAAACTTCAATTGAATGTACCGGGTGCAAAACAATCCGGATTTTAGTGAAACCAAAAACATTAGGATCTAATTGATAATATCTTTCCAATGAATTCAAAAAAATCAAAATTTCATAACGAGAGTCAAAAGATATGTCCTGTTGAAAATTCTGAATAGTCGCTGTGGAATTCAGGCCCTTAAAAATGGACATTTTGCAAGAGACCTCGGATTTCGACGAAACCACTTTTGTTGGGTCCGGGATGTGAAGTTATTGCTAGGTTTCAAATTTCATAATTTTTCGAATCAACATGTGAGCGTGGCAAAAGAAAACGCGTTTGACCGGTTTCAGTTGATTTTAATCGACTGGAAAATGGCCATTTTTCCAACGGTCTCAGAATTCGATGAAATTAGTTTTGTTAGGACCGTATCGTCAATACGAAGTTAGAAAATATTTTTCTGGAATTTATCTGGTTCGTATGTTGCCCCAGTAATTTAAAATGTGCGTTCAAATTGAATATATATGGAATTTTATTTTAATTTTGATAAAAACTGTTTGAAACAGTCGAATTGGCTTACGATACATATCCCATTGTGTTCGGAATGGGGGTAATTAGCTAGAGGCGATAGCTGTTGGGTTTGATTTGGAGTTCGTATCGGTATACAGTTAATTTTGAAATTAAAATAGTAAAATATAATAAAATATTTATATAAATAACCCTAACTACCCTCAAACCCTACCCCGTTCTGAAAGCAGCCGCCAGTTAGAGGAAATCGACGATTTATGAGCTCCAGACAAAATCCTCCCTTCCCAATCAATCCACGAATTAATTCCTTAAATTTATAAAGAGAAAATTGAAGAGGGGCATGAGATCATTCATATGAACGGTGGAGATGGGGTTTTGCTTGGGGATTTTGCCGGAATTTGGCCTGAAAGTGGTCGGTGTTCGGCTGAAATTGTGGGTCAACGGCAGGCGCGAGTTACGAGGGGATGGGTGGCGGAGGAAGCTAGTGCGAAGGGCTTTAGCCTGGTGGTGTTTGATCGAGGCAACGCTGAACGGACGGACGACAATTTGAAGACCTAATATCGAAGAATGGGTTGCAGTATTGGAACGATGGACCTGGAACATGTTATGGGGAAGGAGGAAGAAAGGTGCTGTTTTTTTTTTTTTTTTTTTTTTTTTATTTTTTTTTATTTTACTTAAGCAAAATACATTGGATAAAAATCAGTTTTTGTTTTAAAAATAAAATAAAATTAACAAGTGTTTTAGAAATAAAAACATTGCTTTAAATTTCAGATTTTTAAATGTAAAAATATTGTATAATTTCAGATTTTTAAATATGAAACACAAGAAAAAAGGATATGATTTCACTTCACGGAAATATATATATATATGAGAAGTGTTATAAAAATACGTTTTTTTTTTACATATACATTAGCGATAAGAAAAATGCGATTAGAATATATAATCGAATTGTTTTATTTTCAGCATTGTTTTTAAAATAAAATTCACATTGTCTTTGAAATAGAAAATTTGCACTGTTTTGAAAATATAAATATCACTGTTTTAAAAATATAAAAATAGAAATAGCAATGAAAATATATGACTTCGAAATAAAAATATGATTTTTATATGTTGAACTTCGAAATAAAAATAGGATTTTTATATGTTGAACTTCGAAATAAAAATAGGATTTTTATATGTTGAACTTCGAAATAAAAATATGATTTTTATATTTTTAAAGTATTAAAAATATAATTTTTACATGATAGGAATATTAAAAATATCATCTTTGTATATGTAGCAAAATAAAAATCTGATTTTTATTTTATATACGTTGAAATAAAGTGATGATTTTTATAATGATGAAATCTATATTTTTGAAAAGGCAAAATCTTTTTATATAGTAGCGGAAGGAAAATATGATTTTTATATATTGAATAGCAAAGTAAAAATTCGATTTTTATAAATTGAATAGCGAAGTAAAAATTCGATTTTTACATATGTAGTGGCTACGGGCGACGAAGCTGACGAAGATTCGAAAAAGACGAAGACTTCTATCAAGGAAGAGTCAAGATGATAGGATAGCTATCTGTGAGAATTTCTCACCTTTCAATTTCTTTTTTTTCTAGTTATATATATATATACTAGGATGCAGACGGTGCTTAGTAGCACCCGACACAATCGTCCACAGACCATGGACTTGTTTGTTTGGTTGCATAGATTAGATAGATGATTTGATTTGAAATTGAATTGTTTGGTGAAATTGAATCGTTTGGTGAAATTGAATTGTTTGGGGAAATGAATGGATTAATTGATGTGTGAATGGCGTGGGCCTTCACTAGACCGGGGATAAGGCTAGGCCTCGTCCCGTTTCTAGTATCGTGCCGTTATGCCGCCGAAATTTTCTAAAATATGTTAGAAAAATAAAAATATCATTTTATTGAATAAATGAACCGAATAGAATATTCATAGGTTGAATAAAATGTTTTATCGTTAAAAATATAATTTTTAACGTGAAAGTAAATAAATAAATATTTATAAACAAATCGGCCGATTTGTTTATATACACTGATTTGACTGATATTGATTGGGTCGATAAATTTTACACATCGCCCAACTGCACAAATAAAATATGCGTTTGATTGTTTGAAACCCCACACGGGTGTTGGGATGAAATTTGAAGTTCACTCATCCTGATTGATTAAATATGTCGATCGATTGATTGACAGGCTGTCATAAGCGTTAGATATCTATATTTGATGCTTATACAGTGTAGTGCACTTTGGTTGATGGTTGATTATTTTTCAATGCTATTATATACGTGTGTTGTATGAAAATCCATATAATTAACTTTATATGGTAATTGATTGGGCCTCATTCCAATTTGAAAAATAAAGAATATAAAATAAAGGTTCATGTGTTGACAGTACTCATCCATTGAGATTGGTCATGTGTTGAACGAAATATTTTAGTAATAAATTTTACATCTTTATCAATATAAAATAAAGGTTCATGTGTTGACAGTACTCATCCATTGAGATTGGTCATGTGTTGAACGAAATATTTTGATAATAACAACTATTTTGAAAAAGAAATATTTGAAATAGAATATATGAAAATAGAAATTTATGAAGCCGTGTTGATTAGATTGACGCCATTTTGACGTAAACGATTTCGAAATGAATTGAATTGAAAACGATTTCGAAATGAATTGAATTGAAAACGATTTCGAAATGAATTGAATTGAAAATGATTTCGAAATGAATTGAATTGAAAACGATTTCGAAATGAATTGAATTGAAAACGATTTCGAAATGAATTGAATTGAAAACGATTTCGAAATGAATTGTATTGAAAACGATTTCGAAATGAATTGAATTGAAAACGATTTCGAAATGAATTGAATTGAAAACGATTTCGAAATGAATTGAATTGAAAACGATTTCGAAATGAATTGAATTGAAAACGATTTCGAAATGAAATGAATTGAAAACGAATTCAAATTGAATTGAAAGCGAATTGAAATGAATTCAAATTGAATTGAAATTTGAATTGAATAGAAATGAATTTTAAAACGAATTTATAAAGAAGAATTCAATTTTGATTTGAATTGAAATGGAAGTTGAAAATGTTTTTGAAACGAATTCAAAACTATTTATATAATTCGTTTAAATAGAAATTGACGTAGTATATATTATATATATTATATATATATATTATAATGGCCTGAATAGAACGCACCGCGCCGCGGCAGTTCGCGAATTTCGACCATTTATTTCAAACGGACATTACGGGAGATCCGACCGTCGGATTCTCCTAAAACCGGAACCGTTGGGTTCGTATCGAAAAGAGCTTTCTCACGAATGTTAGAAATTAGAAATCTAACGGTTGGATTTGGAAGTATTTCCAAATCAAATTTGAAAAAGGTCGCTATACATGCAGTTCGATGGCCATTGGTGGAAATCGACTGTACGGGCCTTGATAAAATTATTAAAAATAGTAATAATTTGTGTAAAATCATAAGAAATGATTTAGAAAGAATTGGGATGAAAAACTCCATATTTGAAAAGATAAAAATAGATTTTTGTCGAAATGAACTAGTTTTGAACTAGAATTATAATTCTATTTATTTCTAAATAAATAAATTGAATTTGAAAAGGGTTTTAAAATAACCAGAATTTCCAATGATTGCATTGGAGTGGATTTGAATCGAAATTGTCTTTGGAATATTTCGATGTTGGAATTCGTGATTATACGGATGTTGTTATGGAAATTTGAAAGATATCTATTTATATCGTTATTTCCAATACGACATTTGTTAATCGTAGAATTTGATATTGAATATAAGCCGATATATTTTCTATTCAGAGCCTTGTATTGAATATCAAATGTGATTTGGGTTTGTCGTGAATGGTGTCTTCATTAACACTGTTCTTAAGTCCAGTTGAGAAAGATTAAATCTTTTTATTTAGATTTAATGAAGTGTACCAATTAAATAATATTTGATTGGAAATTGAATTGATATTGATTTTTTGGGTTTATCGTGAACAGTGTTTTAAATAACACTCGTTCTTTAACCCGATAATTAATGAATGTGACTTTGGGTTTATCGTGAACCATGTTTTAAATGACACGGATTCTTTAACCCAGTTAAAGATTAAAACTAAGTGGAGTTTTAATGAATCTTTAAATAGATTGAAAAGATCGAGAATGGAGTATCACCAGTTTTACTCCAAGCGATAGTTAAATCTTTAATTAGATTTGAACGTGAAATGGTAATTGAATTACCGATAACACTGTGGTGTTAGATATGAAGTACTACCAGTTTTACTTCATGGGATGAATAGGTTGGGATTGGGAAAATAAAATAAATGATTACTTCGGTGTGGTTCGATAATCCCGACTAGTTGGAATTGATATTCAAAGGAGATTAAAGAATAAATTTAAAGAATTTATCTTGGATAAAATTAATGGGAACTTTTTCCCAAAGTATAGGAATATTTGAATAAAAGAATATTCTGAATTGGAATGAGGCGTATGTTGTGTTTGCGTAACACTTTTATAATATATACGCGAGTTATTCAGAAAGACCGGGTTTATCCCATTCTGAATAACTGATTCGACGTGGTGTCGAAGATGAAGACGGTGGTCGAAGACCAGAAGTCTTCACGTCGTTTGGATAATTACTGATGATCTTGATTGGGCTGTACACCCAAGAAGATGGAAACAGTTGGTGATCGTTCAGACGTACTTGGAGATCGATGGATATGCGGGGTACTAGGTGCCTCCGGTTTCGTTCAGACCCAGAACGGACTTGTAAATGGACTGTGTGTCTGACATTGGATTTTAGTCTGTGTGTTTGATTTCTATTAAATATATATCTGTTTGGCGGCGGAGAATTTATTCTCTTGCTTAACGCCCTTCTCTGGGACGTACGAGCTCAGGGGTTATATATTGATGGATATCAAACGCATGGAGTGAATTGCCTGTGTGGCATGCCTAAGTGGCAATTGATCGAGGCTTCTGTTGAAAAGCAAAGTCTTGTGGTGATGATCGAAGCACGGCCTTTGTGGCGTAGCTTTGTGTAACGTTTACTTCGCGAATTTCACACCCGGTATGAACCAAAAACGGGAGAGGACATCAGGGAGGACTTGCGTTTCTTTCTAGCTAGAAGTGGCGTTAGTGGTTTTACACAACCTGACGAGTTTGACTTATGTGGTTGTTGCTGTTGCGAGGCGCCTCGGATTGATCGGTCGTTCTCGAACCGATGGAGTCATTTAGTTGGCTCACTTACACCCCATAGGGTGGGGAAACGTAGTGTTCAGGCATAATAATCCACATCGGTGGACCGGCCCTGACGATCTAAAGGGTTGATGCGTTCTGATCCTGAGACATGGGCTAGATTGTCTCGAATCGGTTGAGGACTATCTTTTGCCTCGGTTCATAGATGGAAATCCAATTTCCAAATACGTGACATTTGCGGTTTTTTTTGTAGAGCCTAGTATGGCGACATAGTGGGATGGGGCGCTCATGCCGCCTATGATTGATACTTATGATTTGAAGTTGTTTTATACACTATGCACTTATAATAGTATCAAACGATTTGTTTTAACCGTATCAAGCATTCTTTGGCTGTTATAAGGGAAAACCCTATCCTCGGCTGCGTTGCATTGTGTGATGGGACCTGGGTCTTATAACAGCTTCATTTTTCTTTATTTAGCATTGCGTTGTTTGTTTTATGCACTGGTATTCTTGGGAGGAAACCCGTTCCGTGTTATACGGCGTGGTCCCTTGATTTACCTAACTTTTAAAATAAAGAATAATAACTGTTTTAGTTCTCACACCAGTCACATGACTGACCTGGAGTTTATTGTTTTAACCTAAACTCTGGGTGCCCCTATTTTCGACACGGGCAGCTAGTAGTTTTGGTTTTGCAGATTTATATTCACAGGATCCTGGTTTACAGCTGGAACGATATCCGGAAAGCTTTGTATCCGTATATCCCATTCTAGTTGTGTATTGTATTATTTTCCGCTGCGATGTATTTAAATGTAATTTAAATCTCTGATATTTCTGTGTAATATATATTCATTTATACTCTGTATATTCTTGTAATCTGATGCATTGTTGTAATATACAATGAAATGTTCTTTTGTATGCATTCTGATTTGTCATGTTCTCAAACGATAGGGCGTTTCGAACGGTCTGGGTCGGTTTAGCGACTAGTTCGGACCGAGCGAAATTCCTTGCCGTCACATAAGGGACGAGGAATAAGGTGCCTCCGGTTTCATTCAGACTCAAAACGAACTTGCAAATGGATTATGTCTGGCATCGTAGTTTGTGCTATATGAATTGATCTCTATTAAATACATATCTGTTTGGTGGCGGAGAATTTATTCTCTTTGCTTAACAGCCTTCGCTGAGACGTATGAGCTTAGAGGTTATATATTGGTGGAAACTAATGGTATGGTATGGATTGACAATGTGGCATACTAAGATGCAATGATTAAGGATTTTGTTGAAAAGCAGAGCTTTGTGGATGATTATCAAAGCATGGCTTTAATATAGCGCAACTTTGTGTATAACATTAATCCGCGAGCTTCACACCTCAGTATGAATCAAAAACTGGATTAGGAGCAGTAGGGAGTGCATGCGTTTCTTTCTAGCTCAAGGTGATGTCATGGTATGGAGCCCAAACATTTTACTTATGTAGATAATTGGATAGCAAGGCACCTCGAATATGGCCATAAAAGGCCCTGATGATCGACGTACTGGCCAGGTTATAGGTCTGATAGGACTGGCAAATGTATAGTTCAGGAATTGCCAATCCACAAAAGTAAGTGTGTGATGGCCCTACAACATCCAGTGGTCACATGTGTTGGTCCTAGGCATCTCGCTAGAGACGGCCCAAATCGGATGAGGAAGATTCTATGCCTCGACTCATAGATGGATTCCAATAGGTAACTTCACGGTTTTAGTTGTAAACCTATACGATGACATAGTAGGATGGGATACTATGCCGTCTAGGATTGGTACATTTATATTCGAAGTTGTTTTATGCACTATGCACTAATATGAATATTAAAAATATATTTTTTAAGACGTACCAAGCATATTTTGCTATTATAAGGTAAAACTCTTGTAATGACCCGGATTTTCAACGACTTTGGTTATCGACATAAGCTCGATGTCGATAACCAAAACATCGAAAAATCCTGGTAATTAGTGAAAGAAATTAGAGGGTGAGGAAAGATAAGATAGAAACTTAGAATAGAAGAAAAAGAACACAATATCAGAGTAACACGAATCTCACAGCGGAACGAATAACATATAATATGTATAACATAACTTGAAATATACATCTGTACTTGAATATACATATCATTATCAAAGTACATCACTTACAACATAGAGGAAATAACTATAGCTATATGATCCTGAAGCCTCCTGCTCCAAGCTCTTCAAGTGTATCTGTAAAATCCCGACTACTTGACTGCCCGTACAAATATAGGCACCCAAAAGTTTAAGGAAAACAACAAAGTAAACTCCGGGTCAGTCATGGGACTGGTATGAGTAAAACAGTTTAAAAACAGTTCGAACAAGTAAACGATATCTCATAAGACCACGCCGCATAACGGAACGGGTTTTTCCCTTATGAGAATCTAAAATCTCTTTATATCAAAAAGCTTTTGATATTATAATAATGTCTATCCACCACAGTATATATATAATCATCTAGCAGAAACGCTTTCATCTCACGTTCTACATATATAGTATACAATCAAAACCGCAAGCACGTATTGGGTAATGGATTTCCAACTATGACAAGGTATGGAACCACCTTTCGCTAATGTACCTCTAGAGAGGAATACACTGGGTTCAGCAAGAACATCTTGCAACCCGGCCACACATGACCGACCACTCATTTCGCTTGAGTGTATCGAATGTTTATCACCAACAGTTGGGATCAGCAACCGTTTCCCGAATGGGACAGCATCAACAATAGATTTTTAGAAGTAAATGAAACTCTAGATCAGGTGATATACACCCTACTTCGGTGCGACCGACTTAGCCATGCTGCCTGCCCGATTTCTGTCATTTACCGGATGATGAGGCTAGAAGCTACGCTTTATCATCACACCAGATTCACTTTGAATGCCACATCGTCAAATCCATCAAATCACCGATTGACGTCTACAACAATACATTATGTGTTAGCTAAAAGAAGTTTCCTTCTCCGCTTCCACTCTTGGTACGGTTGGAGAAATCAATATACGTGATCGTCTGGAAATACTATGTCAGACATTCATCCATACAAATCACCCAGGAACAGGATGAACTGAAGGCACTATTTCTATTAATAGAAAAATCCTTGCACTCTACTCCGTCTTCGATTATCTTTATATAATCTGATTCGTCCGCTACTGCCGATATGGAGTGGTTCTTCGGATAATAATCCAACCGGTCTCCCCATATTGACAACGATGGTCAAAACTTCGATAGTCTGTGATTTAACTATCGAATAAAAACAAGTGTTTCGATAGTCGATGATTTAACTATCGAATAAAACAAGTGTTCATTCAAACATCCAACAATCACTGAACCTTTAATTAATATTCCATTAATTAAATCTCTTCTCTATTTCTTTATCAATATTTGTTTACCAAATATTTTCAATAACCATATTGGCCTTTTTACGTTATTTGGAAAACATTTCCATATATCTCCTTCTTTTTATTTTCTAAACTTTAGAAAATATATGTTATTTATAATTGGAAAATATTCCAATTACTTATCTCTTTCCCAATCTCGTTTATTCCTATAATTAGGAAATAATCTATATTCTATTTCCAAGCTTTGCACGTATTTAACTAATTCTTATTCCACATTGATCTTCGAGCCTGAATCTTGCTACTTATCGGTATATCATGAAATCAACCAAGTTGGGGTATAATTACCTCTCAGACCTTGACTGAATAACATTTAACGTCAAACAGACAAGACTACTTACTTGAATAATCAATACCATACAACTACTAATTCACTTTTAAACACGTATAAACTTTCTCTTCTATTCTTTCGAGATTTTATTCTTATACTTCCCTTTATAATTATACTATTCTATTTCTAAGTTCGTTTTCTTATCGACTTCTATATATTTCGATACGTTGATTTCTAACTATCAAATTATCTTAAAAATATTCTATCTCCTTAAATTCCCGGAAAAATTCGCCATAACCTCCTTTGTACCGGGAGCATCGGGAAATTTCAAATAGCTTTCCCGGTCCTTCTTATCTCAAAAAGAAAAAGAAAAAGCCAAGCGGCTTGCCGATACGACACATAAGATCTCATATATGAATTAAATACGTACCTTTTTGTCGGGCACTCTATTTATTTCACTTCTATACTTTATTCCAAACCTGTCTCCTGTATCTATACCTGCCCAATCTATTTAACTATACCAAATCGTTTTAACTCAATTTGTTAATTATCTCTTTAGTCCATTTCTCTTTTAATATTTGAATTCTATATTCAAACTCCAATTCGCTTCTATTATTCAAATTCCATAGTTTAAAGTCTGTTTGAATTTCTATATTCAAATCTATAGTTTAAAGTCCATTTGAATTCTATTATTCAAATCTATAGTTAAACTCCATTTGAATTATATTATTCAAATTTCTATTTCAATTCCTTATATTCAAAGTCCATTTGAATTCTCGGCATTATTTATAAACAACGTTTATAACTTCAATTCAAATCCCACCTTTCCATTTATAAACAACGTTTATAAATTCAATTCAAATCCCATATTTTCATTTATAAACAAAGTTTATAAATTCGATTCAAATCTCATCTTTTCATTTATAAACAGAGTTTATAAATTCGATTCAAATCTCATAATTTCATTTATAAACAAAGTTTATAAATTCGATTCAAATCTCATCTTTTCATTTATAAACAGAGTTTATAAATTCGATTCAAATCTCATCTTTTCATTTATAAACAAAGTTTATAAATTCAATACTCGTTCATATATATTCAAACAAGTATATAATTCATTAAAAATTCAAATTCTATTAAAAAAAAATTAGAATTCCCTTTTTAAATCTCAAATACCTTTTTCGATATTTTTATAAGTCAATATTCAAGCCCCAAGGATATTTTAAATAATCAAATCAACCAATTTTCAATCATTTGATTTTTAACACATCATATATGAATATATATGAAATCAAACAAACAACAGATAATATATTTTTGAGGAATCCAGTTGGATTCCTCCAACCTGTTTTCCTGCATCCACAGATGTTCGTCAACATAGTAATACCCATCCTGCTTCGTGGCAGGATATCGCGGTATAGAAGGTCATCCACTAATCATAGCGTGGGGCGTATAGGGTAATCATCCGCTAATGATACCGCGGGCATCCGCTAATGAAACTGCGGGAATCCAACCAATCAATCAACCCAATATATATATATATAATAGTCCTAAATAACTAATATATATTTTAAAACCATCAGACAACATTCAAACAAGCACAGACAATTATTTTTAATGATATAAAAATAATTTCTAAATAAGTGGTGAGTGAGGTTTACTCACTTTGATGTAACGACTAGCATCGGAAAAATCTTGAATCCATCTTAGCTCGTATTTGCAGCTATGAATTTTTCTTGACTTGGTTTTTGAAACGACCCGCAAATCCGTGCTGTCTGAGTTGACTAAATACAACACACGTCCAACCCAAATAACACAGAAATACGAACCATTAATAGAAAGAAGACAGAGGATGAGAAATAGGAAGAAAGAAATATTAGAATAGAAGAAAAAGAATACACAACATCAGGGTAAACATGAACCTCACAGCGGAACGAATAAAATATATTATATAACATAAGCTTTGAAATACAAATCTGTTTGGTACATATATACATACCATCATCAGAGTACACATAACATTTGATTCAGCGGAAGTAACTCCAAATAACTAACGTTGAAGCCTCCTGCTTCAAGCTCCTCCAAGTGTATCTGTAAAAGCCTGAAACACTTGACTGCCCGTACAAATTTGGGCACCCAAGAGTTTAGGGAAAACAAAACAAAATAAACTCTGGGTCAGTCATGGGACTGGTGTGAGTAAACTCCAACCACTTGTTTAACTTTAAAAATCCTTTCAAAAGAAAAGGTAATAGTAAGACCAGCCCACACATAAACACGAACGGTTTTTACCTTACTATAACCCAAAACACTTTGATACGAAAATCCAATGATATTATAATAATGTCTACATCAAGTAAATAACCAAATAGCAGAACGCTTGCATCTCACGCTCCACATATATATTATAAAATTAAAAACCGCATGGCGCTTATTGGAGATTGGATTTCCAACATGACAAGGTATGGAACCACCTTCCGACTGTGTATCTCTAGAGAGGAATACACTGGGTTCAACAAGAACATCTTGTAACCCGGCCCACACATGACCGACCACTCATTTCGCTTGAGTGTATCGAATGTATATCACCAACGGTTGGACTCAAACCACCGTTTCCCGAATGGGCAGAATCGATAGATTTAGAAACAAAAGGAATTTCTCTAGATAGGTGATTATACACCCTAATGGGTGCGACCCACATAGCCATGCTGCCTGCCCGATTTTTGTCCTTTCCCGGTTGTTGAGGCCTGAGGCTACGCATACTTACCATTCATTGATAACACAATCACTTTGAATGCCACATCGTCAGATCCGGTAATCACTAGTTGAGTTTGCATAAATATTCTGGATATTATGCTAAGGGATAAATCCGTTGCAACCATATATATTCATACAGACCAACCCATTTGATCATTGGAAATACTTTGTCAGACATTCGTCCATATTACGTTCGTCCTGGGACTGAACGAAACCGAAGGCACTATTTCTATTACTAGAAAAGCCCTTGCACTTCACTCCGTCTTCAATATATTCAGCATACTTGGTTCGCAACGCTTATGCCGATACGGAGTGGTTCTTCGGATAATAATCCAACCGGTCTCTCCATATTGACAACGATGGTCAAAAACTTCGATAGTCTGTGTTTTAACTATCGAATAAAAACAAGTGTTCAATCAACATATCAAACAAATCACTGGGCTCTTTAATTAATATTTCATTAATTAAATCTCTTCTCCATTTCTCTATCAATATTTGTTAACCAAATATTTCAATAACCGTTCTTGGCTCTTATGCCATTTGGAAAACGTTTCCAAATATTAACCTCTTTTATTTCTATATATTAGCAAAATCTCTATTTGCAATTGGAAACAATTCCAATCATTTATCTCTATCCCTTTTTGTTTACAACATTCGATTCTTATATTCACTTTACTATCGAATTCAATACGTCGATACAATGATTTCAAATTATCAAAATATCTTAAAAATATTCTAACTCCTTAAATTTCCGGAAAATTTCGCCATAACCTCCCCTGTATCGGGAGCATCGGGAAATTTCAAATAGCTTTCCCGGTCCTTCTAATCTCAAAAAGAAAAAGAAAAAGCCAAGCGGCCTGCCGATACGGCGCATAAAATCTCATATATGAATTAAACATGTACCTTTTTGTCGAGCACATAAATTTAAATCTTCATATACTTCCTATCAAACCTGCTTACACCTGTTCACCTGTTTGCAATTCAATTCAACACCATCTAATCGTTTGAATTCAGTTTCGCCCATTTATTCTTTAAATTGGCCATTTTGCCTATTTCACTTTTTGTTGAACATACATGTTCAAACAAAATGTTTAACTCGTCCATAGCCAAATTGAATTTTTCTTTCAATTCTAGTTCTCTTTTTTATTTCGAATATAAATTTTCAAATCGAATTTATTTATTCAACCCCCAATATCCATTCGAAATCGTCTTAACTAATTTCTATTCAATTTAGTTAATTCCATTCAATAAATCAAAATCTGGTTTCTGTTTCAAAAATCATATTCATTTACACAACTTGAATTCGCATATATTTTACAACTCAACTCTGAAATTTTCTAAATAGAAACTTCGGATTTTATTTGCTTAAAATCCCTTTAAAATATTAAATAAACCATTATGGTTTTAAAACGATTCTGGCGCTGTTTTTTTGAAAATTTGCTTTTGACATAACTCAAAATCTATACGACGAAATCCAGATTTTCCTCTTTCATTAGAAAACTATTATCAAACCGGTCCTGACGTTTCTTGTTTCGAAGAATTCCGACTTCAATTGAGTCCTGTATACTCGATTGAAGCTCGAATCGCTATTTTACGAACTGCAGCGCTGCGGCGAGTTCGTTTTAATTATATTTATAAAAATATATATAAACTTTTAAACTTCTAAACTTCTTTAAATATAAATTCAACTCCATTTAACTCTGCTTGATTCAAATTCAAATCTCACTTTTTTTTGAATTCTAAATTCAAATTCCAATTCCTTTTCCATTTGGTATTCAAATTCAATATTTGAATCCTTATTTCAATTCAAATTTAATACCTGAATTCATTTGAATTCTTTTATTCAAACTCTATTTTTACATTCCATTTTAACTTCTATATTCCAATTTCTATATTTGAATTCTATTTGAAATTCAAATATTCAACTCCTTTTTAAATTCTATATTCAGAATTCCATAATTTAAAACCCATTTGAATTTCATATTCAAATCCCATAGATCAAATCCTATTTGAATTCAATTTGAATCTCTTATATTCAAATTCCATTTTCCATTTCCGACCTCATTTGAATTTCTAATATTCAAATTCATTTTAATTTCCTTGAATTCAAATTCCATTCCAAAACCCTTTGGATTTCCTATTTGAAATCCTATTTGAAATTCCATTTCCCATTCTACTTTGAAATTCTATTTTCAAAGTTTATTTCAAATTCTATTTTGAAATCTCATATTCAAATTTCTACTTGAATTTCTATGTTCAATTCCATGTTCAAATTCAACACTTGAATTTCTATTTCAAATTTCTATTCAAATTTCATATTTCAATTCTTCTTTGAAATACTATATTTCAAATTCTATTCAATTCTTCCTTGAATTTTTATATTTCAAATTCTATTTTTGAAATTCTACATTCAAATCTCTATTTGAATTTCTTTATTCGAATTCCTTTGAATTCAAATTTTATTTTAATTCTTTGGATTCAAATTTCTATTTTTCCATTCTAATTTCGTCTATACAAATTTTATTTGAACTTCTATTTGAATTTCTAATATTCAATCTCCTCTAAAAATTCAAATATTTAAACCCCTTTTTAAGATTCAAATGTTATACTCAAATTTCATTTGAGTTGTATATTTAAAAATTTCCTTTCACATCCTGTTTTGAAATTCCATTTCAAATCCCAATTTCACGCTTGTGCTTCTATTTTTGAATTATCAAATGATAATTCTTTTCACTTCATTTATAACTTCGTTATAAAAGAACTATTTATAAACTTCGTTTATAAAGAACTACTCGTTTTATTTTTCAAAACAAGTTTATATTTTATTTCCATTTAAAAATTCAAATTCTATTTAAAAATAGAATTTTCCTTTTTTTATATCTCAAATATCCTTCCACGATATTTTTAAATATCATTACTTAAGCCCAGTGATATTTAAACACACAAAGCAACAAATTATTTATTTTTCTAACACATCATATATAACAATATATATGCAAACAAATAAACAAACAGATAATATATTTTTGAGGAATCCTGTTGGATTCCTCCAACCTGTTTTCCTGCATCCACAGATGTTAGCACATAAATAATACCCATTCTGCTTCGTGGCAGAATATCGCGGTATAGAAGGTCATCCACTAATCATAGCGTGGGGCGTATAGGGTAATCATCCGCTATGAAACTGCGGGCATCCGCTAATGAGACTGCGGGAATCCAACCAATCAATCAACCCAATATATATATAATAGCCTAAATAACTAATATATATAAAGCAAGCAGAAAGCATTCACACAAGCAACAGACAATTATTTTTAACGAAATAAAAATAATTTTAAAGGTGAGTGAGATTTACTCACCGTGATTTTCCTTTGCCGAATATCCTGTGAAATTCAAATCTTACTGCTTCGAATCGCCTCGAATGAATTTTATCGTGTACCTATGATAATTTTATTTAAATTTACAGGTTAAACATCTATTCATTTAAATTTACTATTCAAACGAATAACTAATTTTCCTATATATTTATATTAACCAAGTTAAACATTAATTTGCATACTCAACTTTTAGTCTATGGATTTTATTTCTATACCAATTTATTTCTTTATATAACTGATTTTATAAATTGATTTTCTTTAAATAAATGACAAACTAATTCTCTATTTAAATTTATGACACACTAATTAATTCTTTAACTAAACTAGACTAACTAAATAAATAAATTATTAACTAAAAAAATTTAATAAATTACCTAAATCCATCCTCTTCACTTCATCAGCCCCTAAAACCGCTATTCTCCATTATGACAATTCATCGAACGCTTTGCAAGCATCTCTATTTCCTTTACTAAACAGACAGGGTCGCCCTTCTTCCTGAACCTCCCTGTGATGGCGTTGTTTTCCAGGCCGACCCCTACAATTTCTTCACATCAGCTTCCACCGATGAGATCAGTAAACTGTCGCGCTCCCTGAACCCTCATCGCAGTCATCTCCACCAAGCTATCCTCCCAAACCTCACCACGAAGATACTGTCGCACCTCCTTTATCATCAAACCAACATCAGAACCCCGACATTACCAAGTTCGCACAGACCGCTCCCCTCATAAATCCCACTTTCGCACTCATCAGTACCCCCAGGTCGACCTCCACTCAATCCCAAGGTTTAGCTTCTTCTGCCGCCAAAATCCCCAACGTCGATCCTCCCGGTTCCTCTATTAGACCGTCGACTCCACCTCTCAGCGTCGCACCCCATAAATAAACTTTCAAAAAGGGACATCGACCATTTGATTTCGATTAATTGAACAGCGGCTTCGATTTTAGGAAGAAAAGAAAAAGACTTCAATTTCCACTTTGGTTATGAGTTAAAGAAATGGACGACGCAGGAAGGATCTTGGGTGATTTATAGATGCGAAGGGGAACATTTTTTTCAGCTCGAAGCAAAGAATAAGTCTGCGTGAGTAGCCTTTTAGGTCTGCGCCATTAATATGTGTTTCTTTGGTATCGACCAAAGGAGACAGAAAATTTAGCTCGAGAAAACTTAGGTCTGCGAATTAAAGAATAGAGGTCGGCTGAAAAATTTGGTTTTACTTTATATAATATACCTCACGGTCCCTAGTTTTGAAAACCCGAACCGCTTATTTTAACTTAACGAATTCGACTTAAATTTTTATTCGATTATATGAAGATAACAAATTTTAAATCGACAATTATTATTAAATTCAACTGACAAAAATACAAATTGATTTCAAAATAAAAGTTTAATTCTTTGATAATAATCATCATTGTTCTATTCCAATACAGGATTTATATCAATCAACAGAATTGTTTCAACTCAATTTTTAACTTGCGAATTCAATTATATTTTGTTCTCGTATTCTGATAATAAATCGTTTATCGATTATAAATCGATAATTCAATATAAAAATTCTTTTATATTATCAATTCAATATTTAAGCGATATTAAATATTTAAAATAACCGTTCGAAAAATCTGGGTCGTTACATTCTTTCCCCCTTAAAATAATTTCGTCCTCGAAATTGCTAAGATAGGAAAAATGGTACAAACTCATTACTTTTCAAAACTTCTTTATATTGAAACCCAACTCCTCATATTTCAACAAATTTAGCTACAACCAAAACTTTTGGTCCTCACCCATTTAATTCAAATGATCTACGATCAGTCCATTTATATCCAATCTATATTCCAATAAACTTATTCAAATTGATTCTAATCAATTCATTCACTTCGACCCATTTAACTTGTTTAAGTTAAATTTCAATTTCAGAATTCAAATCCCTGGGTTTTCTTTTCAAATTCTTCTGAAATCACATAAATATATACATATATTTATTTTCATTTCAAATTCAAAACATTTGAATTTTCAAACCACTTTGTTTTCTTTCCAACAAATTCCCATCAAAACTTTCTAAGGTAGCAATCCTTCACTTAGAAACTCGGAAATGAACGCTGATGATGTTGCAATCATCATCAGAATAATTTCCCAGCCACTGAAGTGAGTTCAGTGCTTTATTATTTCAAAATCCATGATTTTTATTCAAAACCCTTTAAAACAATTCCATATTATTTTAATATACTTTGAAAAATATTTTTCAACTTCCCAGGATTTTGAATTCTCAACTCTGGTTTGAATTTAATTCTAATTCATCTCATTTGTATATTTAATTCCTATACAAATTCTATTCTGGTTATAAATAACCATTCTAAATTTATAATCTCATTTGATTATAAAGTCAACATCCAACACATCCATATAATAATAATTCTAGAAAATTACTCTTTCTATATCAAAGTAAATTTCGGGTAAAATTATTTCATTTACCCACTTAAAAACCATATCGTGTTCAATCTTCTGTTCAAGTGTTTAGAAATTCCTATCGACTTCGTGGCGTCCCACGATTCGACCAGAATTCATAATCCACTCAACAGACTAGCCAACACAATATAAAATAACTTTTATATCAGTTTACAAATACGCTCTCTCGTATATATACACTTGACTCATTCTAGGGTACTGCTGACCCTATCTTTAATGAGCACATGCCACACAAGCCTAGGTATTCGCTCAACCTAAGCTCTGATACCAACTGAAACGACCCGCAAATCCGTGCTGTCTGAGTTGACTAAATACAACACACGTCCAACCCAAATAACACAGAAATACGAACCATTAATAGAAAGAAGACAGAGGATGAGAAATAGGAAGAAAGAAATATTAGAATAGAAGAAAAAGAATACACAACATCAGGGTAAACATGAACCTCACAGCGGAACGAATAAAATATATTATATAACATAAGCTTTGAAATACAAATCTGTTTGGTACATATATACATACCATCATCAGAGTACACATAACATTTGATTCAGCGGAAGTAACTCCAAATAACTAACGTTGAAGCCTCCTGCTTCAAGCTCCTCCAAGTGTATCTGTAAAAGCTTGAAACACTTGACTGCCCGTACAAATTTGGGCACCCAAGAGTTTAGGGAAAACAAAACAAAATAAACTCTGGGTCAGTCATGGGACTGGTGTGAGTAAACTCCAACCACTTGTTTAACTTTAAAAATCCTTTCAAAAGAAAAGGTAATAGTAAGACCAGCCCACACATAAACACGGACGGTTTTTACCTTACTATAACCCAAAACACTTTGATACGAAAATCCAATGATATTATAATAATGTCTACATCAAGTAAATAACCAAATAGCAGAACGCTTGCATCTCACGCTCCACATATATATTATAAAATTAAAAACCGCATGGCGCTTATTGGAGATTGGATTTCCAACATGACAAGGTATGGAACCACCTTCCGACTGTGTATCTCTAGAGAGGAATACACTGGGTTCAACAAGAACATCTTGTAACCCGGCCCACACATGACCGACCACTCATTTCGCTTGAGTGTATCGAATGTATATCACCAACGGTTGGACTCAAACCACCGTTTCCCGAATGGGCAGAATCGATAGATTTAGAAACAAAAGGAATTTCTCTAGATAGGTGATTATACACCCTAATGGGTGCGACCCACATAGCCATGCTGCCTGCCCGATTTTTGTCCTTTCCCGGTTGTTGAGGCCTGAGGCTACGCATACTTACCATTCATTGATAACACAATCACTTTGAATGCCACATCGTCAGATCCGGTAATCACTAGTTGAGTTTGCACAAATATTCTGGATATTATGCTAAGGGATAAATCCGTTGCAACCATATATATTCATACAGACCAACCCATTTGATCATTGGAAATACTTTGTCAGACATTCGTCCATATTACGTTCGTCCTGGGACTGAACGAAACCGAAGGCACTATTTCTATTACTAGAAAAGCCCTTGCACTTCACTCCGTCTTCAATATATTCAGCATACTTGGTTCGCAACGCTTATGCCGATACGGAGTGGTTCTTCGGATAATAATCCAACCGGTCTCTCCATATTGACAACGATGGTCAAAAACTTCGATAGTCTGTGTTTTAACTATCGAATAAAAACAAGTGTTCAATCAACATATCAAACAAATCACTGGGCTCTTTAATTAATATTTCATTAATTAAATCTCTTCTCCATTTCTCTATCAATATTTGTTAACCAAATATTTCAATAACCGTTCTTGGCTCTTATGCCATTTGGAAAACGTTTCCAAATATTAACCTCTTTTATTTCTATATATTAGCAAAATCTCTATTTGCAATTGGAAACAATTCCAATCATTTATCTCTATCCCTTTTTGTTTACAACATTCGATTCTTATATTCACTTTACTATCGAATTCAATACGTCGATACAATGATTTCAAATTATCAAAATATCTTAAAAATATTCTAACTCCTTAAATTTCCGGAAAATTTCGCCATAACCTCCCCTGTATCGGGAGCATCGGGAAATTTCAAATAGCTTTCCCGGTCCTTCTAATCTCAAAAAGAAAAAGAAAAAGCCAAGCGGCCTGCCGATACGGCGCATAAAATCTCATATATGAATTAAACATGTACCTTTTTGTCGAGCACATAAATTTAAATCTTCATATACTTCCTATCAAACCTGCTTACACCTGTTCACCTGTTTGCAATTCAATTCAACACCATCTAATCGTTTGAATTCAGTTTCGCCCATTTATTCTTTAAATTGGCCATTTTGCCTATTTCACTTTTTGTTGAACATACATGTTCAAACAAAATGTTTAACTCGTCCATAGCCAAATTGAATTTTTCTTTCAATTCTAGTTCTCTTTTTGATTTCGAATATAAATTTTCAAATCGAATTTATTTATTCAACCCCCAATATCCATTCGAAATCGTCTTAACTAATTTCTATTCAATTTAGTTAATTCCATTCAATAAATCAAAATCTGGTTTCTGTTTCAAAAATCATATTCATTTACACAACTTGAATTCGCATATATTTTACAACTCAACTCTGAAATTTTCTAAATAGAAACTTCGGATTTTATTTGCTTAAAATCCCTTTAAAATATTAAATAAACCATTATGGTTTTAAAACGATTCTGGCGCTGTTTTTTTGAAAATTTGCTTTTGACATAACTCAAAATCTATACGACGAAATCCAGATTTTCCTCTTTCATTAGAAAACTATTATCAAACCGGTCCTGACGTTTCTTGTTTCGAAGAATTCCGACTTCAATTGAGTCCTGTATACTCGATTGAAGCTCGAATCGCTATTTTACGAACTGCAGCGCTGCGGCGAGTTCGTTTTAATTATATTTATAAAAATATATAAAAACTTTTAAACTTCTAAACTTCTTTAAATATAAATTCAACTCCATTTAACTCTGCTTGATTCAAATTCAAATCTCACTTTTTTTTGAATTCTAAATTCAAATTCCAATTCCTTTTCCATTTGGTATTCAAATTCAATATTTGAATCCTTATTTCAATTCAAATTTAATACCTGAATTCATTTGAATTCTTTTATTCAAACTCTATTTTTACATTCCATTTTAACTTCTATATTCCAATTTCTATATTTGAATTCTATTTGAAATTCAAATATTCAACTCCTTTTTAAATTCTATATTCAGAATTCCATAATTTAAAACCCATTTGAATTTCATATTCAAATCCCATAGATCAAATCCTATTTGAATTCAATTTGAATCTCTTATATTCAAATTCCATTTTCCATTTCCGACCTCATTTGAATTTCTAATATTCAAATTCATTTTAATTTCCTTGAATTCAAATTCCATTCCAAAACCCTTTGGATTTCCTATTTGAAATCCTATTTGAAATTCCATTTCCCATTCTACTTTGAAATTCTATTTTCAAAGTTTATTTCAAATTCTATTTTGAAATCTCATATTCAAATTTCTACTTGAATTTCTATGTTCAATTCCATGTTCAAATTCAACACTTGAATTTCTATTTCAAATTTCTATTCAAATTTCATATTTCAATTCTTCTTTGAAATACTATATTTCAAATTCTATTCAATTCTTCCTTGAATTTTTATATTTCAAATTCTATTTTTGAAATTCTACATTCAAATCTCTATTTGAATTTCTTTATTCGAATTCCTTTGAATTCAAATTTTATTTTAATTCTTTGGATTCAAATTTCTATTTTTCCATTCTAATTTCGTCTATACAAATTTTATTTGAACTTCTATTTGAATTTCTAATATTCAATCTCCTCTAAAAATTCAAATATTTAAACCCCTTTTTAAGATTCAAATGTTATACTCAAATTTCATTTGAGTTGTATATTTAAAAATTTCCTTTCACATCCTGTTTTGAAATTCCATTTCAAATCCCAATTTCACGCTTGTGCTTCTATTTTTGAATTATCAAATGATAATTCTTTTCACTTCATTTATAACTTCGTTATAAAAGAACTATTTATAAACTTCGTTTATAAAGAACTACTCGTTTTATTTTTCAAAACAAGTTTATATTTTATTTCCATTTAAAAATTCAAATTCTATTTAAAAATAGAATTTTCCTTTTTTTATATCTCAAATATCCTTCCACGATATTTTTAAATATCATTACTTAAGCCTAGTGATATTTAAACACACAAAGCAACAAATTATTTATTTTTCTAACACATCATATATAACAATATATATGCAAACAAATAAACAAACAGATAATATATTTTTGAGGAATCCTGTTGGATTCCTCCAACCTGTTTTCCTGCATCCACAGATGTTAGCACATAAATAATACCCATTCTGCTTCGTGGCAGAATATCGCGGTATAGAAGGTCATCCACTAATCATAGCGTGGGGCGTATAGGGTAATCATCCGCTATGAAACTGCGGGCATCCGCTAATGAGACTGCGGGAATCCAACCAATCAATCAACCCAATATATATATAATAGCCTAAATAACTAATATATATAAAGCAAGCAGAAAGCATTCACACAAGCAACAGACAATTATTTTTAACGAAATAAAAATAATTTTAAAGGTGAGTGAGATTTACTCACCGTGATTTTCCTTTGCCGAATATCCTGTGAAATTCAAATCTTACTGCTTCGAATCGCCTCGAATGAATTTTATCGTGTACCTATGATAATTTTATTTAAATTTACAGGTTAAACATCTATTCATTTAAATTTACTATTCAAACGAATAACTAATTTTCCTATATATTTATATTAACCAAGTTAAACATTAATTTGCATACTCAACTTTTAGTCTATGGATTTTATTTCTATACCAATTTATTTCTTTATATAACTGATTTTATAAATTGATTTTCTTTAAATAAATGACAAACTAATTCTCTATTTAAATTTATGACACACTAATTAATTCTTTAACTAAACTAGACTAACTAAATAAATAAATTATTAACTAAAAAAATTTAATAAATTACCTAAATCCATCCTCTTCACTTCATCAGCCCCTAAAACCGCTATTCTCCATTATGACAATTCATCGAACGCTTTGCAAGCATCTCTATTTCCTTTACTAAACAGACAGGGTCGCCCTTCTTCCTGAACCTCCCTGTGATGGCGTTGTTTTCCAGGCCGACCCCTACAATTTCTTCACATCAGCTTCCACCGATGAGATCAGTAAACTGTCGCGCTCCCTGAACCCTCATCGCAGTCATCTCCACCAAGCTATCCTCCCAAACCTCACCACGAAGATACTGTCGCACCTCCTTCATCATCAAACCAACATCAGAACCCCGACATTACCAAGTTCGCACAGACCGCTCCCCTCATAAATCCCACTTTCGCACTCATCAGTACCCCCAGGTCGACCTCCACTCAATCCCAAGGTTTAGCTTCTTCTGCCGCCAAAATCCCCAACGTCGATCCTCCCGGTTCCTCTATTAGACCGTCGACTCCACCTCTCAGCGTCGCACCCCATAAATAAACTTTCAAAAAGGGACATCGACCATTTGATTTCGATTAATTGAACAGCGGCTTCGATTTTAGGAAGAAAAGAAAAAGACTTCAATTTCCACTTTGGTTATGAGTTAAAGAAATGGACGACGCAGGAAGGATCTTGGGTGATTTATAGATGCGAAGGGGAACATTTTTTTCAGCTCGAAGCAAAGAATAAGTCTGCGTGAGTAGCCTTTTAGGTCTGCGCCATTAATATGTGTTTCTTTGGTATCGACCAAAGGAGACAGAAAATTTAGCTCGAGAAAACTTAGGTCTGCGAATTAAAGAATAGAGGTCGGCTGAAAAATTTGGTTTTACTTTATATAATATACCTCACGGTCCCTAGTTTTGAAAACCCGAACCGCTTATTTTAACTTAAACGAATTCGACTTAAATTTTTATTCGATTATATGAAGATAACAAATTTTAAATCGACAATTATTATTAAATTCAACTGACAAAAATACAAATTGATTTCAAAATAAAAGTTTAATTCTTTGATAATAATCATCATTGTTCTATTCCAATACAGGATTTATATCAATCAACAGAATTGTTTCAACTCAATTTTTAACTTGCGAATTCAATTATATTTTGTTCTCGTATTCTGATAATAAATCGTTTATCGATTATAAATCGATAATTCAATATAAAAATTCTTTTATATTATCAATTCAATATTTAAGTGATATTAAATATTTAAAATAACCGTTCGAAAAATCTGGGTCGTTACAGTTTTGTTTTCATAAAATCTCGTACTCCTTAATCATCCTGAAATCTTTGTAGAAATCCCTTTTCTCCCATAATTCCAGTAATCATGTTTTTAAGTCGATGTAAATCCTCATTAATTATTTTGAATACAACTTAAGTAAAAACAAAATTAACTTTTTAAATTAAAAATTAATTATACCTTAAGCTTTGATTAATAGCCTTCTTCCTTCAAGTGAAAAAAAGGCTTCTTCTTTGACATATGGATCATATCACCTGAGTGTTGACCCCATAACCCTATCCTTCCTTCTACATCAAACAGCCCCAGAACTGTTCTTATCCTTTCTTTGGCAATTCATCGAACAATATGCAGACAACCCTTTCTTCCCTGAATCCGACAACCCTACCTGAGCTATCGAGCTCCCTACAATTCATCCATCTATACTTCGCCGCATTTCCATCGCAACCAAACCAGATTGGCTTCCCATTACAAATCGCATCAAAAAGAAAACATCGACCTTCACTCCATATAGATAGATCGATCTCCTCACACACCTGTTTATCATCACCTTCGAGCTCCACCCTTTGCGTCTGAATCGCGACATCTGTTTGCACCGAGTTTCACCAGACCTCGCACAGACAAAAGAAATCCCGCGATGCTTCTTCGAGCCAAAATCCACATCGTTGACTCCACGCCGCAGTGTTAGGTTGACCGAGATAAACATCGAACTCCCCTCAGTCTTCTTCGAATTCTGATAATTGGAAATCGCGGTTTCCCTTTCTCGATCTCCTTTTCTAGTTTTGAACGACGGCCATTATTGATTTATTGAGGAAGAGTGCGATTTCTACTTTTTTTTTGTTTAACACGGTGTTTTTATTTTTATTTTTATAGCTGAACAGATGGACAAAAAAAAGGCCACGAGATGTTTTCTTTTGTGGTGAAGAAAAGGGGCACGAGTTGTATTGATTTTGTCCACAAAAACTAGGATATTTTTATTTTAATTTAGTTTATTTTAACCAGTATCCATTAATTAAAAAACCCTTGACTCTGAACTCCGTTCTGAACCCAACAACTGACAGTCCTAAGGTAAAACCGCTATTCTGAACACACTGGGATAAGTCACAAAGTCCAGTTCGATCATCCCGAACAAATATTAATTTAAATCGATTTAATTTAAATTTCAAACCATTTAAATTCTTCGATATTATTGAATATTACTATTCTAATTCAAACAGAATTATGTATTGATTATCTGAACTGTTTTCAAATCAGTTTTCACTTCAAATTCAGTTATTCGCTGATTCCTTATTTTGATAATTTAATATATACGATATTAAATCGAAATCGATATTTAAATCGATAACATAAATATAAAAATTCATTTATATTGTCAACTAAATATTTAAATCCATTCTAAATATTTAAAATTAGTTGGTCGAAATCCCGGGTCATTACAACTCTATCCTTCAGTTTGCATTGCATTGTGTGATGGGATCTGAGTCTTATAATAGCTTCATTTTTTTAAAAGCATTGCATTGTTCTATTTTAAAACTGGTATTCATAAGGAGTAAACCTGTTCCGTGTCATACGACGTTATGATTTCCCCATTTTTGGAGTAAAGTTATAATAACTGTTTCAAGTTCTCACACCAGTCCAATTACTGACCTGAGT
This sequence comes from Allium sativum, assembly GCA_030737875.1. Lineage (NCBI taxonomy): Eukaryota > Viridiplantae > Streptophyta > Magnoliopsida > Asparagales > Amaryllidaceae > Allium > Allium sativum. Next base: position 214,220,084 of record CM060927.1, on the reverse strand, counting down.
TTATTATTTTCCACCTAAACACCTGGGTGCCCATATTTTCCACACGGGCAGTCAGTAGTTTTGTAGAATCTTTTCTTTTCACAGGATCCTAGTTTACTGCTGGAGCTATATTCGGAAAGTTTTGTATCTGTGTATTGCCTTCAGCTGTGTTTGTTGATGTTTTTCCACTACATTGTATTTATATTGTATGTATAATTTACATTCCCACTGCTATGTAATTTACTTTAATCTCTAATAATTGTATTTTCGCTATATAATTTATTTATTCGTACTATGATATTCTTGTACTCTGATGTAAATTATTGTAATAGAAATGAAAATTTCTCTTATTCTGTGTTGCGATGTGTCATGTTCTCAAACAATCCGCGTTCTCGTTTGGTCTAGGCCGACCGAGGATTTCATGTCGTTAAATTATATACCCATGTTATTTATTAAGTATCATTAAAACATCCATTACTCGATGTGGTTATGTACTGCAGACTCGCTAAAGTCAGCCCAGTCCTAGCGTGTATGTTTAACAAGTGATGTTGAATATATGCAAAACACCTTAAAATGCATAAAATTTCTATATGAATGTACAGTGCGTTTTTGTTGTAACTATCTCCTACTATCCAATTTAGCAACCATAATGCAACCACAAAAGTGTTTTAAAGGAAATGATTATTTGAGACAAGCTCTAGCTGAGTTTGCCTTATCTTCTCTTTGGTTTCCCAAGTGCATTCCGCTAGGTTATCTCCCTATTGTACTCGGACTAATCTCATGGATTTATAGAGAAGCCTTTTGATTCCATGATCCATATTCCTTCCGATGGTATGTGGAACCCTAGGCTCCAGCTTGAAGCTCCCTAAATACCTAGTAACATTTAGCTCAAGTCTGATGGCAGAATCATCAAGGAATTTCCAAAGAAAAGAAATATGGAAAATGTTATAGACTCCCTATAAGCATTCGACAAGATCCCCATAATAAGCCAGTTTCCCTATCCTATCAACAATCTTAAATGGCATAATAAATTTGGGAGCCAACTTCATAGCCTTTCCAAATTGGATGATCATGTTAAGAGAACATGCTTTCACAAACACTGAATATCCAATGCTAAATTTGAGTTCTTCCCTCCTCCCATCCACATATGATTTTTTCCAGTTTTGGGCTGCCTTCAGTCTCTACCGAATCAAAGCGATTTTCTCTGTACAATCATAGATAAGGTCTGGTTCGAGTAAAACCATGTTAGTAGTTTTCCACCAACAAGTAAGCGATTTGCATGGCTGCCCGTGCAACGCTTCATAAGGGGTCATACCAATCGTCGCTTGAAAACTATTGTTACACAAAAACTCCACCAATGGAAAATGTTGCACCCAAGCTCTTCCGAAGTTGGTGATGCTGGGTCTAAGTAGTTCCTCAAGAACACTGTTTAATCTGTCTATCCGTCGGTCTACGGGTGATAAGCTGTGCTCAAACTCAGTATCGTCCCTGAGGCTGCTGGTAGGCTCCTCCAAAATTTACTTGTAAACACAGGGTCTCTATCAGTAACTATGCTCGTCGAGATTCCACGTAGTCTAACTATCTCCTTAACGTGTAATTGGGCCAATGAAGCTGCTTCCTATTCTTTTTTATCAGAATGAAATGAGCACTTTTTGTTAAGCGATCCACAATGACCCAAGTGGCTTAATTTCCCTTCTGAATCTTCGGAAGCCCATCCGTGTAATCCAATAAACTGTGTTCCTATTTCCAAGTGGGAGAAACCCTCTAGGCCTACCTTGCTCTGTCTTAACCTTTTGGCCAGTCAAATATCGAGCTATAAATTCTGCTACATTCCTCTTTATCCCTTCCTAATAAAAACTTCTTTTCAAATCTCTAAACATTTCATCTCCTTCAGAGTGTATGGTCATTATCGACCGATGACACTCCTCTATAACTTCCTTTCTAAGGTCTCGATTCATAGGGACAAAAAGTCGACCGTCCCTTCTCAAACTCCCACGTTTATCCAAAGAATACCTATCTGAATAAGGAAAGGGTTCTTCTATGAAATCCTTTCCCTTAATGTCCTTAATGCGTCATAGAGATCTTGTTCGTGCTTAATTCCATCTACTAAAGCTGGCCTCACCTCTAGAACGCAAAGAAACCCTTGAGATGCTTCAAACGATAGCTAATATTAAAACTAGAAAGAAACTCCAAATGTTTCCACTTGGAAATCGCAAGTAAGGTAGCGTGTCTCCGACTTAGAGCATCGACAATGACATTAACCTTCTCTGGGGTATGTTGGATAGCGAAGTCGAAGGATGTTATATACTCCATTTACTGGTGTTGTCGCAAATTCAAATCATGTTTAGTAAACAAGTACTTAAGAGACTAATATCGTTAAAGAGCGCAAATTTCTCTCCTAAAAGTTAGTGCGTCCACATCTTTAAGGCAGATACCATAGCTGCAAGTTTCAAATTATGCACAAGGTACCTATTCTCATGACCCTTAAGTTTTTTATTGCGTAGGCAAATACCCTACCCTCTTGCATAAGCACCGCTTCTAACCTTGTCCTATATGCATTAGTGAAGACCGTAAACATCTTCGTAACATTAGGAACAATAAGGACATGCACACTCATTAGAGATTCCTTCAACCATCCGAAATCAATATCACCTTACTCAGTCCAAATGAACTCAAAATTTTTCTTTGTTAACTTGTTTGGAGGGCTGCAATCCTTGTGAAATCCTTAATAAGTTTCCTGCAGTAGCCCGCTAACCCTAGAAAACTTCTAACCTCTGTCACATTGAGGGGTATCCTCCACTCATGAATAGCCTTTACATTTGCGAGGTATACTGACAATCCTCTCCTCAAAACAATGTATCTAAGAAATTTGACTTCTTTCCTCCAAAAGAGACATTTCTCGAACTTGGCCTTAAGTTGATTTTCCCTTGGAGTCCCTAAGACCTTCCTCAAGTGCTCTTCATGCTCCATAAAAACCTTGGAAATATAAGAATGGCAACCATGAATACCACAACTATCTTGTTGAGAATGCCCTAAATACTCTACTTGTCAGATTCAAAGAAAACGGGGGCATTCATCAAACCGAAGGACATTACTTTGCCAAAGACATCTGAAAATTAGCAAGCAATGGGTATTAAAGATGTTACTTCCAAATTATACGATAGCGAATGTAATAAGACTGAGCCCCTATTTTCCATCCTACAAGGGATCTCTAAATTTTGGCCTCCACGACTTCTCAAGCAAACAACCATCTTATCACAGTTAAGGATGACCACATAAAATGATAGCCAATCCATCCCTAATATAAGTCCATACCCCTTAAATCTAACACATATTCATTACATAAAAATTCAATGTTGTCGATATCTAATGCTAGGTCTTTACAAATTAGCAAGAGTTGCTTATCTCCTCCGATAGGGTCAGACACAACTATTGTACTACTAGCAAAGGACAAAGGAAGATTCAAGTAATCAACAATTTTTCTAAAGATGAGGGAATGGGTTGCTCCAGAATCAAGCAAGGTACATACAAAATTTCCTATAATAGAAATTATACCTTCCAAAGCAGGCTTGTAACATCCCCCCAATTTGACTGCTTCAAATTGGTAATTAAACCAATTTATATCGTTCAAATTGACAGATCGTTATTATCTTACAGAGTTTAAAATAGAATCAACACAGAAAATATAAAATAAATAAATAACACAGTATTTAACAGCAAAATGAACTTTAATATATTAATCAAAATTTGATACAAGATTTGTCTATACAGCGGAAATTTAGAATAGTGTGAATACAGAAAAATATTTACTATTTTTTAAATCTTCAGAGTGCGCCTTCTTTAGAATCCCCAGCTTCATCAATCTTCGAATCCTAAGCTGTAATCTTTAAATCTGGATTTCTTATGTCCGACCCGAGCGTTCCATGCAAAAACATAAAACACTCGAGTCAGGATTAAATCATAGTTCAAGTAAATTAACTTTAATATAAACTGAAATAAACAGTTAACCCTTCAAATAATTAAATTTTCGAGTACATTGAAATATAACATAGCAATTTGGAATAACAAAGTCCGGATAACATGAATATTTATGTATACACATATGCAGATGATACGTATATACACGTGCGATAGTATATATATACACATATCCATCGACCACTACATATATAGAGAAATCATGCTTCGAATACCAAGAAATGCCCGACGGGGTACGAGACAGGCTAAAACATGATGCAACAGTGCAAATGCAATGGAGTGCAATAAGAAAAAAAACTACTACAGCAAAACAATTTCAGCTTTCCTCTCTATATTTTCCGACTGACTACATATTCAGTTCTTTGTTATATGATAGTAATTTGTATTTATAAAGCATACATCAACCTACTGATAGATTGTAAGCATAACATTTCCTAATGGGTACTGCAACATTTTCTATAGGAACAGTCCAATACCAAAAATTATTCAAGACTAATTCAGTTGGGTTTTCATATTTTATTCTTGTGTTAATGTATTCGAAATGAGACCATGTTCCATATCCTGATGGGTTACGCCAGTCTAATTAGTAAATTAAACTGATATGCAACAAGATATATTAAAATATTTTCACTGTAATTTTACAGTCTATGCAAAAGAAAATAAGAAGAATGGACCCAAACTGTTTCAGTAAACAACAAATAAATTCCTAGGTGGGGGTAACAAAGGAGAGGGCTAGTTAAATGGCCTGCCACGTCAAAACTGGGATAAAGGGAAGCAAGTCAACCTCACACACTTCAGGGCATGGCATGGAACAAAACAAGGCAACAGAAGCCAAATTTTATAACAAGGGAGCTCATTGATTTTTAGTAAACATATAAATCTTACTGATTCATTAATTTTTTCAACTTAGTATAGGTATATGTGCAATGATTCACCAACAGTCCAATGTCGAGCTTTCAAACAGCATACAGTAACTGGAAAATGCCCAAAACGAATGAAGCAAGATTCAAAGTCAAGACTGGTCAAGGGTACAAGTATACAAGGACATATACAAAGGAAGGCTTAGGCATGTATAGACATAAACATGTACACGACAGGGATATTCATACATGCAAGTTCAATATATACAACTCAACCGAAATTTCGTGATAATGACTTGGATTTAACTTAGTTTAAATTCTATTTTAAATTGAGTTTATTAGGAACAAAATTTAATAACTCAGTTTGAACTTCCTGTTAACTCCTCCTCTTACTAAGCTTAACTTAGATGACAATTAACTTCATGCAATCAACACAATAAGTAAAGCCTTGAAAGATGAACCATTAAACTGGAATCCAACATTTCCGGTAAATATCCACCATAAAATAGTCTGACTAAGGGGATTATTCATAAATTTTTACCTTTGAAGACGATGTGAAACTGTTATGTACGGAAAAAATATATTACACATGCATCCATAAATTATTTTCCCTAAATACTTCAACAAACTTAAATCAGTAGCAGGCATGAACCTGATAACCAAGGGAAAGCCAACATGCAAAGATTTCCACTAAACCATAGAGGACGACAAATAGTGAAATATAGAAATCATTCCATCGGTTAAATATATGCAGCATGAATGTACATACCAAATAATGAGGAGGTTAAACCAAAGCAAATAGAGATGACGAAAATAGTATGCAACTTAAATATGTACATTCGGGTTTACAGTTTATCAAAACAAAGAGCGACTATAAATGGACAGTGGGCGTTTAAGTTTCAAAATCATTGCGAGGTGTGTATAGCAATATTTGTCCAAACATATATATTCCAACTTTAATACTTCTCAGCTAGGTGTAGTTATACGGTGATAGCAATGGATCTCGATATCTGTTTTTGTTTGTTAGTTTATAGATTTGGAGGCATGATAACGTACTCATGCTATATGTCGTAAAGGAAATGTAAATTGGTAATTGGTTGCACTGTGAAAACCAGCCAAAATATTTAATGCAGGGTGGTTATGTACTTATATAGCACTATCTATAAATTAGTACCACAATAGGATAAATTCTCCATCTTCAGTTTATACTGCAGGATATGTTAGGCACACAAACACACGTGCAAGTTAAGTAAATTCCTATGCACCATCCAATGTAAAGGTGAACTTAGTAGCAACTATATGTATGGAACTTTGGCATGCAACACACAACATTTCCAATATGGTATTAACCAAACAAATCAACAATCATTTCAGTGAAATATTGATTTTAATTTACTTGAAACCAAGATAGTCCTAAGTGAATTGACACTCACCTGTAGCAATGACGGAGAGGAGTGGGCCCGGTTTTGATGGGGCACAGGTGAACGGTTGCGCAGTGAACCAGTGGCGATGAACGATGGCCAAGTGCGTGAGTTGTTGGTGACACGACGGTGGCTCGAGATGGTCGACGCGGCGGTCAAGAGGAGGAGGCGACCGACTTGTTGAAAGGAGCAAGTTTTGATTTTTGGGGAGGAATGGGATTGGGGCTTCGGCCATTAAAGAGGGCTTTGAATTCAGAAGAAAAATCTTGGGAAAAGGATGGATTTTGCTGAAAGGATTTGGGCATGCTGATTTTTTTTTATAGGGAAAAATTTCAGATAATAACAATGTTAAATCTATAGGGTTTAGGATAGCACGAATTTACCGATAATAGGTCGGTTAGATTGTCACTGAGGAATGTAGTATTTATATTTAATTTAATATTAATTCTACCGTAAATACCACAGAATGCTCAGATTTCGTACCACTAATACAAACTCTGAACGCAACAAAAATTATACGCACCTCTTCCTTTTCACGTTCTGATTCCAATAAAATTATTCTGGTTGTAATTTGACTTCGTTTGTATATGACATATTTTACAATTTTAAATTATTTATTAGTTCACTGCTTTTATTCCATACTATCCACAAACAATCCGGTTAAATTCCAAATTTTGAATCGTTAAATTCAATTCTTCTATATACATAAATATACACACATATCCAAATCAATTTTCCATATTTTTCGATAAATAAAATCTCCAATTTATTTAACATTAATAATGTTTTTTTTCAAATTCAACCAATTATATTTTTCAGTGGAATCTCAAATCCAATTCGATTGTCCAACCAAATTCATTTTAAATATTCAACAATAATTATTTTCTTCCCAACCTATCATTCTGAATTAAATATTGAATTCAATTTATACACAAACAATATATTTGATTTTTAAACTTAGGTATCAATATAAAATTGATCGTTAATAGTTAAATCTTTAATTAATCACATATTCCAGTTGTCATAATTTCTGGGACGTTACAATCTTCCCCACTTTAAAACTTTTCGTCCTCAAAAGGAGAGATCGTTAGAGTAATATCAACGTATACTTAAAATTTTCATATTCATGAAATTCCCCCACAACTAATTTAAATATCGATATTTAAGCCATCGATCTTCTTTGTTTCCATCATATTCAATTAACTTGAAAAAAAATTAAATTCTTACAAAACCAATTTCTTTTTAAATTCCAATTTCTGCATAAGTTGGATTTATGCATCCCAACTTACTCTGAATTCCTTCATAGAACTCATCTGTTAATATTTACTTATCCGGTTCAACCCAATCTCCTTCAATCCATTTAATCGTTCCTAACACTTATCGAAGAGTGTAAACATCTCCTTTTCAGGTTACAAATTGTTGAATTGAAAATTTTCAAAATTCGAAATCTTTTTATCTTTAGTACATAACACGAAATTCATACAAAAATATTTGTATTACTACTTCAAAGCCAGGGACTAAAAAATACTCTGAATTTTTCTTTTCTTAACTTATTAAGTTAAATATATTTTAATTTCAAATTATTTATTTGAAAATATTTGATAACTTGAAGTTTGACAAGTTTATTGTCGTTCTCACAGATGTTAGGTATACGCTGGCCAGGCGCACGACTAAAATCTCCAAGTACTAAATATACTTGCTTCAACTCCCAATGAAAATATTTCAAAAATTCTTTCTAAAGAAACAGATACGGAAAGTTCCAATGTGATGTTGATATATTGATTGTTCATGAATCGCAGATACACAATGGTTTCATCTGGATCCCCCAGAAAACATCTGTATCCGTGAGAAATCACTTCCCTGCGAATTTCGTCATAGACAGATCAACGGAAGATATTTTGGAATCAAAAGAAAATCTAAGGTCACTGAGCGTTGACAACTCTATCTCAGGGTCATGAAAAAAAATATGAAAAATAAATCAAGTCACAAGGACAATTCACGTCACGAAGACGAATCAAGTTACGAAGACACAGTGTTGCATCAATCAGGTGGCTCACCATAACTAAGATATCTCACACATTGCGTGGCTCCATTCTACCTTTTGGTAACTCTAGTGGTTACATATCTTTCACTTATAGATATTCCATGTGGACCGCATGTATACAATGGTTACGCCTGGTTCCCTCAGGAAACATCCATACCCGTAAGCTTTCACAACTTTGTGGATTACGCCTTTATCACGACTATAGATCGCAGCAGACACAATGGTTACGCTTGGTTCCCCCAAGAAACATCCGTCCGCTATAGGCCATCTACAGCCTTGCGAATTACGCTACACGGTCGTGTTATTTTAGACAACTCGACTTTTATGTCCGGACAACCTACTACCACCAGTAGCACATCTTAGCTAAGCTCGAAACTCAAAGGAGAAGGAAGGTAATTTCTTTATTTTGTTTTGAAAACATACAGTACTTTATTTCATAAATCATATTTATGTCACTTACACAATATTTTCCTCCCAAATCGTATTTCAAACATCTTGTTCTTATATAAATTATATTATATAAGTTTTTATTTCAAATCGACCACCTTCCAAATTAATAGTTTTCAATTTCACTAAGTTTTCGGAAACTTCTATTTTCAATATCTAAAATCTAATATCCTCAAATTCTACTTTAAATTTCAATTTTGATTTCTTAATCAATTCAAATTTTCTAATCTCATATTTATAACCTAAATTTTCTCCCAATTCTCCAATTATTAAATTCATCACTTACCCAAATCTCTATGCTCCCAAAATTTCAGAATTTCCCATTCTTATAACATTTTCTTATTCAAGCACTATTACTCTTCTACATTCACATCCAACGACTGTAAATTAGCAAGCGAACAATTTCCTAAGTATCAACCCCGAAGGCCGAAACCAACATCAGATCAACACTAAGGAAATTATTCAACTTAATTAATCTCCAGTCAGTTTATAAATTCCTTAACTTCATTTCTTATCAAATCATTTCTGACACGACTCTCGGATTCAATTTACGAATCTGCTTCTCTTCACGTTTTGGCCGTCTACGTTCTCATTATGTGGCTTTTTGTTCTTCAGTTCTCGGCATTCTGATTTATCAAAACCCGTTAGCCTCTCATGGTCTTTTGAAAAACATTTCCAACTATACTATTTATTTCTTATAATTCTTATTGTAAGACATTTCCATACATTCGCAAATCTTTATTCTCCATAGAAAATATATTTTATTCATCCTAGGAAACATTTCTAAATTCGTCATTTAGATTAAAACAGATGTTAAGTAAGACATCGTTATTCCCACTTAACAGTTGTCACTCATTAACTGACTTCTCTTAATCAATTCTTGTTATCAAATCTTAACCATTTCTTAGTTAACATTATAGTCAATCAAGTTGGGGTTACTTACCTCTCAGACCTTAACTGAACAACATTATTAACTTTGAAACATATAAAACTCACCACTTCAAACACCAGCAAAACATTTATTCGAAATTTCTGATTTTAAGTTAAGAATTTATTTCCTTTACAATAACTCATGCATTCAAGATTTGTAACTTTTAAAAATAAACTTTATTCTTTAACCTGGATATATATACAACTAATTAATAATATTTTAGATTTTATATTTTTAATTGAAACAGAAAGTAAACAGTATTTTCCTGAAATTTGACATAGTTGACTCGCATAAATAACTTCCTTTCCAATAATCTCCTATTCGATATACATTTTGAACTTCGGAAAGTCTCGTTTGATTTACATTCTGAACTTCAGAATAATTTCACCATACCGGTCAACTCAATTTCCTTTCTTCTCAATTTCAATTGCAACAATTTTGCTCCAAAGCATTATTTACTTCCAAAAAGTAAATATTATTCTTGAAATCGTCACATCAAATTAATTTTGATTCCAATCAAATACTGGTTCTAATCCCTTTAAAATCTTCATTTATATTTCGTTTTATTTATAACTCTCATTTACAATCCACTTTTCATTAATTAATTGACAAGTTCACAACTTTCTATCAAATTCATATATTCGATTATGTACTACTAGTTCGTAACCAATTATATTTTATCTTACCAAATTTTGAATAATTCAAATAATTTAGTAATACAATTTGCCACAGTCGAGTTCCAATTATAACCTTTCCGATTTTTGTTAATTTACATTCCGAACATCGAAATGAAATACATCGTCTCATTTTCTAGAAACGATTTCGAATTTTCCCTTCCATTCAAATTCTAGCTTGAAATTTATTTCCAATAAATTTCGTTCATTTTTTTATTTCTAAAATACACGATTACAGAAATTGATTCGTTGATTCTATTATACTTATTCTCCTTAGATATCGCTCGATAATGGATTTGAGATTCAAACCTAAGCGGATCTTATCGAAGAAAAGCTCTCACAGACCTGGATTCGAAGACTGGGGATTCGAAACAAAATTTTAAATCTCAAAATAAATTTTTGTTCCGTTGCATTAGTTTCAAAATATTTCCAAAATAATATTTATTTATTAAAATTTACTTTAAAATTGTTTACATTTCAAAAATTGTAATTTTCAAAATCCCTTTTTCTAGTGTCAATTCTACTCGTTTCAACTTGATAAGCCAAGCTTTGAATAAACCAAATCTCTGATACCACTTGTAACATCCCGCCATTTTGAGTGCTTCAAATTAGTAAATAAACCAATTTAAAATTTTCAAATTGACGGATCGTTATTAGCTTATAGTGTTTAAAATAGAATTAACATAGAAAATATAGAATAAATAAATAACACAGTATTTAAAAGCAAAATGAACTTTTATATATGAATCAAAATTTGATAAAGAATTGTCTATACAGCGAAAATTTAAAATAGTGTGAATACAAAAAAATTACTATTTTTAAAATCTTCAGAGTGCGCCTTCTTTAGAATACCCAGCTTCGTCAATTTTCGAATCCTAAGCTGTAATCTTTAAATCTGGACTGCTCGCGTTTGACCCGAGCGTTTCATGCAAAAACATAAAACACTCGAGTCAGGATTAAATCATAGTTCAAGTAAATTAACTTCAATATTTTAGTTTCATACAAAATCTTAATTTAATTTTATGGAATGATCAATCATTTTTTTCTATATTTTCATGTATTAAATCTTAGCAGTAATATATTTCATATATATTTGAATTAGGATTGGCGAACGACTAATACCAATATTAGTCTTTATTAGTATCAAAGAGAAATTTAAACTAAAATAAATAGTTAACCCTTCGAATTATTAAATTTTCGAGTACATTGAAATATAACATGGCAATTTGGAATAACAAAATCCGGATAACATGTATATTTATGTATACACATATTGCGATGATATGTATATACACATACAATAGTATATATATATATATACACACACATATCCATCGTCCACTACATATATGCACAAATCATGCTTCGAATAGCAAGAAATGCACCACGGGGTACGACATAGGCTATACAACATGGCTAAAACATGATGCAATAGTGCAAATGCAATGGAGTGCAACAAGAAAAAAAAACTGTTACAGCAAAACAATTTCAACTTTCCTCTCTATATTTTCCGACTGACTACATATTCAGTTCTTTGTTATATAGTAGTAATTTATATTTGTAAAGCATTCATCAACCTACTGATAGATTGTAAGCATAACATTTCCAAATGGGTACTGCAACATTTTCTACAAGAAAAGTCCTATACCAAAAATTATTCAAGACTAATTCAGTTGGGTTTTCATATTTTATTCTTGTGTTAATGTATTTGAAATGAGAACATGTTCCAAACCCTGATGGGATACGCCAGTCTAATTAGTAAATTAAACTGATATACAGTAAGATATATTAAAATATTTTCACTATAATTTTACAGTCTGAGCAAAAGAAAATAAGAAGAATGGACCTAAACTGTTTCAGCAAACAACAAATAAATTCCCATGTGGGGAAAACAAAGGACAAGGCTAGTTAAATGGCCTGTCACATCTAAACTAGGATAAAGGGAAGCAAATTAGCCTCACACACTTCAGGGCATGGTATGGAACAAAACAAGGCAACAGAAGCCAAATTTTATAATAAGGAAGCTTATTGTTTTTTTAGTTGAAATATAAATCTTGTCGATTCATAAATTTTTCAACTCAGTATAGGTACAGGTGCAATGATTCACCAACAGTCCAATGTCGAGCCTTCAAACAGCATACGGTAACTGGAAAATGCCCAAAGTGAATGAAGCAAGGTTCAAAGTCAAGACTGGTCAAGGGTACAAGTATACAAGGACATATACAAAGCAAGGCTTAGACATGTATAGATATAAACATGTACAGGATAGGGATATTCATATATGCAAGTTCAATATATACAGCTCAACCGAAATTTCGTGATAATGACTTAGATTTAGCTTAGTTTAAATTCTATTTTAAATTGAGTTTATTAGGAACATAATTTAATAACCCAGTTCGAACTTCCTGTTAACTCCTCCTCTTACTGAGCTTAACTTAGTTGGCAATTAATTCCATGCAATCAACACAATGAGTAAATCCTTGAAAGATGAACCATTAAACTGGAATCCAAAATTTTCGGTAAATATCCACCATAAAATAGCCTGATTGAGGGGATTATTCAAAAACTTTTACTTCTGAAAACGATATGAAACTGTTATGTACGGAAAAAAAATATTACACATGCATCCATAAATTATTTTCCCCAAATACTTCAACAAATTTAAATCAGTAGCAGGCATGAACCTGATAACCAAGGGAAAGCCAACATGCAAAGACCGCCACAGCAAGCATAGAGGACGGCAAATAGTGAAATATCAAAATCATTCCATCGGTTAAATATTTGCAGCATGAATGTACATACCAAATGATGAGGAGGTTACACCAAAGCAAATAGAGATGAAAAAAAATAGTAGGTAGCTTAAATATGTACATTCGGGTATATAGTTTATCAAAACAAAGGGCGACTGTAAATGGATAGTGGGTGTTCAAGTTTCAAAATCATTGCGTGGTGTGTATGGCAATATTTGTCCAAACATATGTATTCCAACTATAATACTTCTCAGTTAGGTGTAGTTATACGGTGATAGCAATGGATCTCGACATCTGTTTTTGTTTGTTATTTTATAGATTTGGAGGCATGATAACATACTCATGCTATATGTCGTAAAAGAAATGTGAATTGGTAATCGGTTGCATTGTGAAAACCAGCCAAAATATTTAATGCAGGGTGGTTATGTACTTATATAGCACTATCTATATATTGGTAACACAATAGAATAAAATCTCCATCTTCAGTTTATACTGCATGATATGTTAGGCACACAAACACACGTGCAAGTGAAGTAAATTACTATGCACCATCCAATGTAAAGGTGAACTTAGTAGCAACTATATGTATGGAACTTTGGCATGCAACATACAACATATCCAATATAGTATTAACCAAACAAATCAGCAATCATTTCAGTGAAATATTGATTTTAATTTACTTGAAACCAAGATAATCATGAGTGAATTGACACTCACCTGTAGCGACGATGGAGAGGAGTAGGCTCGCTTTTGACGGGGCGTAGGTGAACGGTTGGCAGTGAACCAGTGGCGATGAACGATGGCCAAGTGCGTGAGTTGTTGGTGACATGACGGTGGCTCGAGATGGTCGATGCGGCGGATAGGAGAAGGAGGCGACCGACTTGTTGGAAGGAGCAAGTTTTGATTTTTGGGGAGGAATGGGATAGGGGCTTAGGCCATTAAAGAGGGCTTTGATTTCAGAAGAAAAATCTTGGGAAAAGGATGGATTTTGCTGAAAGGATTTTGGCACGCTGATTTTTTTTATAGGGAAAATTTCAGATAAGAACGATGTTAAATCTATAGTGTTTAGGATAGCACGAATTTACCGATAATAGGTTGGCTAGATTGTCACTGAGGAAAGTAGTATTTATATTTAATTTAATATTAATTCTATCATAAATACCACAGAATGCTCTGATTTTGTTCCGCTAATACAAACTCTGAACGCGACAAAAATTATACGCACCTCTTCATTTTCGCGTTCTGATTCCAATAAAATTATTCTGGTTGTAATTTGACTTCGTTTGTATACTATCCACAAACAATCCGGTTAAATTCCAAATTTTGAACTGTTAAATTCAATTCCTCTATATACACACATATCCAAATCAGATTTCAATATTTTTCCATGTTTCCATACTACTTGGGGAAGTTACTCGCTATGTTCCCTTCCTCATAACAATTATAGCACTTTCCTTTAAACTCAAGCTTTGCTAGGTTCACCCTATAACCTTGGCCTCATGGCCCTTCTTATGGAATCTTCCACTTATTATAGCCTTTTTCTTAAACTTCGCACTCTTCTTTTTCTTAAGTCAAAAATTCTTCTTCTTATGCTTTCCATATCCGGAAGCACCTTCACCTTTCTCACTCTTATTCTCCTTATTTTCCTCTTAGTCGTGCATAGGATATAATTCTCTACTAGTGCTTTAAAAGTAGCTTCAAAGGTCACTTAACTTAGCGATGTCTCTCCCAACAAGGAGATATGTAACATCTCACATTTTTAATTAAACAATAAAATGAAATTTTTGAAAAGTTTTCAGAGTTAGGTCATGGAATTAGCGTCATTGCATCCATGGCGGTTATGTGATCAGTTTAGACCTATGGTTTGTGTTGTATATAACAGTGTTGTATACACAATTATATAATTTTTGTTTGATGATAACAAACAAGTATATATTATTTTAAATGTGTTCGTTATTATACTGTTTCTTATTTTACATCACAGACTGGAATATAAAATTATATTCAAATAAACATTCAATTAGTATTTTATTTGAATATAATATTTTATTTCAAATCGAACAGACAGATTTACAACTCCACTATTTGTATACATTCACAGATATTACTCATGTGATTGTACTTGTAAATAAATTGAATACAATAGACAAGTTTGTTTGACAACAATAAAATGATATTTTATTTCAAACAAATTTGTTTATTACAAATACCAGTACAATTCTCTCATTATACATTCATACACTGCTCCTTACTATAACACGATCACTCAGTTATACAATTTTATGTACATTCTTTACATTTCAAATACAGACACTTTCACTGTTACACACACTGTTATTTTCACTGTCTTCGGTCTTTCATCTTTTGTCTTCACAGCATTCTTCAATCAGTCCAGCCTTCATACCTATCATATACAGAAACACACACACACAGTATATGAAACAGAAATAATTTTCAAAATACATGTGAATATAAATTTTATTTTTAAAATTTTATTTGCCTCAGTTTTTTGGTGTGTTTTTCATCATTTTTCATGACTTGATCTGATTCATCTGTGTCTAGATAGCTTGTGATATTCACAGTGATACAATGTAAATATCACAAGGCAGTCAATGTATATACAAAACATTTCAGTGCAAGGACAGGAAATTTTGTCTGATGGCTGCATATACACACGTGTATAAATATACACGTGTGCACTGCCTCGCCAATCAGCAAGCAACTGAGGAGCAGCCACATGGACCAACTCGACTCAGTGCGCGTAAATAATCAACATACAAATAGTCAGCATGGTGAACATGGTCAAGCTAGTACAACATGATCGACGCAGAAAATTCATGCTCAATGCAAATGAATCAACAAGGAAATGGGTCATGCCAATTTGGTCAAAATGGCCGAGCACAAATGGCAGCGTCAACACAACAAGCATCATGCATAGGTGGTGTAACAGCAAGAACACAGCAAACTCAAAGTACACTAAGGAAGGCAAATGGTCGAGCTAAATATTACAATAGCTCAATGTACATGGTGCAAACACAATAGCTTGGTGCAAGTAAACAAGTTTCATGGTGCAGCCAGACACAATTCAAACAAGCAATGAAACAACAAAGTGATGATCAACTCAACTAACACAGCATGGTTGCTATACACGTTTAATCATGGCAGCAGTTTGCAAAATTCAGGTTTCAAGTGTGAAGTTAAAGTGGTCGAGACATAGTTCAGATAGCATGACAAAGCTAGGAACTGGATGGTACAAAATGGTATACAAATGATCATTGCAGTACATGACATGTGGACAAGCAAGTGTAAAATCTGTTCAAGGCAGTTTCAAAAGGATGATATAAATGGTTATGGTCAACATTCAAATCAGCAATAATTCACGACAGTAAAGCTAACAATGGACAAGTGCATGAATACATGTAACATGTATGGCATGTAACAAGGGAAAAGTGCAAGTGTGTTCACACAGTGAAATCAAAGTGACAGGAGACAATCAAGTGCACAAATTCTTTTATGGCATGGTTCAAATCAATGTTGGGAACTATTTAAAAATGCAGAGAAAACTTCCAGTTTTATAAAGAATCATCTATGGTAATGTTTATCACAAATACACATGGCTCAAAACAGAATTAAAAATCAGTTTCCTGAAATGGTTTCATACAAAAATTGACAGAGGGACAAATGGAAAGCATTTAAATGTTTCCAGAAATTTAGCAAATTTATGTTTTGGCATACACAAACAAATCATTTGCAAATTTCACATATAGGCGCATAAGTGGATTTCAACGTTCAAAAATAAACAAGGGATATGGAAACTAAGTGTTTGTTTCCTGTTTTTCATCTCCACAAAGTCACGGCTGAAGCATTTCTAGCAACTAAGATTTTTGCAAATAGTTTCTATAATTAATAGGGGAATGTTAAGCAAATACATGGCAAGGATTCAATTGGTACATCAATTTATATCAGTCAAAGATTTCATGCAAGGGACAAATGATTCAAAGTTCTAAATCATATCTTGGTTCAATATATATCCACGCAATTTCATTCAAAGCCGAGGTAGCAAAAAAGGGAAACAAACGAAAATCAGATCGAGCCATTCACGTGAAATCAGAGGTTTTTACGGTTTCAATTTACCCTACAAATTCACACCAATTCATCATCGGCAGCTAGGGAAAACCACGCAACAACTCAAAGAGAAATCATCGAAAAACACAACTAAAAATTCAAGAACATAGAATCAAATTCACTCGCAATTTTCTGAAGGTTTTGATCGAGAGAAAAGCAATCCCACGTCGAAGAATTGCATCGCCACAATGACTCGGGCATCAGAGATTATAATTTCATCAATCAAAGCATCGATTCGAGGAGGATTTTGGAAACCCTAGCAATCGCCGCCGCCATTTCTTTTTCCAGAGGAAGCAAAGCTAACGGGGAAACAAAAATAACTAATGGGCTGGCCATGTTTTCATTTGAAAAGGGGATGACCCTTTTTAATTTAACTCCAAGGGTTTTAATTGTTTTTTAATTTTGTGTTGTTTCAATTTCATTTGTAAAACCATTCGTCGAACAGTTCTAGAGTCTGTAAAATCTAGGGGAATCAGTCAGGGTGTTGACTGACAGTTGTTAGAGTCTATAAAATCTAGGTTATGGGTTACTGGTTTGTAATCCGGGAAAATCTGGTCAAGGGGATATCGATCAGTCTATGGTTTTGAGCGTAGGATTAGAATAGGAGCAGGGTTTGCGAGTGTACATAGTCGTGTATGCGGGATTTGTTCTATCACCTAGTAGAAACCTTAGGAATGCTGCATTAGGCAGGGTTTTGCCGAAGCTGGGTATCTCTTGTGTCATTTACTTTGTGCATTTCTATTTCTACTACATTCAATGATTCGTTTATTATTTAATATCCCGTCAGATTTTTAATTCAGTAAAAAACTGTGATAAACCTTATTCACCCCCTCTCTAGGGTTAATCTAGATCCAACAAGTGGTATCAGAGCAGGTTATTTCTTTAACTCTAGAGTCATGGGTAATCCTAGTCGTCAGTCTAGTGAAAGTCAGTCCAGTTCATCTCCAACTATTTTCACTAGAACAGATTTTTTAAACTGGAAATCCAAAATGGAATTTTATTTAAAATCTGTTAATATTAAATGTTGGGATGTTGTTATGAATGGGTTTGATAGTGTAGATATCACTTTCAATGCTCCTGCTAGAAAATTATATATGATTATCTTAGTACTGAATTGTTTAATCCTATCTGTCATTGTTTATCTGCACAAGAAATCTGGGATACTCTCAATATGAAGTATGGAAGATATGACAACTGCAGCTCAAAACCCGAGAAAGTCGACTCAGATTCAAAGTTCTACTTAACAGGATTTAAAATGAAAATTCAGATGGATCAGTCGATGGAGATTCAACAAACAATGAGACAGAAAATTTCTCACATGAAGATTTAGTTTATATGTGTGCTGATCTAACTAAGTCTGTTGATAGACTCCAATCTAAAAACAAATTTCTGAAATAAAAAAATCTTGAGTTGACCAGCAAAATTAATGATTTGGAATCACAACTTGAATATTTTAAAAACTCTTCAAATTTAGACTGCAAAAATTGTTTGAAATTGGAAACCAATCTTGTTCATCTCAATAAAAATATTCAAAAGTTTGAAAATGAAATTTTGATCTTAAAAGAGAACAAGATTGAGTTATCAAGTTCGAATAATTTTCTACAAAAAGAATTTGAAATTTTTAAATCTGTTATAAATTCGAAACTTGAAATTACTGAAAATGAAAATTTGGTGAAAAGTGATTTGATTTTGAAAGAACTTGAAAATGAGATTGAAAAATCCAAGAAATTTGAGTTTGAAAAACAAAAACATTTTGAATTTGAAATTGCTGAGTCCAAAACCAAAATTAAATTGCTTAATGATGAAAATTTGGTTTTGAAATCTGATTTTGAAAAACATAAGATCATTAAAAACCGTTGTTCAGATTTAATGAAAGAAAATGGTGATCTTAAAACTGAAATTCAACAACTTGAAACAATTTTGAGTAAATTTTTTGATTGAGAAAAATCTTGAATATGTTGTTGAAAAACCAAATTTCTGTTGGAAATAAAGTGGTCTTAGCTTTGGGAAAAACAATGCTTTTGAAAATTGAAATTCGAATGATTTGAAAAATCCTTCAATCAGCTTTGAAAAGAATCGATTTGAAAATTTAAACACTGAAAACTGCTAAGGATTTCAAAATCACAATCGAGATGAGAATTTGTTTTATAGCAAACCATTTAAAAAAAATTGGATCCTAAAGGGAAAAAAACGGCCTTCGTTAAATTTAAACAGATTTGGGTTCCTAAGGGTACAATAGTTAATTCTAATGGTTTATTGTACAAACAAATCTGGGTACCAAAACATATAAATACTTCTATGAGTGGTTTCACTATTTTTTTTGGACCACTCAATCCTTTAAACTGCTAGGTACCGAAGGAGGCTGAGGAGCTGCTTTGCTAAAGAAACTGAATTCAAACTGCTTCATATCTTCAGATTATTCACAGTTCCTTAGCCAAGCTTGCAGAGTCGGAGATTCTACTTTACATGGATTTCAGGTATAATCTTTAAACTCACCTTTGTAAAAAAAATCTTTTTATTTCTCCTTCAATCTCTTCTTCTATTTTTTTGTTTTTTTTTAATTTGTCGCTCTCATATCGTTGTAACTTCTTGGGGTTCATACACTTCCAATTGTAGAATTCATATTTTCTGGAAATTCACTTCATTTGTATAAAACTCTATGTTTTTAATCTTATCCAGATCTTGAATTTAATCTTGTAAATATCTGCAATTGGTCTGAAGTTTTTTTTTCTGTTTTCTGAATTCATGATAGTGTTGATGTATTCTTGTTATATCTTGAACACTGTTAATATAAATTCTCAATTTTTTTTGAAGATCTGAAAAACAATTGAAATTTCACATGTCTCTGTTGTTCTGAGGTTCTTCTAATTCATTTTAGAAAGGCTTGAAAATTTATACTCATTACAGCACACTACTATTTCTCAGTCGTGATAATTTCATTGGTTTTCAGATTGGCTTGGATATTTTTTTGTCTTGAATTACAGTGATACATCTAGAAATTCATCTTATATTCATGATCATTGTATGGTTAAAATCTGTTTGTTTGAAATCATCTGAAATACTTGATATTCTGAATCTCACATACCTCATAAATTTGAATTTTTCAATCTTGTGTGACTTATTCATTATATCCCAAAAGTTGACAATGATTCAAGTGATTTCAAATAATTTTTTTTCTGGATCGTGAATTTTTCTCAAGTGGATGTAAATGATCTAAAATTATTCATGTGCTTGCTAGATTTTTTTTTAAATTCTTTGAAAAATTTGGTCCTTGAAATTTATTGGTATTTCATGGTTATTTGACTTGAATATCTGTTTGTTTAAAATCATTTGAAATTATCGATTTATTGAATCTCTAACATATCTTGAATCAAAAATTAATAATCTGGTGATATCGATTCATTGAATCATGATATTTTCATATTCCATCAAATGATTTAAAACAAATGGTATTTTTAATCTCGGATCATGAATCATCTTATGTGACTGTCATCTTGGCAAGTCTGATTTGAATCTGATTTTTGTGCTGCTCAGATATTGTTCTTGAAATTTTTTTGGTGACTGCTTGTTTTGGTATCAAATATATACCATGCTCTGATAGATGAAATTAATTTTCTTGATTTGTTAACCATGTCTGCTTAGGCTTTGTGATTAAGATTCTGTTGTCTAAAATATCTTTGTTCGTCTCCAGTGTCATTTTAGAAAATCTTGACGAATAGAGACATCAAGTGGTATCAGTTTAGAAATGCTGTTTTGTTTATTCTCATCATGTATACATTCCTTAATCCCTCTTGTCTTGTATAGATCTACATATTTCTCTTGTGATTGAGTTTCAATTTTAAAATTATCTATTGATTATTCATTTAGAAATTGAAATCAATATCTAAATTAAACTGTATTTATAATTCATCAAGACTATTATCAGATTTTGAAATTGTGATGAATTGTGACTGCAATATATTTCATAACAAGAGGAGAGTCTGTTTGGTTTTTCATGATGGTTGAACATTTATTATAATATCTTTGAAATGGCAATTATTTCACGACCATCTCTTTTATCTATCATTATTCTGCCATCCACCATTTTTTTTTAATGTGGAGAGTTTAATATTTTTTTAAATCATCTTGAATAAATAGTGAGAATATTTGTGATAGAAATTGGACTATGTTATTATTCAGAATTAGTGATAATTGAAATTTTTCAATGATTCCGGTACAATCGAGCATATTTCGTAATATAATTAATTTAGAAATTTATTTCACAAACCATTTCTGTACCTATCACATTTCTATCATCCATATTGGTTTTATATATTGAGGAGTTTTTTCATTTTGAAACTGAAAATAATAAAAATATAATAAATATATAAGTGTGTCTCTAACCTCATTAAAAAATCCAAGCTCTGGTCATGTATGGTTAAGAGACAACTTATAATTTAAGCTGCGGCTGACCTCATTTAAAAATCCAAGCTCTGGTTATACGTGGTCAGTGTGCTCTTAAATAAAATAAAAAGAAAAAGGAAATAAAGTGCTATAAATTGAAATTAATCTGAAATTCTCCTTAGCGTATAAAAACCAGCATATCAATCCATCTTCTATTTGTGAAATGTGTTGAAATCTTATGACGTATTATGATTTGTTGATTGATAGCATTGGGATTTGAGATTATACGATTTTGTCACTTAAATTGAATTTATAATTATAGTACAAATCCATCACTGTTTTTGTGCTCATTTTTATAAAAAAAATTAAAATAATTGGAAATCATTTTTAAAACTCTCCCCATTTTATATAAATTTCATCGTAAATCCGTCATTCTCTACAATGTGAAATATGCCACTAGTTCTTAGTTTATTATGATTTTTGTTTGACTGATTGAGATTTATGATGACTGTTCTTCCTCTTAAGCTGAAATTTTATATTTTTAGTCAATTTTCGTCTATATTTTAAATTCCAAATCCTTTTGATGATAACAAAAGGGGGAGAATGGGTTGGGATTTTGATTTATGAGTGAATATTCTATAAATATTTTTAATTTTGAAAATTTATTATTATTCATTCATTTCACTCATGCACAGTTATAAGGGGAGTTTTGTAGTAGGGGGAGCATACATTTAGGGGGAGTTCAAATATTCACGAACAAACACATTTATTATATTCAAAATATTTTATTTGTTTGTCATCATCAAAATGGGGAGATTGTTGTATCTAACGGTGTTGTATACACAATTATATGATTTTTGTTTGATGATAACAAACAAGTTTATATTATTTTAAATGTGTTTGTTATTGTACTGTTTCTTATTTTACATCACAGACTGGAATATAACAATATATTCAAATAAATATTCAATCAGTATCTTATTTGAATATAATATTTTATTTCAAATCGAACAGTACATATTTACAACTCCACTATTTGTATACATCCACAGATATTACACATGAGATTGTACTTGTAAATAAACTGAATACGATAAACAAGTTTGTTTGACAACAATAAAATGATATTTTATTTCAAACAAATTTGTTTATTACAAATACCAGTACAATTCTCTCATTATACATTCATACACTACTGCTCACTATAACACTGTCACTCAGTTATACAATTTTATGTACATTCTTTACATTTCAAATACAGACACTTTCACTGTTACACACACTGTTATTTTCACTGTCTTCTGTCTTTCATCTTTTGTCTTCACAGCATTCTTCAGTCAGTCCAGCGTTCATACTTGTCATATACAGAAACACACACATAGTATATGGAACAAAAATAATTTTCAAAATACATGTGAATATAAATTTTATTTTTAAAATTTTATTTGCCTCAGTTTTCTGGTGTGCTTCTCATCATTTTTCATGACTTGATCTGATTCATCTGTGTCTAGACAGCTTGTGATATTCACAGTGATACACTGTAAATATCACAAGGCAGTCAATGTATATACAAAACATTTCAGTGTAGGGACAGGAAATTTTATATGATGGTGCACATACACACGTGTATAAATATACACGTGTGCACTACCTCGCCAATCAGCAAGCAACTGAGGAGCAACCACATGGACCAACTCGACTCAGTGCGCGTAAATAATCAACATACAAGTAATCAACATGGTGAACATGGTCAAGCTAGTACAACATGATCGACGCAGCAAATTCATGCTCCACGCAAATGAATCAACAAGGAAATGGGTCAAGCCAATTTAGTCAAAATGGCCGAGCACAAATGGCATCATCAACACAGCAAGCATCATGCATAGGTGGTGTAACAGCAAGGACACAACAAACTCAAAGTACACCAAGGAAGGCAAATGGTCGAGCTAAATATTACAACATCTCAATGTACATGGTGCAAACAAGTTTCATGGTGCAAGTAAACAAGTTTCATGGTGCAGCCAGACTCAATTCAAACAAGCAATGAAACAGTAAAGTGATGATCAACTCAGCTAACACAGCATGGTTGCTATACACGTTTAATCATTGCTGCAGTTTGCAAAATTCAGGTTTCAAGTGTGAAGTTAAAGTGGTCGAGACATAGTTCAGATAGATGACAAAGCTAGGAACTGGATGGTACAAAATGGTATACAAATGATCATTGCAGTACATGACATGTGGACAAGCAAGTGTAAAATCTGTTCATGACAGTTTCAAAAGGATGATATAAATGGTTATGGTCAACATTCAAATCAGCAATAATTCACGACAGTAAAGCTAACAATGGACAAGTGCATGAATACGTGTAACATGTATGGCATGTAACAAAGGAAAAGTGCAAGTGTGTTCACACAGTGAAATCAAAGTGACAGGAGACAATCAAGAGCACAAATTCTTTTATGGCATGGTTCAAATCAGTGTTGGGAACAATTTAAAAATGCAGAGAAAACTTCCAGGTTTATAAAGAATCGTATATGGCAATGTTTATCACAAATACACATGGCTTAAAATAGAATTATAAATTAGTTTCCTGAAATGGTTTTATGCAAAAATTGACAGAGGGACAAATGGAAAGCATTTAAATGTTTCTAGAAATTTAGCAAATTTATGTTTTGGCATACTCAAAAAATCATTTGCAGAATTCACATACAGGAGCATAAGTGGATTTCAACATTCAAGAATAAATAAAGGATATGGAAACTAAGTGTTTGTTTCCTGTTTTTCATCTCAACAAAGTCACAGCTGAAGCATTTCTAGCAACTAAGATTTTTGCAAATATTTTCTATAATTAACAGGGGAATGTTATGCAAATACATGGCAAGGATTCAATTGGTTCATAAATTTATATCAATCAAAGATTTCATGCAAGGGACAAATGAATCAAAGTTCTAAATCATATCTTGGTTCAATATATATCCACACAATTTCATTCAAAGCCAAGGTAGCAAAAAGGGGAAACAAACAAAAATTAGATCGAGCCATTCACGTGAAATCAGAGGTTTTTGAGGTTTCAAATTACCCTAAAAATTCACACCACTTCATCATCGGCAGCAAGGGAAAACCACGCAACAATTCAAAGAGAAATCATCGAAAAACACATGTCAAAATTCAAGAATAGAGAATCAAATTCACTCACAACTTTCTGAAGGTTTCGAGCGAGAGGAAAAGCAATCCCACATCAAAGAATTGCATAGCCACAAGGACTCGGGCATCAGGGATTATTATTTCATCAATCAAAGCATCGATTCGAGGAGGATTTCAGAAACCCTAGCAATCGCCGCTGCCATTTCTTTTTCCAGAGGAAGCAAAGATAACGGGGAAATAAAAAACTAATGGGCCGGCCATGTTTTCATTTTAAAAGGGGATGGCCCTTTTTAATTTAACTCCAAGGTTTTAATTGTTTTTTAATTTTTTGATGTTTCAATTTCATTTGTAAAACCGATCGTCGAATAGTTCTAGAGTCTGTAAAATCTAGGGGAATCCAAAATTCATAATTTTTCGACAAAACCACTTTTGTTGGATCCGGGATGTCTAGTTATTTCTAGATTCCAAAATTCATAATTTTTCAAATCGATATGTGAGCGTGGCAAAGGAAAACGCAATTGACCAGTTTCAGTTGATTTTAATCGACTGGAAAATGGCCATTTTTCAAACGGTCACGGAATTTGTCGAAAGTAGTTTTGTTAGGACCGTATCGTCAATACGAAGCTAGAAAATATTTTTCGAAGATTTTTCGAGTTTGTATGTAACCCCAGTAAATTGAAATGTGTGTTCAAATTCAATATATAGAGTTATATTTTGATTTTGACGAAAACTGGTCGAAACGATCGAATCAGCCTGCGATACATATCCCATTGTGTTCGGAATGGGGATAATTAGCTAGGGATGGCAGTCGTTGGGTTCAGATTGGGGTCCGAACAAAAAAGTTACTTTTTGAAAAGAAATTAAATAATTAAATATAATAATATTTATTCCCCCTCCTTAACCCTCTCCTCCCTCTCTTACTTTTCTGAGTCAACATAAAAATAAAATAAAAAATAAAAAAAGGGGGAAACCGATCCTAGCCCTACCCCCCTTCGCCTCTCCTCCACGGCGCCACCGCACCCCCCCTCCAGGTGACGCGCCGCCCCTTCTCCCTCTCCCTTCCTCTTCTCTCTCCCTCCGCCTCAACCGAACCCCCCTCTCTCTCGATCGAAGACCGAACCCTCTCCTCTCTCACGATCGAACCGCAGCTTCTTCCCCCCTTTTTTCGGTCGACGAACAGCAGTACCCCCCCCCCCCGTTCCTCTCTCGATGTAAGTTTTTATATATTTACATTTCTTTTAAAATCTGAGTTTTTAAGGGTTAAATATATACATTTTTACATCAGGTTTTTAAGAGTTAAAGAATATATTTTTTTCGTTTTTAAATACGAAGTACATTGATTTTTTTCTTTTCAGTTTTTATTATAAATGTACACTGTTTTAAATATAAATAGCGTTGATTTGAATTTTTTATATTTTGAATAGCGAAAATATTATATTTTGAATAGTGAAAAGATTATATTTTGAATAGCGAAAAGATTATATTTTGAATAACGAAAAGAATATATTAATAAAAATATGAATTTTATATTATAGAAAGAATAAAAATATGATTTTTATTTATGTAGAGTAATAAAAATATAATTTTTATATAGTGAGCAGAATAAAAATAGAATTTTTATCTATACAGTAGCGGTATAAAAATAGAATTTTTATCTAGATAGTAGCAATATAAAAATGTGATTTTTATATATGTAGTGGCTACGGACAATGAAATTGACAAAAGGCGGGCACGACAAAGATTTCTACATAAGAAGAATCGAGGCGTTTGGTTTATCTTATCGATGAGAACTCCTCACTTTTATATTTATTTCTAGTTTGAAATATATACTAGGATGCAGACGGTGTTTAGTAGCACCCGACACCCGTCGTCCACAGACCATGGATGGCTTGTATGTTTGATTGTTTGTTGTGGTGAAAATTGATTGTGTGATGTGATGTGAAATGAAATAAAATATTTATATAGTTAAAAATATTTTATAGTTGAAAATAGAATTTTTAACGTGTATTTAAAATTAAATAAATATAAACAAATCGGACGATTTGTTTATATACACACATTTGACTGATATTGATTGGGACGATAAATTTTACACATCGCCCAACTGCACAAATAAAATCTGTGTTTGTTGATTTGAAACCCCACACGGGTATTGGGAAGATATATGACATACACTAATCCCAATAATTAGCTGTATGTCGATCGATTGATTGACAGGCTGTTATAAGCGTTGAATATTTGTATTCGATGCTTATACAGTGTAGAACACACTTTGGATGATGGTTGGATGTTTATCGTCATTGTTGTATACATGAATTTGATGAAATCCATATAACTGAAATTATATGGCAATTGACTGTATTTGATTCCAGTTCAGAATTATCGAATAATTAAAAAATAATATTCTTTGAATATTGAAATGTGAAGCCGTGTTAAGTAGTTACACGCCATTTTAACACGAACGGGAATTTTGTCGATTTTATAATAAATATTGAAAGTGATTTCAAAATACAATATTTAGAAATCAATTCTGTAACACCCCGTAATTCTGTAACACTAAGATTCGCAAATCAAGGAAGAATTAAAAGTTAAAATCAAAATCAAGGGAAACGGGTTGCGCCATTGCATTCGTCTCGGAAAAATACGCGAAAGAGAGTCCGAGTTTTCGAAAATCGGAGTCCGTATGACCAAGATATGGCCCGTCAAAGTTTTCAGAAAATTCCAAGTTCAAAACAGTTTAAAATAGAGTTAAATTCGAAATTCAAACGCGCAAGGGGGAGGGCGGGAAAATTCCCGCCCAGGTCAAGTCGACAGGGGTGTCGACTGCACAGTCGACACCCCCCCACCCCCGTGTCGACTGCCCAGTCGACACGGGTGTCGACCTGCCCGCTTTTTCCAGCTTTCTGTAGCTAGTTCGTTCTGCTGCACTTGGTCACGTTTTCTGACCAGGTTCGTCCGCCTAGCACTATATAAGCAGCCCTGGTCTTCTTCTCTATTCACACGTTTCTTTTTCTACCCTTATGCTGCGAAGATTCTAGTTAGACATGGCTTCTCCTCCTCCTCCTCTAAAATATATAAATAAATAAATAATATATATAATAAAACAAGACGAGGAGATGATGCTCAAAAGACTTTCAAGAAGAAGAGATTCAAGCTAGGATTCAAAAGGAGGTTCAAACGACTTCAACGAATGATCTTCTACGCCTCCTTTCTATTCTAATCTAATCTCTGTAAGTCAGTTATTTTTAGATTTGAACGTTTTGTTTTTATTCGTGACATGAAATTAAAGGGATAAAAGACTATGCCTAATCTTTCTTCTTTAATCAGTGCTTGTACCTTTGGACCTAATTAAGAACTGTTGTGATTCGATGACCAATAAGACTGTGACGGTGAAACTATGGACTTTGGAACCATATGCCTTGGAACTATGAACTTAAGCCTTTGATTTTGGGACATAAAATATTGCCTATGACTATGAATATTTCCTATGACTATGAACGTTGCCTATGACTATGAACATCGCCTAAGACTGTGATTCATTGAACTGTGAGGACTATTGCCTATGACTATGAACATCGCCTAAGACTGTGATTCATTGAACTGTGAGGATTATTGCCTATGACTATGAATATAAGATTATTATTTATGCCCATGACATTGTAGTTATAAAACCATGTTGTTTAGTTTGGATCTAGGCCTGACTTTCTATTCAGTTTATTCTTGGTTATCTTTGGTTTTAGACCTTGGGAATTTACCTATTAAGTTAGGTCTACCCATGTTCTTGAACCTCTGTCTCTATTCTGTCTATTCTTGGTTTTAGACCTTGGGAATTTACCTATTTAGTTAGGTCTACCCATGTTCTTGAACCTACGTCGTTATTCAAAACCATTTTATGCCAGTTGTTATATCTATCCTTTTAATAGCAATCTTTGGTTCATTCCCTATTTGCTACGAATCTAGAATCTAGATTGAAACACGATTTTACGAACGGTGGGAATGCGATTTGGGGAAAAATATGAAATTTACTAAAACGTAGTTTAACTTGGAAATTGGCATAAATTGGGAACATGTATTATGGCATGTTCATCGAAATGCAAATTGGATAAATTTGACATGAATTATAAGATGTGTAATTTGAATCTTGTATTGACGTGTAAATCTAGCATTTACATGAATAGTGAACTAGAGTAATAAGCCTAGTTTGACGTGAATTAGAATGTTAATCAGAATTGGATTAGCTAATTTGGCTCGATAAGTATATTGGCATAAACTTGAAATTGGCCATAATTGGGAGTAATTGTCAGATTTAGAAAAATCATGGTTAGTGACACTTCATTTAGTATGGTTTACATACCAAAAAGCATAAACATGATATAGAGGGAATAATGGGCCGTAAGAATAAATGTTGACAATTTACATTAAAAGAGTAATTGGGAAATAAATAAATTAGGATTAATTTACTTATAGAATTTATCCTAAATGAGGAAATGTTAATTTAGACAAATTAAAGGTTTGTTAACGACATCTCTTTTAATAATAAACCAGAAAGTTCTAGGGTGACAGAGAGGATAGTGTCTAGGCTTGAGTTTGGAAAATACAAGTTTCCTGCTCTCCCTGGCTATCCCTAACTGATCCGACGGACGGGATGGTTACTTTCAAAAACCTGATTTGAAAATTAATCAAAACCCCTTGAACTAGAAAACACGAATAGGCCTAACCTGAGGTTAGACTGAGTTGCGATATAAACCTGCCCGGAACCGACCGGCACGTCCAGTAATCGCAACAATATCTGTCTAATGTGAGTGGTCGTGGCTTTAATTTATTTAGTTAAAGCTAGAACAAGAATGCTAGGGTTAAGTTAACTAAGACACTTAACCAACTTAAGCACAGTTAAGCTAGAACGGAGGGCTAAGTCCACAGGGGCACGTAACCAAACTCATGGTAACAAGATAAGATTTGTAGAGGTTAAGTAACTAAGAAAACACTTAGCCAAATTAACATGTTAACAAGTCTAGAAAGTGGGGTTAAGTAAAGTTAATACACTTAGCCAAATTAACGTGTTAACTAGACGAGAGGTTGGGGTTAAGTAAGATTTAATACACTTAGCCCATTTGATATGTTAGCAGGGCTAGACCGTAGGGTTAAGTAAACTTGAACACTTAACCATCAGATTTCGATAAAGGAATAGGGTTAATCCTAAAACATGAAGGGATAATACTTAACCATTAATAACAGGTTAGTTAAAAACAGACAGGCAAGGTTAAGTTAAAAAGGAACACTTAACCAATACAGGGTGAATGGGTAGGGTTAAGTAATAAGAAATACTTAACCAATATAACTTGGTTTGTGGTGGGGTTAAGTCAACATGAATTACCAATAACACTTAACCAGTATAACAGGATGAATGAAGAGGGTTAAGTTGGCTTGAATCGACTAATGACACTTAACCAATCCAAATTGACGGGATAGGGAACTAAGTAGTGAACCTTTGAAAACAACGATTTTGGAAACTAAGTGGTAAATCTTAGTTAGTAAAACTAAGTAGTAATTCTTAGTCTAATACGGGAAGGAGCGAATGTCCGTCTGAATAGAGAGAAAGCTCCAACGAATTGGGTTACGAAGCCCGAGGCTTCGAGGGGACGTGAGGGTACTCTTGGTATCCCTCTGTGAGGCTGTAGATGATCCGCCTGGGCCCACAGAGGTTAAGGTCTGCGTAGAAGAACCAGGGGTATGCCTTGGTTGCAATACATAGCAACCTAAAGACTAGGATGGACCGGCGTGATTCGGCGAGCAAACGGTAGCCCTGTGATAGCAACTCGTTGTCTACCATCCATCTTGAGTCAATCGAGATACGTGAAGCGGAAAGGCGGAGAACTCCAAAAGACCATATACTTGCTATCTAGTTATGGTTGCGGATGGCCATAGGATAGTGGGGCACCGGGGGCCGGCGTATAGTTCTCATTTTACAAGGTGTGCCTTTCATTAGTTGAGGGAGGTGTCAAGTGTGACCATAGCCACTGGAATAAAAACAGACCTTAGCATCTGCATCGGCAGATATCTGAAAGCTCCCGACCGAGTTCTGTATTCCTTGATTTGCCCTGTCACAGGACTTGGACCGCACATTACAGGACATGTGCATCTAGACAAGCGATAACGATCGCGATACATGCGTGGGGAAGTATAGGAACATATACCACTCTAGGTAGTGTGTCCTAGACTTGGGGGCATCGTTCGACAGGTAGCGTAATCCCTAGTTGGACTAGGTGGCATAAATCCTGAATCCGAGAAGCGTTCAGCAGATAGCGTAAACTCTAGTTAAATCTAGATAGCACTTGATAGAAAACCCTAGATTTGATCTAGGTAATAAATAATGAATGTATGCCGGAAGGCAATGGAAAATACAGGGATTGGGATCACGTTATCGTTACTAGTTGGGACACTAGGTAGGTGGTGCAGAGATATAGAAATCAGTATAACAAGGAAATAGCGAAGCGGCGAAGTATTAGAGTGAAGCGGCGAAAGTATTAGAGCGTATCCAGTTTATCTTATCTTAGCATATCTTGTGATTACCTTGTCCAATCTTGTTGACCCTATCGTCATGGTGTAATCTTGTATTCAGTTAATTCATGTCGTTTTGTTTTTCCATGTTCACATGCTAGACGTTACTGAACTTACTCAGGCTTTATGTCTGACTCTGTTTTTCTTTCGTCTTCTTTTCTCCCGTTCCCCCCCCCCCCCACGGTAGTAGAGGAGGGAGTAGTATAGCTCAGGTCAAGTTGGACTGTCACTCTTTCCCAGCTTGAAGATTTGTCGAAGTTCGCTTGGATTCTCTTATCAGATGCTATGGCTGGCTCTTGCTAAAATTTGGGGAAATATAAATGTTGTTTTATGCTTCTTTATTTTGTAAGACAGATGACACTCCGATATTGTAAAGAAATCTTTGTACAAACTATTTTATCAATAAAGCAAAGTTTTATTTTCCGCTA
This sequence comes from Allium sativum, assembly GCA_030737875.1. Classification (NCBI taxonomy): domain Eukaryota; kingdom Viridiplantae; phylum Streptophyta; class Magnoliopsida; order Asparagales; family Amaryllidaceae; genus Allium; species Allium sativum. Next base: position 214,188,362 of record CM060927.1, on the reverse strand, counting down.
TTTCATTTCTGTCTATCTTGTAATTTATCTGCATCTTTTACCCTAAATGCTCCACAAAACTTAGTGCATTCCCTTTGAGAGTGACACTAACGGATGTGGGGTGTTACACGTGGTATCAGAGCTGAAGGTTACCGGATCAGATAAAAGATTTGAAAAAATATTTTTAAAATGGTTTTTAAAGAAGCATTTTCAGAGAAAAGTTTTGTTTTAAAGACAAATTCCCCGAAAGCCATACGCATTACCTTTTCTTCCTCTGTTTGAATTCTTGTCTCCTTCTTTCTTGAGTCTCTGGGGCTCCTGGCTTTCTGGGAGGTAACCTCATCGATGGGCGAAGTAGTGCCCGACTTCCATCTATAACCGTAGTAGTTTCACCTACGGTCAGATTTCTTCCAAGCTTAGTAGGATTTTCCGTACAATGGAGGCAGCTTTCGAGGGATTTGTCAACATGACTACACATAGAAGGGGATGAGGAGCTTGGCTATGGAGCGCAACCCGAGGACGAGGAATTCATGGATAAAACCTAAGACAAGAGGAAGTATCTTTGCTAGGGTATGATAGGGCATATAATTAGGGACAAGGGCAAGAATGAGGAACAAGATTTTCAGAAGGGAAAGTACATACTTTCACCACCAAGCGTACCTAGGAAAAAGGTAGTAAAGTTCTGTTAGAAGAGTCTAGTTGTTCTGTTCGTACTCTTTCCTTTTTAGAGCTTCACATTTGTTCATATTTGCTTCCATAGTTGAGTCTCTGCACCATAGTACTTGTATAGTAGAAAGATCCCACTAGAGTCTCAAATCCAATTGGTGGTCCGACCAGATTATTTTTGGTTAGTAGGATTTGAGAATAGCTATCGAGTTTGCTTATATCATCTCACGTAGGTCGTCTAAATTCGAAGGAGATATTCCTTGGATGCTTGTCTGATATTGGTTTAGGCCTTTGGGGCTTGTACTTGAGGAATGTCGAGTTCGACTAAGGTGGTTTGCGTGAGAAATGAATAGTTGTGGCAGGTACGTAGTGACCTTTTTACCCTCATAGTTATAGCGTGATGGATAAGCTAAGAGGAGAGACCTCTAATCATCTTAGTACATACACTTGGTATCATAGTTGACGTCTGTTTACTTTAGAGATGGAGGCCAGAAACTTCACAATCATGAAGTTAAATTAGTTAAGATACAGTGGAGTAAAGCTCAAGAAGGCTAGATACTAGCATCATACCCTTTTTCCTTGGGTGCATCCTTGATTTCTTTTGTTTGTAGGAGCTTTACGCATAATTGTTTCTCCCTTTCCAAAGTATATCCTCTAGGACGTATCATCGATCCTTAGGTAGAAGCCAATGGATGTAAACATGTATTTGAAACATGTTATGGTTGAATGGTTGCAAGTGGTTGCAAATGGTTGCTCGTGAATGCATATGCATACGTATTAGGCACTAGATCAAGTTCGGACGCTTTCATATTGCATTTACAGATATGTATTTGTTTGTAAGTTGAACTTAATATGTTATTATATGGATGTTGCATATGGATGAATGGATATGCACACAAGTAGTATTTACATCACTAGGGATGCTTGCATACATGATTGGACGCATGACACTGACATGATTCGCATTAAGGAGGTCAACTGAATCAGTAGACCGCCTGATTTTGCATTAGATAAAGACATATACACACACTATGCATATGAACATGTAAGCATTAGAAATCTTTTAAGGACAATGGATGCCTGTGACTGAATGGTTGAGTAGATGGGTGATTGAATGGTAGGACACATTCTTCCTAACTTGGAGATTTCGGGGACGAAATCCTTTTAAGTGGGGGAGAATGTAACACCCCGTAATTCTGTAACACTAAGATTCGCAAATCAAGGAAGAATTAAAAGTTAAAATCAAAATCAAGGGAAACGGGCTGCGCCATTGCGTTCGTCTCGAAAAAATACGCGAAATAGAGTCCGAGTTTTCGAAAATCGGAGTCCGTATGACAAAGATATGGCCCGTCAAAGTTTTCAGAAAATTCCAAGTTCAAAACAATTTAAAATAGAGTTAAATTCGAAATTCAAACGCGCAGGGGGAAGGGCGGGAAAATTCCCGCCCAGGTCAAGTCGACAGGGGTGTCGACTGCACAGTCGACACCCCCCCCCCCCCCACGTGTCGACTGCCCAGTCGACACGGGTGTCGACCTGCCCGCTTTTTCCAGCTTTCTGTAGCTGGTTCGTTCTGCTGCACTTGGTCACGTTTTCTGATCAGGGTCGTCCGCCTAGCACTATATAAGCAGCCCTGGTCTTCTTCTCTGTTCACACGTTTCTTTTTCTACCCTTATGCTGCGAAGATTCTAGTTAGACATAGCTTCTTCTCCTCCTCTAAAATATATAAATAAATAAATAATATATATATAATAAAACAAGACGAGGAGATGCTGCTCAAAAGACTTTCAAGAAGAAGAGATTCAAGCCAGGATTCAAAAGGAGGTTCAAACGACTTCAACGAATGATCTTCTACGCCTCCTTTCTATTCTAATCTAATCTCTGTAAGTCAGTTATTTTTAGATTTGAACGTTTTGTTTTTATTCGTGACATGAAATTAAAGGGATAAAAGACTATGCCTAATCTTTCTTCTTGAATCAGTGCTTGTACCTTTGGACCTAATTAAGAACTGTTGTGATTCGATGACCAATAAGACTGTGACGGTGAAACTATGGACTTTGGAACCATATGCCTTGGAACTATGAACTTAAGCCTTTGATTTTGGGACATAAAATATTGCCTATGACTATGAATATTTCCTATGACTATGAACGCTGCCTATGACTATGAACATCGCCTAAGACTGTGATTCATTGAACTGTGAGGACTATTGCCTATGACTATGAACATCGCCTAAGACTGTGATTCATTGAACTGTGAGGATTATTGCCTATGACTATGAATATAAGATTATTATTTATGCCCATGACATTGTAGTTATAAAACCATGTTGTTTATTTTGGATCTAGGCCTGACTTTCTATTCAGTTTATTCTTGGTTATCTTTGGTTTTAGACCTTGGGAATTTACCTATTAAGTTAGGTCTACCCATGTTCTTGAACCTCTGTCTCTATTCTGTCTATTCTTGGTTTTAGACCTTGGAATTTACCTATTTAGTTAGGTCTACCCATGTTCTTGAACCTACGTCGTTATTCAAAACCATTTTATGCCAGTTGTTATATCTATTCTTTTAATAGCAATCTTTGGTTCATTCCCTATTTGCTACGAATCTAGAATCTAGATTGAAACACGATTTTACGAACGGTGGGAATGCGATTTGGGGAAAAATATGAAATTTACTAAAACGTAGTTTAACTTGGAAATTGGCATAAATTGGGAACATGTATTATGGCATGTTCATAGAAATGCAAATTGGATAAATTTGACATGAATTATAAGATGTGTAATTTGAATCTTGTATTGACGTGTAAATCTAGCATTTACATGAATAGTGAACTAGAGTAATAAGCCTAGTTTGACGTGAATTAGAATGTTAATCAGAATTGGATTAGCTAATTTGGCTCGATAAGTATATTGGCATAAACTTGAAATTGGCCATAATTGGGAGTAATTGTCAGATTTAGAAAAATCATGGTTAGTGACACTTCATTTGGTATGGTTTACATACCAAAAAGCATAAACATGATATAGAGGGAATAATGGGCCGTAAGAATAAATGTTGACAATTTACATTAAAAGAGTAATTGGGAAATAAGTAAATTTGGATTAATTTACTTATAGAATTTATCCTAAATGAGGAAATGTTAATTTAGACAAATTAAAGGTTTGTTAATGACATCTCTTTTAATAATAAACCAGAAAGTTCTAGGGTGACAGAGAGGATAGTGTCTAGGCTTGAGTTTGGAAAATACAAGTTTCCTGCTCTCCCTGGCTATCCCTGACTGATCCGACGGACGGGATGGTTACTTTCAAAAACCTGATTTGAAAATTAATCAAAACCCCTTGAACTAGAAAACACGAATAGGCCTGACCCGAGGTTAGACTGAGTTGCGATATAAACCTGCCCGGAACCAACCGGCACATCCAGTAATCGCAACAATATCTGTCTAATGTGAGTGGTCGTGGCTTTAATTTATTTAGTTAAAGCTAGAACAAGAATGCTAGGGTTAAGTTAACTAAGACACTTAACCAACTTAAGCACAGTTAAGCTAGAACGGAGGGCTAAGTCCATAGGGGCACGTAACCAAACTCATGGTAACAAGATAAGATTTGTAGAGGTTAAGTAACTAAGAAAACACTTAGCCAAATTAACATGTTAACTAGTCTAGAAAGTGGGGTTAAGTAAAGTTAATACACTTAGCCAAATTAACGTGTTAACTAGACTAGAGGTTGGGGTAAAGTAAGATTTAATACACTTAGCCCATTTGATATGTTAGCTGGGCTAGACCGTAGGGTTAAGTAAACTTGAACACTTAACCATCAGATTTCGATAAAGGAATAGGGTTAAACCTAAAACATGAAGGGATAATACTTAACCGTTAATAACAGGTTAGTTAAAAACAGACAGGCAAGGTTAAGTTAAAAAGGAACACTTAACCAATACAGGGTGAATGGGTAGGGTTAAGTAATAAGAAATACTTAACCATTATAACTTGGTTTGTGGTGGGGTTAAGTCAACATGAATTACCAATAACACTTAACCAGTATAACAGGATGAATGAAGAGGGTAAAGTTGGCTTGAATCGACTAATGACACTTAACCAATCCAAATTGACGGGATAGGGAACTAAGTAGTGAACCTTTGAAAGCAACGATTCTGGAAACTAAGTGGTAAATCTTAGTTAGTAAAACTAAGTAGTAATTCTTAGTCTAACACGGGAAGGAGTGAATGTCCGTCTGAATAGAGAGAAAGCTCCAACGAATTGGGTTACGAAGCCCGAGGCTTCGAGGGGACGTGAGGGTACTCTTGGTACCCCTCTGTGAGGCTGCAGATGATCCGCCTGGGCCCACAGAGGTTAAGGTCTGCGTAGAAGAACCAGGGGTATGCCTTGGTTGCAATAGATGGCAACCTAAAGACTAGGATGGACCGGCGTGATTCGGCGAGCAAACGGTAGCCCTGTGATAGCAACTCGTCGTCTACCATCCATCTTGAGTCAATCGAGATACGTGAAGCGGAAAGGCGGAGAACTCCAAAAGACCATATACTTGCTATCTAGTTATGGTTGCGGATGGCCATAGGATAGTGGGGCACCGGGGGCCGGCGTATAGTTCTCATTTTACAAGGTGTGCCTTTCATTAGTTGAGGGAGGGGTCAAGTGGGACCATAGCCACTGGAATAAAAACAGACCTTAGCATCTGCATCGGTAGATATCTGAAAGCTCCCGACCGAGTTCTGTATTCCTTGATTTGCCCTGTCACAGGACTCGGACCGCACATTACAGGACATGTGCATCTAGACAAGCGATAACGATTCGCGATACATGCGTGGGGAAGTATAGGAACATATACCACTCTAGGTAGTGTGTCCTAGACTTGGGGGCATCGTTCGACAGGTAGCTTAATCCCTAGTTGGACTAGGTGGCATAAATCCTGAATCCGAGAAGCGTTCAGCAGATAGCGTAAACTCTAGTTAAATCTAGAAAGCACTTGATAGAAAACCCTAGATTTGATCTAGGTAATAAATAATGAATGTATGCCGGAAGGCAATGGAAAATACAGGGATTGGGATCACGTTATCGTTACTAGTTGGGACACTAGTAGGTGGTGCAGAGATATAGAAATCAATATAACAAGGAAATAGCGAAGCGGCGAAGTATTAGAGTGAAGCGGCGAAACTATTAGAGCGTATCCAGTTTATCTTATCTTAGCATATCTTGTGATTACCTTGTCCAATCTTGTCGACCCTATCGTCATGGTGTAATCTTGTATTCAGTTAATTCATGTCGTTTTGTTTTTCCATGTTCACATGCTAGAAGTTACTGAACTTACTCAGGCTTTATGTCTGACTCTGTTTTTCTTTCATCTTCTTTTCTTCCGTTCCCCCCCCCCCCCAGGTAGTAGAGGAGGGAGTAGTATAGCTCAGGTCAAGTTGGACTTTCACTCTTTCCCAGCTTGAAGATTTATCGAAGTTCGCTTGGATTCTCTTATCAGATGCTATGGCTGGCTCTTGCTAAAATTTGGGGAAATATAAATGTTGTTTTATGCTTCTTTGTTTTGTAAGACAGATGACACACTGATATTGTAAAGAAATCTTTGTACAAACTATTTTATTAATAAAGCAAAGTTTTATTTTCCGTTGTTTAATTTCTGTCTGTCTTGTAATTTATCTGCATCTTTTACCCTAAATGCTCCACAAAACTTAGTGCATTCCCTTTGCGAGTGACACTAACGGATGTGGGGTGTTACAAATTCGAATTGAAATTGAATAGAAATGAATTTGAATTGAAATTGAATAGAAATGAATTCGAATTGAAATTGAATAGAATTGAATTCGAATTGAAATTGAATAGAAATGAATTCGAATTGAAATTGAATAGAAATGAATTCGAATTGAAACTGAATAGAAATGAATTCGAATTGAATTGAAAACGAACTAAAATTGAATTAAAAATCGATTTGAATTGAAATCAATTTGAAATGAATTTAAAAAGAATTTATAAGGAAAAAATCAATTTTGATTTGAATTTGAAATGAAGTTGAAATCGTGTCGAAAACGATTTATAAAATACGTTTTAAAAAGAAAATTGATGAAATATATAATATATATATATATATTATATATATATAATGGCCTGAATAGAACGCGCCGCGCCGCGGTAGTTCGCGAATTTCGACCATTGACTTCGAATGGATATTTCGGGAGATCCGACCGTTGGGTTCGTATCGAAAAGAGCTTTCTAACGAATATTAGAAATTAGAAATCTAACGGTTGGATTTGGAAATATGTCCAAATCAAATTTGGAAAAGGTCGTTGTAAGTGCAGTTCGATGGCCGTTGATGGAAATCGACTGTACGGGCCTTGATAAAATTATTAAAAATAGTAATAATTTGTGTAAAATCATAAGAAATGATTTGTGAAGAATTGGGATGAAAAACTCCATATTTGAAAAGATAAAAGTAGACTTTTATCGAAGTGAACTGGATTTGAACTAGAATAATATATTTTTTTAAAATAAATAAATTGGATTTGAAATGGTTTTGAAAATAACCAGAGTTTCCAATAATTGAATTGGAATGGATTTGAATCGAAATTGTCTTTGGAATATTTCGATGTTGGATTTCGTGATTATACAGATATTGTTATGGAAATTTGAAAGATATATTTATATCGTTATTTCCAATACGATATTTGTTGGTCGTAGAATTTGATATTGAATATAAGCCGATATATTTTCTATTCAGAGCCTTGTATTTAATATCAAATGGGATTTTGGGTTGTCGTGAACGGTATCTTCATTAATACTGTTCTTAGACCCAACGGAGTTAAGAAAATCAGAAACTAACTGGAGATTAGTTAAGTTGAATGGTTTCTTGGGTATTGATCTGATGTTGGTTTCGGCCTTCGGGGTTAATACATAGGGAATTGCTCACTTGCTATTTTACGGTTAAAGGCTGATATAATGGAATGTGATTTTGGGTTTATCGGCAACCGTGTTTTAAATGACATTGATTCTTTAACCCAGTTAAAGATTAAAACTAAGTGGAGTTTTAATGAATCTTTAATTAGATTAAAAAGATCGAGAATGGAGTATCACCAGTTTTACTCCAGGCGATAGTTAAATCTTTAATTATATTTGAACGTGAAATGGTAATTGAATTTACCGATAACACCGTGGTGTTAGATATGAAGTATGACCAGTTTTACTTCATGGGATAAATAGGCTGGGTTTGGGAAATAAAATAAATAATTACTTTGGTGTGGTTCGCTAATCCCGACTAGTTTGAAGTAATATTCAAAGGAAGATTAAAGAATAAATTTAAAAGAATTTATCTTTAATAAAATTAATGGGAACCTTTCCCTAAGAATGTGAAATTTAGAAACTAAATTTAGGTTAGCTAAGTAGAATGGTTTCCTGGGTATTGATATGATGTTGGTTTCGGCCTTCGGGGTTAATATTTGGGGAATTATTCTCTTGTTAATTTACTGTTAGTGACTGATGAAATGGAATGAGGCGTATGTTGTGTTTGTGTAACACATGTTTATTATATACGCGAGTTATTCAGAAAGACCGGGTTTATCCCATTCTGAATAACTGATTCGACGTGATGTCAAGGATGAAGACGGTGGTCGAAGACCGGAGGTCTTCACGTCGTTTGGGTGATTACTGATGATCTTGATTGGGTCGTACACCCAAGAGGAGGGAATCAGTTAGTGATCGTCCAGACGTACTTGGAGATCGATGGATATGCAGAGTACTAGGTGCCTCCGGTTTCGTTCAGACCCAGAACGAACTTGTAAATGGACTGTGTGTCTGACATTGGACTTTAGTCTGTGTGATTGATTTCTATTAAATATATGTCTGTTTGGCGGCGGAGAATTTATTCTCTTGCTTAACGCCTGTAACACCCCGGATTTTTGAATAATCGAATTAACTAAATTAAAGAATAATTAATCTCAGATGTGAGAATTAAGGGAATGGGTTTGCGCCATTGTGTTTCTCTCGGAATTCTGGTTGAAATAGAGTCCGAGTTTGCGGGAAACGGGTACCGGATGAAGGAGTTATAGACGAACGAAGTTTGGTGGAAAAAAGAAAAAATAATATGCACTGGCGCACTTGGGAAGTGCGCCAGTACAAATTTACATTGGTGCACTTTCCAAGTGCGCCCAGGCCGAGAGAAAACCTGCACAGCTTTCTGGTTCAATCCGATCTGTGTTGTGACTCATTGCTGAGTCCTTTCTGACTCCTTGCTGAGTCATTAGGGCTGACTTGTCACCCTATCTTGACTGAGTGGTTTCGATTAACCCTAAGATCATCCGACGGCTTAAATTAATTCAAAACTTTATAAAAAGTCCCATAGACTCAAACCCTAAATCAGAATTAAAACTGAAACTATGGCTGTCATGCTGTCGTCTTGAACCCTAGAGTAGCCGCCACAAATTAAAGAGGAAGAACATCAAATCAAATCAGTTCTATTCAACCCTAACAACGAATCTTCTTCAAAGGAGAGCTAATAAAACTCCAGAAATCAGAATTCAGAACTCAAGACCGCTTTTGAGTTGTGAGTTCGATCACTTTAACAAAATAATTGCTAAATCAATTATGATGTGATATACGTTGGACTATTATATGATGTTTAATCATATGTTTAATCATGTATGTTAACTTAATTCATATTATATGATGTTATGAAAGTTTTATATGTGATGTTATGCAAGTTTCATGTATGATGTTATGCAAGTTTTATATATGATGTTATGCAAGTTTCATGTATGATGTTATGCAAGTTTCACATATGATGTTATGCATGTTAATATGATTATGCAAGTTTCATATATGATGTTATGCAAGTTAATATGATTATGCAAGTTGTACATATGATGTTATGCAAGTTAATAGGATCACGCAAGTTGTATGCGAGTTATATGATATTATGTAAGTTTGGATCTAAAATATATGCTAGTAATTCATGATGTTAACTTGTGTCAATGAATACCTTTTTATAATCCAATCACCTAGGTTTATAACATCAGTTTTTATGCGAATATGGATGTGGAACATATGATAGTTCGTATAAGTATTATGTTCATATGCAAGTTTAAGTGATAATTGGATTCACATATATACAAGTTCACACCTTTAAAGTTTAGATCCATATTCAAGTTGACAATTTTATGTTGAAACTATGACATGCATAGTTATGCAAGTTTACCCCTTTATGTGGATCCATAGTTTACTCAGGTTAACACCTTTTATTGGATCCATAGTTATGCAAGATGACACCTTTATGTTTAGGTTGATGACATACATAGTTTATGTAAGTTTGTGATAATTACCTAGGCTAGTTGGGTGTAAAGCTATGTTCATACATGCAAGTTCACACCTTTTAGATCTATGATTTTTGGATCCTTGATAATACAAAGACTATGAAAGTATGTTGTAATTCTTAATTGCAAGTTAGATACAAATTAGATCTATTATTGTGTGTATATGACTTTGTGACGTTTATTCCTTTTTTTAAGTATTAGACTATTTGCTAGTCTAATATGTATATATCATGTTAAGCGAACGAATGACGGGGGTACGATGGGGATAATAGTGGATACACACATATTGTGAATTTGGCATGTAATGGCCTAAAAAGGCATGTAATTAATTTTAAGGAATAAAATTAATTAGTGATGAAATTGGTATGATTTTACATACCATAAATGGATGGACATAATTGAGTCGATTATGGACATCGTTAAATTTGAAATTGATTGATAATTTGAATAGGGAAAGTAATTCAAATTGGGGAATGATTAATTAGGAGTAATTAATCGTCTTAGACACGAGGTTAGGCTCCTTTGTGGTGTAAGACTGCCCGGACCCGCCCGACAAATCCAGCTGCCACAAATGCCAGTCTAATGTGAGAGGTCTTAGGCATAAATTAAATACGTAACAATTGTAAAGACACGAGGTTAGGCTCTTTTGTGGTGTAAGACTGCCCGGACCCGCCTGGCAAATCCAGCTGCCACAAATGCCAGTCTAATGTGAGAGGTCTTTATGAGGTTACGGTCTTAATGAATTAAGAAACACTTAATCAGATAAACATGTAGTGGGACATGAGGGGGTTAAGTGGGTGCCTTGGGTGGCATGTGGAATCTAGTGGGTGCCTTGGGTGGCATGAGGAAATACGATTAGTAGCACTTAACCAAGGTAAAACATGTAAGTGGGACATAGGGGTTAAGTGGGTGCCTTGGATGGCATGTGGAATTAGTAATGGAAACCCTTAACCAAATTTAAAACATGTAAGTGGACATGAAGGGGGTTAAGTGGGATATACTAGAGGGGACCAAGCTTAGGTGGATAGCTTGTGTCAAGTAATGGGGGCCCGTTTCAACCAGTAACCCATTCGTATCTTTGTGGGCTCGACCCAAGTCGAGGACGGGACACGCATACTGGGCTTGATTGTAAGAGGCCAAAACGATTTAGCGGTGGCAACGCAAGTCCAACGGGTTCATGTGCGTGTGTGGGCCCGGGCTGGTAGGTAAGACGTTGTTGCATCGTGTAGGTATAAGCCGTGCTTCTCTGGTAGTATTGGGTTGCCACTTTGGGGAGTGATACACCCCACTGTGGGACCATCACGGGTATTTACAAGTTAGGGAGCCGATCGAATGGGGCAGGGTAGTGGGTACACCTAGTGGAGATAGGAGCAGACGACACCTATGTAGTCAGCTAGGGGTACACGAAGCTACCACTATTATTAATAATTATTAAGGGGGTATACCTAGTGGAGATAGGAGCAGGCGACACATATGACGCCAGCTAGGAGTACATGGAATTACCATTATTACTTATTGAAGGAGTACATCTAGTGGGGATAGGTACACGCTGGGTATCTATGATAGCAACTAGAGATATACAGTCAAACATGGAGGATAGTGGGTACATCTAGTAGTACACGAAGCTATCATCGATCAAATTTCTAGAGTGACTAGTAGGGGTGCAGTTAGTGTTAGTACAGTACAATATGGTACAGTACGGTAGAGTATAGTAATTATCCTATATCGATTAGGAAGCGCCATTTACGTTATCTCTGTTTCTCTTGATTGCCTTGCCATACCCATGTGGTTCACACAGCCATTACCTTATTCTCCAGCTTATATCTTATCATATTGCTTTAATAATTATGTTGTTAGAGTTATCGCACTCGCCAGACTTTATGTCTGAACCCCTTTGTTTCCACCTCTTTTCTTCCTTCCCCCCCTCCCCCCAGGTTCAAAGGGTGGGACTAGTACTAGTGGAGCTTGATTGGGATCTCTTGGATTTGGATTTCCAAAGTAAAGTTCAGCCTATCATTTTCTTTATGGCTATTTGTAGTGGTGGGATTATGTACTTTGTTTTATCAAGATGAATATTATGTACTTGACTTTGGTTTATGGTTTTTGATGATGTAACCAAACATATTTACCTTCTGCTGCAATAAATAAAGTTTTAAATTTTCAAGTACTGCTTTATATCTGTCTTGTTGTGATTTTCTGTTCTATATTCACTTAAAAGGCTCCATGAAAGTTAATGCATTCCCTTTGCGAGTGACATTAATGGACGTGGGGTGTTACAACGCCCTTCTCTGAGACGTACGAGCTCAGGGGTTATATATTGATGGATATCAATCGCATGGAGTGAATTGCCTGTGTGGCATGCCTAAGTGGCAAATTGATCAAGGCTTCTGTTAAAAAGCAAAGTCTTGTGGTTGATGATCAAAGCACGGCCTATGTGGCATAGCTTGTGTAGCGTTGATCCGCGAGCCTCACACCCCGGTTGTGAACCAAAAACGGGAGAAGGACCTCAGGGAGGACATGCGTTTCTTTCTAATTAGAAGTGGCGTCAGTGGTTTTACACGCCCTGACGAGTTTGACTTATGTGGTTGTTGCTGTTGCGAGGCGCCTCGGATATATCGGTGACTATGTGAAGCCGATGGAGTCATTCGTTGGCTCATTTACGCCCCAAAGGGCGGGGAAACGTAGTGTTCAGGCATAATAATCCACATCGGTGGACTGGCTCTGACGATCCAAGGGGCAGTTGCAGCTGTTCCTGAGGGGCGGGCTAGAGCGTCTCGAATCGGTAGAGGACTATCTTTTGCCTCGGTTCACAGATGGAAATCCAACTTCCAATACGACATTTTGCAGTTTTAATTGTAGAGCCTAGTATGGCGACATAGTGGGATGGGGCGCTTATGCCGTCTATGATTGATACTTATGATTTGAAATTGTTTTGACACTATACACTTATAGTAATAATAAAAGATGAAATTTCACGTACCAAGATTCTTGGCTATTATAAGGTAAAAACCCTATCCTCCGGCTTGCGTTGCATTGTGTGATGGGAACTGGGTCTTATAATAGTTTTATTTTTCTTTATTTAGCATTGCGCTATTTGTTTTATGCACTGGTATTCTTGGGAGGAAACCCGTTCTGTGTTATACGGCGTGGTCCCTTGATTTGCCTAACTTTAAAAATAAAGATTAATAACTGTTTTAGTTCTCACACCAGTCACATGACAGACCTAGAGTTTATTGTTTTAACCTAAACTCTGGGTGCCCTTATTTTGACACGGGCAACTAGTAGTTTTGGTTTTGCAAATTTATATTCACAGGATCCTGATGTACAGCTGGAACGATACTCGGAAAGCTCTGTATCCGTGTATTACTTTCAGTTGTGTATTTTATTATTTTTCCGCTGCTATGTAATTTATTGTAATCTCTGATATTTTATGAAATGTAATATTTATTTTTACTCTGTAAATTCTTGTATTCTGATGGAATTATCGTAATTAACAATGAAATGTTATTCTGTCTGCGTTCTTTTGTGTGTTGTTCTCGAACTATCCGCGCTTTCCTTACCGGGGAAGTTACGGGTTTTTAAACTGTAAAATCTAGGTTACAGGCTACGGGTTTGTAATCCAAGAAAATCTGGTCAAGGGGATATCAATCAGTCTATGGTTTTGAACGTCGGGTTAGAATAAGAACAGGGTTTTCGAGTGTACATGCTCTTGTATGCGGGATCTGTTCAATCACCTAGTAGAAACCTTAGGAATGCAGCAGTAGGCATGGTTTTGCCGAAGCTGGGTATCTCTTGTGTCATTTACTTTGTGCATTTCTATTTATGCTACATTCTTTGATTTGTTTATTATTTAATATCCCGTCAGATTTTTAATTCAGCAAAAAACTGTGATAAACCCTATTCACCCCCCTCTAGGGTTAATCTAGATCCAACAGTTCGCAGAAAAATGGTTTAAAATGAAAAACTTATCTATAAATGAAGTTTTAGAACAAACGTGAAAAAGAAGATTTAAGAGGAATACTAATAAGAATAATAAATACCAATGTTTTTAGCATTGTGAAAAAAGGCTAAGTAGGTGAGTTGGTAGAGGCATGCATGTGAGTGGTGCAAGTTCAAGTACACCTACCGTCATGTTTTTAATTTTGGAGGGGGGGCTAAGGAAATGCATATTCTAAGAGAAAAATTTGTATAAATGCATATATAAGAAAAGTTATACATATAGTGAGTATAATATATATATAATATGTGTATATGTGTATATATATGTAGGAAGAGGATATTTAGATACAAGTTAGACACAAATTAGAGAACACACAATCTTAACTGTTAGATCATTTTGTCTTTATATGGACAAGTGGAATTCATGGGGTGATCCAATAGTGTAAATTCATTGTGTCACCAATTGTGTCTAAATCTTGTACCCAAATCGACTTTCCCATATATGTATATGTTTTCATATATATATATATATATATATATATATATATATTCAAAAAGTAACTTGCAACCAATCTGATTGAGTAAGAATTAAATGATGGCATAACATCGTTTGAATTTTGAAAACAAATGAAGATTGTACATGAATATATGCACATAAGTTCAAATTTTGAAATTAAAATGTAATTTAAAGACGGAAAGTAATAAATGTATAATGAATGAAAAATAGACAAGAAGATAGCTGCATTTGAAATTTGAATATATACATACATACATACATACATACATACATATATATATATATATATATTAAAAGGAAGAAATCAATAAATTGATGGCATTAATAATAACATTAATTGAGCAGCAATTAACGGACAAAGATTTGAAGAGTTATACGCATATGATATAAGTTTGAAATTTATATACTGTGACGGCCCGCCCGCACCAGCCTGCATTTCCTCCGGAAGTGCGCTGTACACATGCTCGACTAGCACGGAACGGTCGCCAAAGAAAGGAAAAAAAAAGGAATGAACTAATCAAGGAACCTATAGAATGTCTCACAGCGCATGGAATAAATATAATAATAATATACTTGACATAAAACAGGTGAGACAGTGCATAAGCTGATAACTAAAATCAACATCAATCATCAGAGCAGCGGAAATCCAAATACAGCTTATTACAACTTTCCAAATTTACTGTCTCTAAACAAAAGAAAGCTAAAGTAGAAGATGCACCACCAATGCCCAAGCAGTGATCTTCAACGACACAGGGAGAATATTATATGTATTACGTGGAAGCCTCATGCTCGTCTCCGGATCATCTACCCGTGCATCACCAGCTAACCTGTCTCTAGTCTGCTCGTGTGAGCACCCAGAGTAATAAGAGGAGACATAAAACTCTGGGTCAGACATAAAGCCTGGTATGAGCGATAAGCATCTAAACAGAATAATAACAGGTATACTAAACCATACCTGAACCTGGACCTGCAACCAAAGAGTCAGTACTACATACCGTACAATACTCTAGGATGCCAACAACATATGGTATAGAAATACGGGGGTGGGGGTGTGTATGTCAAACAATCAAGCATAGCAACCATCCTCACGTCTCTCACTCGGTGCGTAAAGTATACGATGTCCACCACTGTCAATCACTAGACCCATTGAAGTAGTGACGGAGTTCAACTTGTACAACTACTGCTACTACCAAGCTTACCACAAGGAGTCATGACCAAATCTTTACAAATGACCCCACTTCATTGGTTTATAGCCCTTTAGTCGTACCTAGGCCACTTTGGCCCTGAATCCGTCCACATACCTCCCATACATAGTGATCCAAAGTCATAGACATCGACAACTCCTTTGCACTCGTCCCGCAGCAAAGCCCAACTCATGAAGTGAACTCATTGGTTCCCAACTGGTTCCGGGATCCTGAGCTCTAACTTCCATTTGGACTACCTTTGCATCTCGGGTTATAGTCTTCACCTCCGGATCGGTCTTCATTCAGTCTTCTCCTCGGATCGTGCTCCCTTGGATGGTTCAGTTCGTGGCGCGCCTCCCCAATCGGATCGGGTCGAGTTCCTGCTAGCTCGTGGTGCTCCAGCTCCATCGGATCGTGTCGCGCCATACGGATCGCGCCACAACAGCTCGTGGCGCTGGCAACCCATTGGGTTCGGGTCGTGCTATCTCGTCTGGATCGTCGCGCCTCATCTCGGATCGCACCTTCTGATCGGTTCGTGGTCCACCAAGCTGGAGCGATTCGGATCGGGGTACTTTAGTTTGGACACGGCGCTGCATCGGTTCGTGGCCTTCGAAGTGAAACGGATCGTGGCGTGAGCTTCCATCGGATCGTGCTCATAGGGGGCGATCCGATACGGGTAAATTCCTGCACTTCGTTTCTGCGACAGTCTTTCGCCATTCGACGGCGTTTTTGACCAAACTAACACTTCTAAACAATCACAAAACATCTCATACAGTCATAACAACGTATAGTGTCGACCACGAACACCATAACACAAATCATAGCATGTAAAGTGGATCAAATATAGTCAAAACCCCAAATTTTCCCTTAAGCATGTTTAAGCAAATCAAGTGATATACTTAGCAAAACTTAACCAAATCATCACAAACTTCTAACAGAGGTCTAAAATAACATTTTAGAATTTTAAAATATTTTTCCAGAATTTTATAGTGTAAGAATTTACTAATTATCACTAATCACCCTGATTAACTGTAATTAGTGTCAAAACAATGCTAATCACTCACCTTGGCCACAAACAAAATTCTCAGAACTGAAACTCCTCTGACTTGGGGCGAATAATAATGTCCAACAACAGCTCTAACCTTGCTTTGGTGCTTTTTCTTCTTAATTTGATGTTGCTAAGCCTAATCTTCAATTAGAAAGTGATTTGGGGTGTTTTAGATGTAGGAGGCCATTGTTAGAGTGTCTAAGGATGAAAGTGGCGGCTGGAAAATGTCTAAAGAAATGTTTTCTAACCCTAATCAGCCCCTATATACCCCTAAACCCTAAATTCCCCTCTGGGCCTAGCTGCTAATCACCCGGTTAAGCCCAATTAATTTGTTTTTCACCATCAGAAACTTATTTCAGCCATATCTCCCAAACGGTGAGTCCGTTTGGCTAATGTGACCACTCTACGGAAAGAGAAACCATCATCCGGAGCCAATGGATGTGGTTTCAGGTCAAAATTCCTTTCCAATCAAAAGTTATGGCCAAAACAGTGCCAACTAGGGGTAAAATGGTCATTTAAAAATCGGGAAAAATCATGAACATGGGAAATGACCCCAATAGTCGTCCCCCAAAGTTACATGACCATACGACTTCGTATGAGAAAGAAATAAATATTCTACGATCCTATGATGCGTAGAATGCGGGTCGTTAAACTCTCCCCCCTTAAGAAATTTCGTCCCCGAAATTCCTTAACCCAAAACATACAAAGGATCCCGCATGCCTAACAACCACATACAACAATCAATCATGCAAAACAAGCAAACAAGCCTATCCTAGCATGCAGAAAGCTAAATCGAAGCCAAAATCTTACCAGGCAAAGAGTTCTGGGTGTGACTTCCTAATGTTCTCCTCTGTCTCCCAAGTACAATCATTCTCGTCCTCGCTCCACTGTACCTTGACTAGCTTCACCGCCTTCCTTCGAAGTTGCTTCATATCGTGCTCGACAATACGGGCCGGCTTGCGGTTCCCAACCGCCTCGAGTTCTACTTCGAAGTCCTCTAACTGATCAGGTGAAATAGTCATATCTGAGTCGTGTACGAACTTCCTTAGTTGGGAAACATGAAATACGTCGTGAACTCCCGCCATCTTCTCCGGTAAGTCAATTCTGTATGCTAAATTCCCGACTAGTTCAAGAACAGGGAATGGGCCAACAAATCTTGGTGCCAACTTGCCTCTCCTGCCAAATCGTATTACGCTCTTCAACGGAGAAATCTTGACAAACACCAAGTCACCAACGGAGAATTTTAGGTCTCATCTCCTCTTATCAGCATAGCTCTTCTGCCTATCTTGGGCAGCTTTCATTCGTTGTTGAACGATCTTGATCTTATCTGAAGTTTCCCTCACCACATCTGGTCCAAGCATAAACTTCTCGCCAGTCTCTATCCAACATGATGGTGAGTTGCACGGTCTTCCGTACAAAGCTTCAAACGGAGCCATACTGATACTGGATTGGTAGCTATTATTATATGCAAACTCTACTAGATGCAAATGGTCATCCCATGATCCACCAAAATCCAATATACATGCTCTCAAGAGATCTTCCAAAATACGGTTCACCCTCTCCGTCTGACCGTCGGTCTGAGGATGATATGCGGTACTAAGATGTAACTCTGACCCTAGAGCCTCTTGTAAGCTCTTCCAAAACCCACTAGTGAACAACGGGTCTCGGTCGCTCACAATGCTTTTAGGTACTCCATGAAATCTCACTACCCACTTCATATACAATTCTGCTAATTTAGCTGCCGTTCTGGTCGATTTAACTGGTATAAATCTTGCACTTTTAGTCAATCGGTCCACAATCACCCAAATGCTATCATGTCCCGATCTAGTCCTTGGTAAACCATCGATGAAATCCATCGGGACTTGCTCCCATTTCCATTCGGGAATTTCTAATGGTTGTAACAACCCACTAGGCTTCTTTTGCTCTGCTTTAACTAGCTGGCAATTCATGCATTTGGATATAAACTTCCCAATGTCTCTTTTCATCCCTTCCCAGTAGTAGGTCTGCTTCATATCTCGATACATCTTATTACCACCGGGGTGTATAGTCAGCTTTGAGTGATGACATTCTCTAAGCACTTCATTTCTCAATCCATTGACATTGGGTACAACAAGCTTTCCATTCTTCCTAAGCCATCCATCTCGATCAAGCCCATACTTGTTCATCTCCTCATCGATATCCATCCTTAACTTGGAGATGATTTCCAATAGGTTAGGATCGTCCCTCTGACTAGAGCCGATCCGCTCAATTAAAGTGGGTCTGATCGTCAAACTTGCTAACATTTCTGGATCTAATTCGCACTTTGGTCTGAAATCAAACCCCGCGATATACTCCAGTTGCTTCCATTCAAGGAACATAGCCCCTAAGCTGGCATGTCTCCTACTCAATGCATCAGCCACCGCATTGCCCTTTCTCGGTGTGTATGCGATGTCAAAATCATAGGAAGCTAAGAACTCTAACCATCTCTGCTGACAGAGATTCAGATCTTTCTGAGAGAAGAGATACTTTAACGACTTATGATCTGTAAACAGCTCAAATCTTTCTCCCAAGAGATAGTGTCTCCACATCTTTAACGCGAACACGATCGCTGCCAATTCCAAGTCATGGGTAGGGTATCTTTTCTCGTGCGGTTTCAATTGCCGACTTGCGTATACTACAACCCTACCGCCATGCATCAATACGGCACCCAGTCCGGTACCACAGGCATCCGTGTATACCATCATCTCTTCATCCCCCTTAGGAATGATTAACACTGGTGCGCTTGTCAACTTGTCCTTTAGGCTTTTGAATGCATTCTCGCACCTTTCATCCCAGACAAAAGCTTGATTCTTCTTGGTCAACTGGGTCAATGGTGCTGCTATCTTGGAGAAACCTTGGATAAACTTACGATAATATCCGGCTAATCCCAAGAAACTTCTTACATCTGTTGCGTTCTTGGGCGTAGGCCAATCTTGTACCGTAGCCACCTTTGCTGGGTCCACGGCAATACCATTCTCTGATACAACATGGCCCAAGAACCTCACTTCCCTCTTCCAGAAGTGACACTTAGAAAACTTGGCTTTCAATTGGTGTTTTCTCAACACCTCCATCGCTACTCTTAAATGTTCCTTGTGTTCTTCCTCTGTCCTCGAATAGACCAAAATATCATCAACGAACACAAGGAAAAACTTATTCAACTGATCTCTGAATACCCTATTCATAAGATCCACAAAATATGCTAGGGCATTGGTCAGCCCGAATGGCATGACCAACCACTCATAAAATCCGGACGGCGTTCGAAATGCCGTTTTAGCTATACTCTCAGCTTCCACTCTAAGCTGATGAAAACCCGTCGCGAGATCCAACTGAGAAAATACTCTCGCGCCACTCAACTGATCGAACAAATCATCTATCCGCGGTAGAGGATACTTGTTCTTTCTCGTCACTTTATTCAACTCGCGGTAGTCTACACACAAACGAAGGGAACCATCCGCCTTGGTAGCAAACACAACTGGTGCTCCCCATTCAGAAACACTCCTTCTGATAAATCCCTTCTTCAAAAGATCGCTGACTTGCACCTCGAGCTCTCGCTGCTCCCTTGGTGCCATACGACGAAGTGGCATCACTATAGGTCTGGCATATTTTACCAAATCAATACGAAAGTCAATCTCTCGGTGTGGTGGAAGTCCGGTCACTTCTTCGAAAACATCCGGATACTGGCCAACCACGGGCAAACCTGACAACTCACTATGCGGAATGTCGAGGGAGTTTAGAAAACTAGCCAATACCCCCTTACTGGGTAGACCACCAAACACCATCCTCCGCCCATCATCCGCTCTAGCTGTCACCAACAAGCCCTCACAGTCTACCACCACCCCGTACCTTCGGAGCCAATCTACTCCCAAAATAATGCCAAACCCAGTAAAGCCCAAAACAAAGCAATCACAAACAAACATGCATCCATGACTCGATAGGACCACATTACGACAAATCATGCTAAGGCTAGTCGAACCACTAATCGGGTTCGTCACTACTAAAGGTCTATCGACAATCTCGGGCTCCAATCCCAACCTATCTACCAGGTCACTAGATATGAAAGAACTGGAAGCTTCGGTATCAAACAAAACTCTAACAGGAACATCATAAACAGAAAGCATACCTTGAATGACGACATTCTTTCCCTTCTCCGCCGCTGTTGGGGCATTCGACGAAGAAGGAATAGCATTGAGAGCATAGGCTTTCACCATTTGCTTTTCTTTAGGGGGCTGTGGACACTTGTCCTTATGATGTCCCATTTGGCCACAGTTGAAGCACTTCCTATCCGCTGGCTTGGCCCGACAATTACTAGCATAATGGCCCTTCTTACCACAGCTGAAGCACTCCACATCTTGCTTATTCTTTTTCTTCTGGCCATCCTTAGTCTGACTCTGCTTTCTCTTATTCTGGGAACCACCCTTGCCTCCACCACTTGCTTGTGGCTTTGGCTCATCTGCGGATGCAACCTCAGTCTTCGGCTTAGGGTAGAGACTTTCCGATCTTAATGCTTTCCCCACAATCGATTCAAACGTCTCATCGATGTGGTTAATAAGTTTTTCCCCCAAGTACTGATCCAAACCAGTTATGAATTTCTCATTCTTCTTCTCGGCAGTATCAATAAGGGATAACCCATATTTTGACAAAGTGTCAAATTCAGCAATATACTCCGAGACAGCTCTGCCATTCTGCTTGAGTTCCAAGAATTTCTTAAACAGTACTGACTTCTGAGCAGCTGGAATGAACTTCTCGCTAAAGCGAGCCTTAAACTGCTCCCAAGTAATCTGATCTTCGGGAGTAGCTGCTTTTATAGCATTCCACCAATTCATTACTCGCCCTTGCAGCTGACGGGACGCTAGCTTTCTTTTCATCGCATCCTCGATACCCAAATCCTCGAAGATACGTTCGCAACTATCCAACCAATCCTGAACATCCGTGGCCGACTCTGTTCCGTGAAACGGCCTCCCACCAAGGCTAGTATAGTCCTTATTCAGCTTGGCGAAGTCGACCCTTGGTGCCTGCACTATTGGACCACCACCATTTCCACCATTGGGAGTTGCTCTCTGCACATCTCTAAGCATCTCTCTCATGAGGTCAGTAAACATCGTCCTCATGTCAGTAGCATTCCCATTATTGGCTCCCCTACCAGCACTTCTAGTATATCGGCTCATCGTCAATCTGAAAAAGGAAACGATTAACGACTCCATAGTGGTGCTAGTGCAGCACGACTTCATTCTTATACTACTAATAGTATATATTTAGCATTTTAAAAATCAAAATAATCACAAATACGCTCTCTCGTATACTTATATTATCTCTCCCTGATAACTTCCCTAGGTTAACTACGCAACCTAGAGCTCTGATACCAAGTGTGACGGCCCGCCCGCACCAGCCAGCATTTCCTCCGGAAGTGCGCTGTACACATGCTCGACTAGCACGGAACGGTCGCCAAAGAAAGGAAAAAAAAGGAATGAACTAATCAAGGAACCTGTAGAATGTCTCACAGCGCATGGAATAAATATAATAATAATATACTTGACATAAAACAGGTGAGACAGTGCATAAGCTGATAACTAAAATCAACATCAATCATCAGAGCAGCGGAAATCCAAATACAGCTTATTACAACTTTCCAAATTTACTGTCTCTAAACAAAAGAAAGCTAAAGTAGAAGACGCACCACCAATGCCCAAGCAGTGATCTTCAACGACACAGGGAGAATATTATATATATATTACGTGGAAGCCTCCTGCTCGTCTCCGGATCATCTACCCGTGCATCACCAGCTAACCTGTCTCTAGTCTGCTCGTGTGAGCACCCAGAGTAATAAGAGGAGACATAAAACTCTGGGTCAGACATAAAGCCTGGTATGAGCGATAAGCATCTAAACAGAATAATAACAGGTATACTAAACCATACCTGAACCTGGACCTGCAACCAAAGAGTCAGTACTACATACCGTACAATACTCTAGGATGCCAACAACATATGGTGTAGAAATACGGGGGTGGGGGTGTGTATGTCAAACAATCAAGCATAGCAACCATCCTCACGTCTCTCACTCGGTGCGTAAAGTATACAATGTCCACCACTGTCAATCACTAGACCCATTGAAGTAGTGACGGAGTTCAACTTGTACAACTACTGCTACTACCAAACTTACCACATGGAGTCATGACCAAATCTTTACAAATGACCCCACTTCATTGGTTTATAGCCCTTTAGTCGTACCTAGGCCACTTTGGCCCTGAATCCGTCCACATACTTCCCATACATAGTGATCCAAAGTCATAGACATCGACAACTCCTTTGCACTCGTCCCGCAGCAAAGCCCAACTCATGAAGTGAACTCATTGGTTCCCAACTGGTTCCAGGATCCTGAGCTCTAACTTCCATTTGGACTACCTTTGCATCTCGGGTTATAGTCTTCACCTCCGGATCGGTCTTCATTCAGTCTTCTCCTCGGATCGTGCTCCCTTGGATGGTTCGGTTCGTGGCGCGCCTCCCCAATCGGATCGGGTCGAGTTCCTGCTAGCTCATGGTGCTCCAGCTCCATCGGATCATGTCGCGCCATACGGATCGCGCCTCAACAGCTCGTGGCGCTGGCAACCCATTGGGTTCGGGTCGTGCTATCTCGTCTGGATCGTCGCGCCTCATCTCGGATCGCACCTTCTGATCGGTTCGTGGTCCACCAAGCTGGAGCGATTCGGATCGGGGTACTTTAGTTTGGACATGGCGCTGCATCGGTTCGTGGCCTTCGAAGTGAAACGGATCATGGCGTGAGCTTCCATCAGATCGTGCTCATAGGGGGCGATCCGATCCAGGTAAATTCCTGCACTTCGTTTCAGCGACAGCCTTTCGCCATTCGACGGCGTTTTTGACCAAACTAACACTTCTAAACAATCACAAAACATCTCATACAGTCATAGCAACGTATTGTGTCGACCACGAACACCATAACACAAATCATAGCATGTAAAGTGGATCAAACATGGTCAAAACCCCAAATTTTCCCTTAAGCATGTTTAAGCAAATCAAGTGATATACTTAGCAAAACTTAACCAAATCATCACAAACTTCTAACAGAGGTCTAAAATAACATTTTAGAATTTTAGAATATTTTTCCAGAATTTTATAGTGTAAGAATTTACTAATTATCACTAATCACCCTGATTAACTGTAATTAGTGTCAAAACAATGCTAATCACTCACCTTGGCCACAAACAAAATTCTCAGAACTGAAACTCCTCTGACTTGGGGCGAATAATGATGTCCAACAGCAGCTCTAACCTTGCTTTGGTGCTTTTTCTTCTTAATTTGATGTTGCTAAGCCTAATCTTCAATTAGAAAGTGATTTTGGGTGTTTTAGATGTAGGAGGCCATTGTTAGAGTGTCTAAGGATGAAAGTGGCGGCTGGAAAATGTCTAAAGAAATGTTTCTAACCCTAATCAGCCCCTATATACCCATAAACCCGAAATTCCCCTCTGGGCCTAGCTGCTAATCACCCAGTTAAGCCCAATTAAGCTGTTTTTCACCATCAGAAACTTGTTTCAGCCATATCTCCCAAACGGTGAGTCCGTTTGGCTAATGTGACCACTCTATGGAAAGAGAAACCATCATCCGGAGTCAATGGAAGTGTTTTCAAGTCAAAATTCCTTTCCAGACAAAAGTTATGGCCAAAACAGTGCCAACTAGGGGTAAAATGGTCATTTAAAAATCGGGAAAAATCATGAACATGGGAAATGACCCCAATAGTCGTCCCCCAAAGTTACATGACCATACGACTTCGTATGTGAAAGAAATAAATATTCTACGATCCTATGATGCGTAGAATGTGGGTCGTTACATATACTGAGTATGTGTTATAAATGGAAGAATAAAAGTTACATAGCAGTATTTAGCAAGAAAAGAAACGTTGCAAAGCAACGTTAAACAAGAAACTAATATAGGAAAATTTTTAACATTAATGGCCCAGGTCATTTAACATTATTATTTTTCACTTGTACACTTCGGATTTCATTTTTTCTAATCCGGCAAACCAGAATCTTCTTTATACCTATAAACAGACTGATAGAGCCTAGCCTTCAACTCACATTTTCTGGGATGACACCAAAGCTTTTCCGTTTTCTTTCTTCTCCAAATCTATTAGAAATTAGAAGCATAGTTTTTAGGAATTTGATTCAAGATTTAAAGACAAAGAACGTAGATCTACATTATAGGTGTTCAGATTTCTTGTCAACGTGAGGTAAATCTTGTGAATCTGAATTATTTAGGTTTCTTTATTTTCTTCTTCTTTTAGCAATAGATTATTGTTATGTTAATATTAGATCAATTAGAAAGACCACAGAATAGTAGATCTGAATCAGATTCAAGGATTAGAAAGCTATTAGGTGAGTGGATTCAAAACTATACCTTTTGGGTAACGATATCATTTACATTCCTCGTAATTCTTAACGTGATAGATAATTGGAATTTGTGGTAATTGAGATATAACCTATTTCTAAGTACATTAAGAATATTGTTGTTGTACAAATATATTCTATTAATATTTTGTTTGGATTGAGAATTATTGTAATACTGAAATTGTGGAATTTACAATAAACATGAATATGTTCTTAAGATTGTTATTTAATGTCAAATTGGATATGTTGTGAACAGAAGTACAGTGAAATTGGGAATAATGGAAAAAACATTGGTATGCCTAATTCTGTATGGAAAATTTTACAGTAATTGAAAATGCTATTTGGGAAACAGGAATTTAGCATCTAACTCAAAAAATAAAAAGGGGAAATCCACAGTGGACTGAGGTAGCTGGATTTGAGGAAGAAAGGATACATTTCCATAACGACAAAATTACTGAGAACGTAGTTGCAAGAAAAGAAAGGAAAAAGGAATTAGTGCGAAATAGAGATTCTTTTACCGTATTGCACACTAATCAAATAAAATAGTATGTATGTCCACATTGAAAATAAAAGAAATAGCTTGCAACTACGGATATTAATCGATCTACGTTTTAACTGATCATTACATCTTTTCGCTAACCAATCTAATGAGGTGTGTGAAATATTTTCCTGAAACAATAAAAATGTACAATAACGGTAATTAAAGAATGACTACAATAGTAAAAGTGAGTTCATATTAAGGAATCTAAGAAGAATTGTGATGAACGGGTAATATAACCTATTATAATTAATTACATAAATGAGAATGAAATATAATAAATATGTAGGCTTGTCTTAAGGACAAAAGAAAGTATAACTGTTGACACGCTTTTTGGTCGAAGCTGCCACACTCGATACTCTGGTTAGCAACACGCTCAAGCATCAATAAATTCATCAGAAAACACAAAGCGATTCCATCGAAGTCACGACTAATCCAGATAAGGACTGAAAATGACATTGATTCGTAAAATCGTTGTCGATGGACTTGGAAAAACTGGCACTGTAAAAATACGTGATCGACTCGGTTCGATCAGCTCAAAATGCTTGAGTGCGTCATTCCGATCACGTGGCAAAACTCATCGCAAAAAAATATATGGATTTCGGCGAAATCATGTTTCGCGCTGCCAAAAACAGCAAATCGGCATGGCACGATCACGAAAAAGGCTTGCGCAACTCTCGGCGTGATCAAACTTGGTAAAATTGGCATTTGCTAAAAATCAGTGTTGTGCACTCAAAAACAATTAATCAGCATGGAACGATCACGAAAAATGGCTTGCGCGACTCACGACATCAAAATATGGCATTTGGAAAAAAACTGTGTCGCACATTCAAAAACAGCTGATCGGTATGACACGATCACGAAAAATGGCTTGTGCGACTCATGGCATTGAAATCTGGTAAATTGGCAAAAACTGGTCTGGCACGTCAAAACTGTATGATCGACACATAAAAATTATTAAAAACCACGTGTAAAACCTTGGTTGATCACTTTGGAAAATCTGGCAATTTAGCACATTTGGTAAATTTGGCATGTTCAAAAATAGTTGACCAAACGCGGTCAAATTACCCATTTTCACATGCACGACTCTACCAGATCACATGAAAAAGTTGGTTCATAAAATTGGCTTGACAAGGGAAAATTTCGTTTCCTTTCATTTTGAATCCCTCCAGGGATTCAAAATCCCCAGTCATGCATCAGCTCGGGCAAGCTTTTCCCATGTCGCGCAAGGGATTTGAAATTTGCCAGATCAAGGAATACGAAATCTGGCACACAAAAAAGGGTTGATCGACTCAGTGGGATTCGAAATTTCTACAGCTCTGCATCATGGATTTTGAAATGAAATTCGTACCAGATCAAAGGGATTCGAAACTTCTTGGATTTTGCCAGATCACCTTAGCACGATGGAAACATGCGCAGATCACCTGTTTTTGCTTGTCAGACACATGTTTTCAGCGTTTTTTCAAGTATTCAAAATTTACCAAGTGGAAAATATGTCAGGAAAGTGGCAGATCATGTTTTTTTGGGTTTTTACCGTGTCGGTCACCTATTTTTGGCTGATTGACACGCGTGTTCATTAGATTTCCCACTTTTAATTATTTTTGGAAAAACCTTGCCAGGAAAGTGGCACACCACGTTTTTTTGAATTTTTACCGTGCCGATCTCCTGTTTTTGCCTGATCGACACGTGTTTCCACCAAATTTTTCAGTTTTCACGTTTTTTCAGCGTAACTTTAGTTTTTCGACTTTGATTTTGGGATGCGAATTTCGTATCTCTCAGGGATACGAAATTTGGTCTGACACACCCAAAACTCAACTATAAATAACCATAAGATTGGCATTTAAAGGGATTGGTTCTCATTTGGTATTTCGGACTTTGTTAATCCCTCAAAAAAAATCCGCACGCACATTGAGCAAAGGATGTAGGACGGGCACCATCAGAGTCGGTCGTGCATAATGTTATCTGAGGCGCTTAAACGACTCACCACGGAACAGGATGCGACCGCACGGAGAAGGACCTAAATATCAAACCCAAGGCAAGTCAGGACAGACAGTACGACCAAAGATAACGGCACGATATGCTACGAGAAGTGCCGCCCGATAAAGATTAAGGTCGTAAATCCTGTAAGCCGCTCAAACAAAAAAGCAAAGCAAATCGCCCATTCAATATAGGCGGGAGCGATCGAATGGCACAGCCATAGGGACAAACAGCGCCGCACAGGAAAAAGGTCGAGCGCCCTAGAACCAAGAAGGTCAGTCGTGCAAGGAACGAAGAAGAGTTAATTCCAGTCCCACGTTCCACTCTTATAAGATGTCTCAGAATGCAATCAATCTCACATGGACGCCCGCTCCTAGGGACTCGCACAACTACTTAAGACACTCACTCCATTGAATCGCTCGTACGTGGTAACTAAATGCAACCGTGGACAGCTGGCTACAGCTAGCCAATGGCATGGTTGTAATTAATCAAGTGAGCGATCTGTAGCTGGCATTAACAGATTTCAGGTCATTTCCCAAGGGGAGCTCACCTATAAATACACCATGATTATCAACATAAAGGGGATCGGATCGTGGAGACCACGAAGTGCTGCTAAATTCTATCCTCGACCACCGATTCAGCCATGGCGTCAAGAGCAATCTGATGACCATCGAAGACGACTTCATTCCCTTTCTCAATCATCCATTCATTTTCCTTCTCCTCAAATTTTACCATTCTCTTGTATAATCCCAAGATTGAAGTATATAAACGAGGGTATATTGAGTAAGTGCAAAGATGTATGAAAAGAGAGAATTGATGTATTTTGTAATCCTCGTTATAAGATTGAAACTTACCTTCACAGTGGACGTAAGCCAAGTTAACGGCTGAACAACTCTAAATCTCGCCTCTTCTTTACTTTTCTTGCATTTTTCATTTTTAATTGCTGATTATCCAGGGTTCCATTTATTTCTTACCAACTTGGTGAAGTACAGTTTAGTACCTTGTGTGTTTAGATCATTTTTGGTGTAAACATTTTGGCTCCTACCATGTGGCCGTGTTCACAATTCCCTTTCGTAGTTCAGCAAAAGAAAAATCCCAAAAAGCGCTTTCTCTGTTGAAACGATTGTTGGATCGACGAAAGGCGGCAAATCTACTAAAGTTACTACGATCAGTGAGGGTGATAATGCTGACGAAGCTACACCTCAAATCTTGAATCAAGGGGCAGGGGTGCCCCTAGGCCATCTATTATGCGAGATGAATTGGATGTGGTTGTAACTAGCCTGAACGAAAAAATGGATAATACTGCGAAAATGATAATGGAAAGGTTTGATGTCCTAACCAATGTCCAAGCCCATTTGTTACCGCTAAACGTTGTGGTTAATACTGGTGAAAAAGAGGATTCATCAGCCTCAGACCCTGGACGACCTCACATCCCAGTAGGAGACAGGAAAGAGGCCGACATTGAGGATCCTAAGGCCAGATCTCCACAGCGCAAAGAATAACGTGCGGCTCAAATTGTCGCAAATCCCACTAATGTAACATCCTTTAAAAAGGATGCAAGGCGCCGATGCTCAAACCGTGGTCGCACTGATAAAAACGTCAGTGCTGATCTCGATGAGCTGGAAGGTGACGAGAGCCGCATCATAGACATGATACAGTGAATAATGAAGGAGAAGGCGACCCGGGAAGATAAAGAGAAAGAATGGGAGTTTTCCCCCAGCAAAAATCCGTTCACGGAATAAATCTGTCAAGTGAAATTCCCGAAGAAATTTGTA
The DNA here is from genome assembly GCA_030737875.1 of Allium sativum. NCBI lineage: Eukaryota > Viridiplantae > Streptophyta > Magnoliopsida > Asparagales > Amaryllidaceae > Allium > Allium sativum. Next base: position 214,159,004 of record CM060927.1, on the reverse strand, counting down.
CCCCCAACAATAACGCCTTATAACGGAGTTGGAGATCCAACCATTTTTTTGTTCAAGTACGTCTAGCACATGAATGGAGCTAGGGCCACTGATGAAACCAAGTGCCTATACTTTCCCGTGTGTCTAGAAGGTGTGGCCTCATTATGGTTCACCAGACTTCCACCTAAATGTATTGACCAATTTGCTGACCTGGCAAGAAAATTTCAAGATCATTTTCGACTGCAAACCACCAAGGTAAGGGATGTAATGTCGTTATGCGAAATGGTACAAAAGCATGGGGAAACCATCAGAGCCTTCCTTACACGCTTCCATGCTGCAGCAGCGGAGGTAATAGAACTAGAGCCTTGGTACTTATTGGCAGCCCTGAAAGGAGCTATCAATAAGAAGTCAGAATTTGGAAAGTGGCTCAAGATGAAGAAACCAAAAACTTTGAAGAAAATTTACAAAAAAGCTGAGGAATACATGAGTGTAGAAGATGAAGCCCCAAGTGTCCAGAAGACTATAGAAAGTAACACCGCTAGAGAAGGAAAAGTCAATGAGTCCAGGGTTGAGCAAAAGAGTGATGTAGGGCAAAAAAGGGGAAACGACGAGAGGAATAGAAGGCCTATAAGAAGACGCGGTTGTACAAACCATCCGAGCTAATCCTCCTAAACGAAACCCCGGAAAGAATTTACCAAGCCACAAAGGACTCGGGCATTTTCCTTTAAATGAAGCCGCAGAAGGTAACCAAGCAACAGGCGAATTCCAGAAAATTTTACCGGTTTCATGGCCAACCGGGACACAGCACCAACGAATGCCGACACCTGAGGAGTTTAGTTGAAGAACTCATCAGGAAGAACGGCCAGCCAGTCCAACTCGAGTACGAAAGCCCGAATGCCAGCCGACTCGAGGCTGATAATCAATGTGATATTTGGAGGTCCCTATCTGGCCGGGAGCAGTTGGGCAGAGATGGAAAGATACGCTAACGAATTGAAGGGTGTCATGAAAAAGGAAGGATGCATGATCTTAAACAACGAGCTTCCGATGAAAATGCTCAAAACTTCGACCGAGGATGTGATATTCAAAGATAAAGATGCGGAAGGCTTAATTACACCAACCGTCGATGCCATGGTGATCACAATTGGTCTCGGACCTACGGTGGTAAAAAGGGTTCTAGTTGACATGGGGGCATCAGTCAATGTGATTTTTATAAATACTTTCCAAAAGATGAATCTCCTTATGGCAAAGGTGCGCGCGTACCCAAATAAGATCCACGGTTTTACAGGTCAACCTACGCAACCCATCGGAACGATAGATTTACCTATGGAATTGGCAGATGGGGAACGTAGGGTTTCCATGGTACAAACCTTTGTCCTAATAGTTGAGTTTTTATCTTACAACACATTCCTTGGGAGACCGACTCTTTCTGGTTTCAAGGTTGCATTAGCTCCATGGTGCTTGACCATGAAGTTTCCAACCGAAAAGGGAATTGGTGTAATTAAGGGCGACCAAATCGCTGTAAGGGACTGTTATGTAACAGAACTGAGAGTGGTTAAGAAAAAAGACTCAGGAAAGGATGTGGAGGCTCTTCCCCGCATCCAAAAAACCCCTTTATAGCAAATAAAGAAGGGTCCGTGCAATGGAGAACATAGTGGAGAGCAAAAAGAGATCGATCCTAGAGAAGCCAGTGCAGAGGACGAAAGGTCGACCTTGGCCGAAGACACAATTCCTGTAGCTGTAAATCCGAAGGACCTGAACCGTGTGTTGAATATAGGATCTCGGCTAAGCCCTGAATTGAAAAGTCAATTGATTGCCTTTCTGAGAGCCAACTTAGTTGTGTTCGCATGGAATCATTCCGACATGTGCGGCATATCTCTGGACATTGCAGTCCATAAGCTAAACATTGACCCGTGCGTTCCAATTGTCAAACAAAAAAGGAGAACCCAGGGACCGGAGAGGTCACTCGCCTTAAAAGAAGAATTTGATAGATTAATGGTGAATGGTTTCATGAGAATCTACCTATCCGAAATGGGTGTCCAATCCGGTTCTTGTGAAGAAGTCAAACGATAAATGGCAGGTTTGCGTAGATTATTCAGACCTGAATAAAGCTTGTCCGAAAGATAGTTTCCCTCTTCCCAGAATCGACCAATTGGTGGATTCTACTGCCAGTCAAGAATTGCTATCTTTCATGGATGCATATTCCGGCTATAATCAAATCATGATGTACAGTCCAGTCCAGGAAGACACAAGTTTCGTTACTGATTTTGGTCTATACTGCTATAAGGTGATGCCATTTGGTCTAAATATGCAGGGGCAACTTATCAGCGACTGGTAAATGCTATGTTTAAAAAGTAAATCGGTAGGACGATGGAGGTCTACGTCGATGACATGTTGGTTAAATCAAAGAAAGAAATAGACCATTTGGAGGACTTAGCCTGAATGTTCGATATCTTACGCCAATATGGCATGAAATTGAATCCCTTGAAATGTTCTTTTGGGGTCGGTTCGGGCAAGTTCCTTGGGTACATGGTCAACGCTAGAGGTATTGAAGCTAATCCAGTTAAAATATCAGCTTTAAGAGAAATGCGTGCCCCAAGAACCAAGAAGGAACTTCAGTGTTTGAATGGGATGATCGCAGCCTTAAACCACTTTATATCTAGGGCGACGGACATATGTCTTCCATTCTTCGATGCCCTTAGAAAAGGAAAGAAAGAGATACAGTGGACCCCGGAATGTCAAAAAGCCTTCGAGGAATTGATCCAACACTTGGCAACACCGCCAATGTTATCGAAGCCTGGTGATGGGGAAGACTTGTTTCTATACCTGGCAGTGTCTGCCCATGCCCTAAGCGCAGCACTGATTAGAGAAGTCTTGAAGATACGAAAACCTGTCTATTACATTAGCAAGAGGCTTGCTAGGGCGGAGCTTAATTATCGAAAACTTGAAAAACTTGTTTATTGTTTGCTCATTGCATCAAAGAAGCTTCAACCCTACTTTCAGGCTCGTCCCATCAGGGTCCTCACAGACCAGCCTCTAAGGCAAGTTCTGTCCCGACCAGAAACCTCCGGAAGATTATTAAAATGGAATATGGAGCTCAGTCAATACGACATTACGTATCATCCTCGGAAAGCAATCAACGGACAAGCGCTTGCCGATTTTATCGCAGAATTTACCGATTGAGGGGAGGCAAAGTAAGAGGATGATATTGAGACTAGTATCAGGTGGAAAATATTTGTAGATGGAGCGTTGAACGGTCGATGTTCTGGGGCAGGAGTAGTTCTCGAAACCCCTGAGGGAAGATCCTTATGCTATGCACTAAGGCTAGAGTTTCTGTCAACCAAAAACGAAGCTGAATATGAAGCCCTTATCGTGGGAGTAAAACTAGCAAAAGAGCTGCAAATAAAAACTATACAGATCATTAGCAACTCTCAACTCATAGGGTGCCAGATTCTGGGAGAATTCCAAGCCAAGATGGGTAATCTACCAATTTATCTTACCAAAGCCATGGAATTGTTGGAGACTTTCAAGCATTACACCATATCGCATATTCCTAGAGAGGAAAACACCAAAGCTGATTCATTAGCCAAATACGTAAGCATAGGAGATGCACAACTAATGGGGTTAGTTCCAGTGGAAATCCTTTCCAGCCCGAGCACGAAGTAGACTGAAATGGAGTGGATCATGGAAACAACTGATGAGTCAAAGTCATGGATGTCACCAATTAAAGAATACCTCACAACCGGGGCACTCCCGGTTGAAGCCAAACTCCAAAGAAGGATTTTGCGAAAAGCTCCTTTTTTACCTTATTCACGACAGACGACTGTACAGGCAGGGATTTCCTACACCTTTACTTCGTTGTGTTACAGAGGAGGAGTCTAAGGCAATCATGGCGGAATTACACGAAGGGGAATGCGGAGGACATACCGGTGGACAAACTTTGGCCAAGAAAATCTTACAATATGGCTAATTCTGGTCAGATATAAATAAAGATTCCACAGCCTACACTAAAAAATGTGACAGGTGCCAAAGGTTTTCCAAGATCCCAAGGATGTCGTCCACAACCATAACTCACATAGTCAGCCCACGACCATTTGCTTTCTGGGGCATCGACCTCATAGGAGCTCTCCCCACTGCAAAATTCGGTTTTAAATACGCAATTGTTGTCGTTGATTACTTTACAAAATGGGCTGAAGCATAACCATTGGCCACTATAACTTCGAAGAAAGTTATTAAATTTGTCTTGAAAAATATCATATGTAGTTTTGGGATACCACAAAAGATAATCGCAGACAACGGGACCCAATTCGAAACTAAGGAGTTTCAAAGCTTTTGCGCCAAATACAAAATCCAGAAAAGCTTTTCAGCAGTCGTTCATCCACAAGCGAACGGGCAGGTGGAAGCAGTGAATAAAATCATCAAGACTACCATTAAGAAGTGACTAGAGAAGGCTAAAGGCGGATGGGTAGACGAACTCCCGCTGCCATCATGGGCCTATCGCACCACGCACAAATCCGCGACAGGACATACTCCCTTTTCTTTATCCTATGGCTCTGAAGCCATGATACCAGTGGAATTGGAAGTCCCTACCCATAGAAGGATACACTTCGACCCCAAAGAAAATGAGAAGCTATAGCTTGAAGCCCTCGACCAACTTGAAGAAAGAAGAAAGGAAGCGGAACTCGGAGTAGCCCTACACCAAAGAAGGGTGGCCAGGCACTTCAATTCAAAAGTCAAGCATAGAACTTTTGAAATTGGAGACATTGTTCTGAAAAGATAATGACTGGTACTGGGGTCTTCAGACCTAATTGGGAAGGGACTTATGTTATAAGTCAGAAACTCTAGGATGGTACTTTCAAATTGGCCACCACAGATGGGAATCAGATCCCACGAGCATGGAGCAGCGAGCATATTCGTCGTTATTTCTTATAGCATGTTATTCAATTGCATAGAAAATGCTGTAAAGATTTATGAAAATTTTCACATTCTGAGTGATGTACATAAAGTGACTAAATATGAAGTTCTAATTACATGCATAGCTTACTTATTCACACGCTCCTACTAAAGATTGACTTTCTTGTGTAGGCATACGAGCGATCAGGAGGCGACAAATCGAGGAGTTCCGACTTTCATCAGGAAACACTGGATCTCTCAACACAGGACCGACAAAAGCTTGGTATCAGATTAAAGAAATCAATGCTGAAGCAAAAGCAACTCAAAACTCCCACGGATAAAAACGCTGAGCCCACCAAAGAAACACCTTCCTAGGTGTTGGACACCGGTTATCCAACTTGAATTTTTTTTTCAATGAGGCGAACCAGTGTCTGTTTCCTAGGCTAGGCGCAAAGTCGGAAAAACCGACATGTCCCAAAACGGAAAAATTGCCAATCACGGGGAGCACCTTGTTAGGTGAAGGGCACGAAATTTATCCTTTCTGAGTCAAGGATCGATGAGATAAATTAGTGTCTGCTTCTTGGTAGGAAGCATAAAAATGGGGAAGGATTAAACATGCTGGAAAGACCAACGTAAAAACAGAAATCCTAGCCGAAAGGGGGTGTCCATTCTTGTTCATTATTGTTAACCAAGTCAAACAAAGCCAAGATTGGATTTCAAAAGCAGAAATCCTAGCCGTATGGGGATGTCCATTCTTGTTCTTTGTTGTTAACCAAGTCAAACAGAGCCAACATTGGATTACAACATTGGAGCCCAAGTCCTCCCATGGGGGCACGCATAAAAATGCATCACGAAAATACCCTAAACAAATAAGCAGGATATTTAATAAAAAATTAAAATGGCTAAAATTGCCAAAGTTAAAATAACGAAAAGCTTACCAAGGCAAAGCCAAATACTAAAAACTGGATGATCCCAGCTTAATAAGAACATCGTAAGACTAACCGTAATTCGATATTAATGAACGAGCAGACACATCGTAATTCGATATTAACGTACGAACGAACGTCCCGTAATACGATATTAACGCACGACCGCCGCGAAAAACTTTTTAAAAAAATGTGCATGTGCATTGTCAAGCAGGACAAAGAGACATGGCATGGCAAAGACACGAAGAGCAACGTAAAACCAACCAGACAACCGTTCATCAGGATCACAGAAGTGTCACAGATCAAACAACAGGTCACAGCCAGCATAGCGTCATGAGCGAGGACTGGCACCCGCTTACACAACCGGTCTTAAAGTTCAAAAAACAAAATAACCAAGGAGAAGGAGATTACAGATTTCTAACCTTCCTTGGCCTACCTACCTTCCTTTTAGTCGGAGCAGAACAAGATGGAGGCCTATCAGCATGTGCAGAGACCGCCGACTCAACATCCCAGGGGGAAAGAAGCAACCAAGCTGTCCCTAGACCTAAAAGCCTAGATTAACTTCGCCTTATCATTTTCCAGAACAGACAAGCGTTCAAGATTGTCCTTGTGAAGTCTTTGGAGGTCGCATGCCAATGTATGCCAACCGTTCATCCGCTTCGCAGAATGATTTTTCAGCAAATCCATCTGTTTCTCAAACTGATGAACAACAGTCTCGAGGCGGGCCAACATCTGACCTTTTGTCGCAGTCATGTCATAAGAGAAAGTCTGAGAATCAGATGGAGATATATTCACATTCGAAGGTACTCCCTGCAAACTCCACCCCCGAAACTGCTTAGCTAGCCTAAGGTTACAAGGCACAGAAGCATGGTGTGGCCTGTTAATAATAGCTTGAAGTTCTGAATAAGAAGGGATGGAGGGAGAGTTTACAGACGGTTGACCAATTGATAGAATCTCGTCCTTTGGGACGTTCAAATCAAAGAAGGTTTCCCATCGTCGCCGCTTTGGAGATGGAACCATCCTGCAAACAGATCAGGAAATAACCATAAGATTCAAAGGAAGAATGAACATCAGAAAGAATCAACAAACCTGAGTAGCGGTATAGGGAAGTTCGGAATATTTTCTTCCTAATTTTAGAAGCCCTATTGAAGATAAATGGGAGCAGAATTGAATTAGAAATAAGAGAATGAAAGGGAAGATTAAAGGACATCCATCATAAAGCACTCCTCACCACGTCAGCCTAATACTCGAGTATTGAAATGTGTGTCTCATCAAAAGGCCAATTGGCGTGTTCACTTCCCCATAATCTAGTTGTTTGCAATAATGACAAAACAGTCCAAGCGCCTCGCCCAAAAAGTAAAAACGCCAACCAGCTATAATAAAGCAATCTTAATCCCTGCACAAACGACTCCTCAACAAGTCGGGACAAGCCTGCAAAACAATGTGCAACCAAATACGTCGAAGCCAGTAATTCCTTACAAAAAGAAATCACAGCCTTCGAGGGGCAAGTGTTAATCCCTCAAAAAAATTCCGAACGCACATTGAGAAAAGGATGCAGGACGAGCACCATCAGAGTCGGTCGTGCATAATGTTATCTGAGGCGCTTAAACGACTCACCATGGAACAGGATGCGATCGCACGGAGCAGGACCTAAATATCAAACCCAAGCCAAGTCAGGACAGACAGTACGACCATAGAAAATGACACGATATGCTATGAGAAGGCCTGCCCGATAAAGATCAAGGT